>CAUJNA010003609.1:474450-492022 GCA_963377175.1 Effrenium voratum
TGTGTCTGTGTGTCTGTGTGTCTGTGTGTCTGTGTGTCTGTGTGTCTGTGTGTCTGTGTGTCTGTGTGTCTGTGTGTCTGTGTGTCTGTGTGTCTGTGTGTCTGTGTGTCTGTGTGTCTGTGTGTCTGTGTGTCTGTGTGTCTGAGTGTCTGTGTGTCTGTGTGTCTGTGTGTCTGTGTTTCTGTGTGTCTGTGTGTCTGTGTGTCTGTGTGTCTGTGTGTCTGTGTGTGTGTGTGTCTGTGTGTCTGTGTGTCTGTGTGTCTGTGTGTCTGTGTGTCTGTGTGTCTGTGTGTCTGTGTGTCTGTGTGTCTGTGTGTCTGTGTGTCTGTGTGTCTGTGTGTTGTGTGTCTGTGTGTCTGTGTGTCTGTGTGTCTGTGTGTCTGTGTGTCTGTGTGTCTGTGTGTCTGTGTGTCTGTGTGTCTGTGTGTCTGTGTGTCTGTGTGTCTGTGTGTCTGTGTGTCTGTGTGTCTGTGGTACTGTGTGTCTGTGTGTCTGTGTGTCTGTGTGTCTGTGTGTCTGTGTGTCTGTGTGTCTGTGTGTCTGTGTGTCTGTGTGTCTGTGTGTCTGTGTGTCTGTGTGTCTGTGTGTCTGTGTGTCTGTGTGTCTGTGTGTCTGTGTGTCGGTGTGGCTGTGTGTCTGTGTGTCTGTGTGTCTGTGTGTCTGTGTGTCTGTGTGTCTGTGTGTCTGTGTGTCTGTGTGTCTGTGTGTCTGTGTGTCTGTGTGTCTGTGTGTCTGTGTGTCTGTGTGTCTGTGTGTCTGTGTGTCGGTGTGTCTGTGTGTCTGTGTGTCGGTGTGTCTGTGTGTCTGTGTGTCTGTGTGTCTGTGTGTCTGTGTGTCTGTGTGTCTGTGTGTCTGTGTGTCTGTGTGTATGTGTGTCTGTGTGTCTGTGTGTCTGTGTGTCTGTGTGTCTGTGTGTCTGTGTGTCTGTGTGTCTGTGTGTCTGTGTGTCTGTGTGTCTGTGTGTCTGTGTGTCTGTGTGTCTGTGTGTCTGGTTGTCTGTGTGTCTGTGTGTCTGTGTGTCTGTGTGTCTGTGTGTCTGTGTGTCTGTGTGTCTGTGTGTCTGTGTGTCTGTGTGTCTGTGTGTCTGTGTGTCTGTGTGTCTGTGTGTTTGTGTGTATGTGTGTCTGTGTGTCTGTGTGTCTGTGTGTCTGTGTGTCTGTGTGTCTGTGTGTCTGTGTGTCTGTGTGTCTGTGTGTCTGTGTGTGTGTGTGTCATCTACACAACGCAAACAATCATTGCTTGGACTATTGTCGTGATGGTTTGTATTAGATTCATGGCTAGATTGGGTTTCTCTCGAATGATAAGGTACTCGTAACCTCCAAGAAGGAAGCAGGCGCAAGGCAAGGCGATACCAACTCAATGGTTGAAGATCCGACGCAACTGGCCTCTCAGGGTGGCATAGGCGCACTGGCAAATGACGCGCTTGTTGGTAAATCGCACAATCAGGCGGTACTTGCGGTTGTTGAACTTGTTCTTGTCCTGGGCTTGCTGGATCAAGCCAAAATCGCGCCTTCCCAAAGGAAACTCGCTTCAAACTAGGATCAAATCTAGGGAACCCTGTCCTGTGTCCCAGAGAGGCGTCCTTTTAAAACAGTAGATTGATTCTACTGGTAAATGGCTAGATCTAAACGAAAACCTGAAATCCATCCATGTTCAACCAAGCTGACCTGAAACAACAGCTATGATCCCAAATCTTGACACGGTGCGTCCCAAACCAGAAATCGAACGGGTCACCGCTCCGGCAAGAAAGGGGAACCAGGAGGATATCAACCATTTTTGGGGAGCCCTATTTTGAGAAATCCCCACCGCCGGCAAAATCTCTTCTTCCCTCACGAGGGCGTAGAACTGTCTTTTTGTGAGTCCAATGGTTTGTGGGAAAATTCGTGAGTGCACCCATGTCCCAAATGGACTATAGACTGTCGTAAACTCATGTTGACCGTCGCTGTGTGGGGTTTTGCGTGTTTGCGTGTTTGCTGGCTGGCTGGCTGGCTGGCTGGCTGGCTGGCTGGCTGGCTGGCTGGCTGGCTGGCTGGCTGGCTGGCTGGCTGGCTGGCTGGTTGATTGCTTGTGTCAACAGTGTAGACCCCCGTGTCTCTTTGAGAATCAAACCAACAACCAGGAAACCAACTCGTCTAAAACGGAAAAACGGGAAACCAACGCGTTGGACACACTCCCATGGTCCAAATGCCCGGGCCTTGGCGCTCGACGGAATGGTCTACTCCCCTTCAGACCCCCCAAAAAAGCAAGCCCATATTTTGATTGGGATGGCCCCTAAGAAAAAAAGAGCAAATCACGCGCACACACGTTCTGGGACCGTCCCCCGATTTGGGCTCCCATGTTTTTCACGGCAATTGGAGCCAAACCCCCGCGCAAGGCAAACTGGAGCCTTGGACAGTCCTGGCGCACCATCTTCCGGCGCGCATGGTAGTCTGTCTTGCCCTCGCGCCGGCGGCGGCGCGCCACCTCAACGTGGGATTCAACCCCCAACCCTCAGCCCCCCGCCCTGTCTCAAAAATGGGGACCTCTTTTGGATGGTGCGAGAAAAACAAAATAGATGCCACCATAAGCCAAGCATTGTGTCCAAATCGGGGATAACAGACGGGGAGAGCGGTATACGAAGGGTGGTGGAAAAATGATTCCTGTCTGCATGGCTTCCCACTAAACAAACTCTCCTTAGAGGTTCCTTTTCCGTGGGGGGGACAAGTGCGAGCTCCTGACACTAACAATTGCGCCAAGGGAGCTGCATTTTTTGTTCCCACGTACCCGCCTGAAAGCGCCTGAAGTAGGCGGGGTTCTTCAGAACCTTCACGAAGGCCATGGCTTGCTCACTCGCTCTCTCTCACTCTTGGGGCACGAGCCGATGTAAGTCCCTCCCACGCAAACGATGGCGAAGCGGCGCTTCAAGCGCCCGCCGGCGAGACGGTCCAAAGGCCGCCGACGATGCTCGATGCAATAGTTGACCCCCATTTCTAACAGAACGGGCATGAAAAGAAGACGTGTGAAGAAGTCCAACGAGCAGAATGGAGACCTTAGACCTCTGACATTCGCAGTCTCGCGCTGTTTTGCCACTTTGGCAGGTATAGTACACAGCCGAAACCGGGGTTCGGGCAGCGCACTGTCTAACTTTAATCTCTTGGGTAGCCAGCCACCAGACTTATCCACAGTGTGATTGCGGAGTCACAGTGCCAACAAGCTTCAAATGGGGTTTGGACGTCCGCACAATGTGCTGCGTCCAGGCCACAATTGCTTTCCCGCTGGGATCTTCTTATGGGAATCCTCGCACCTCAAGCTGTTCACTTTCCGTCTCAGTCTGCGCCGGCCGGGTTTCTTGGGCGGGCGAAGCGATCCGTTGCCCTGGAGTTTTTGGGGCTCCAACCTGGAGCCGTTGGAAGGAGCCGCGTTCGAGCGGCTGAAGCCGTTCAGCTCCCTGGGAGCCTTGGTTCCGCGCACGTGCTCCGGTGCTGGTGCCTCAGGGCTCCCAAGAACCGCCATGGTGAGCTGGGTATGGGTCAAAATTAGACCACTAAAGGACAGGTTTTAGTCCGTGTTTCCAGAAGGGTTCCATTTCAGGTACCTACTTTTGACCCACAGCCAGTTGGTTTTGTAACAGGAAACCAAAGGAAAGTATCTGCCAATTCCCCCAAAAGGAAAGGAAGCATCCAATGTCCAATGCCACGACCAAACTCCTGTAAAAGATCCTTACGGCTCCCTTCAGAATCCTTGCGTCCACTGTCCCCGTACCCAAAGGAATTTTCAGGAAACCCATCCTCCATTTCCCAATATTCCGAAGGGTTCGGATCAAACGAGCCAGCCTTCTAAATGGGGTTTGCTGGATTTGCCACCCTGTTTCTAAGCACAATTTACAGGCTATTTTTCGGCTACCGCTAAATGGACCGAATAATAGAACCTTAACTGCGTCGCCCCTTCTCTCATGTGGCAGCGGGGCCAAAAAAATGATAGACCCCGTTTTGGTGGGTAAAGGGAAACTAACCAGCAGGGGTTTAGGAGACCACTATTTTGAGAAACACCCATTGTACCGGTCCTTACAGTCGACTGGTGCCTTCAAAATGCATCACAACATAGTAGTGCTATCAGAAGTCCCCCCCAAACGGAACCCCACTGCAGTTTTTGCATGTGCTCTTTTCCCTTTTCTTGATGCCCCCCTTTCTTTTTGGGGGGGAGGGGTTCAAAGCAACACCTTTGTGTTTCTATCATACTTGTCCTGTGTTTCAAAAAACATAGAAGAAGAAAGAAAAAAACTAGAAACAACTAGAAGAAAAAAAGAGACCCACCCGATTTGGGTTTCCCAACTGCTGACGTGTTGACTCCGGACATCGAAATCCGAACCCGACCCCCGACTCCTCGAGGAGCTTCGCTAGGACCTCGGCGATGTCCCAGGCGTGGCCCAGGCCGAGGTCGAAGTGGCTGCCGTCCAGCACCCGCCTCTGAGGCTGGTGCCATAAGAACGGGCAACGAGTCGCCCCAAGAGGCGCTGGGTCAGAAATTGGGTAACCCCAAAATGAGTTGCCCTGGCAAGTAGAAAACGTGGACTACCCGCGGTCCCCTGGTGGTTTAATTTTGAATACCCAAGAAAATACAACAAGCCATTTCCGCCTTGGTGTCATTTGTTCGCGAATCCCCCAAACTTCCGGTTCATTGCCAACACAAACGGACTCGGTCCTTCCCTCTGGCACCTTTCGACTTTTGCCTGTCAGTATTGAGGTGTTTTTTCAAGTGAAAACCGCTAAAAAGCCCGGCCTTTTCTGCCTTCTTGGCCTTCAATTGGCAGGGCCTATTGGGGGTCTTTGGATGTCATGGGCCGCTTGAGCTCCCAAAATTCCCGTGTGCTGAAACGCCAGAAGAAAACAGGGTGTTTCCAAAAATAGGGACCCCCTGCTGGGCATCCTTTTGATACCCCCTTGAAATACAAACCATAAAATTGGGACTGCCAAAATCGGCAAGGCGCATTTTGGGGTGGGCGGATTGCTTCCGTTAGGCTTCCATTTCTCTGAAGCAACCCACAGAATGGTACCGAACCTCAAACATGACAGCTGGCCCGTGCCTGGTCGCGCCGCCGGCCGCTCCCAAACCTGCCCGCGGTGCCACCTCCGCGTCCGAGCCGAAGATCCGCGAAGGGTCCCGGCCGCACACGCAGGCGGGGCTCACAGCGGCCGTCAGGGTGGTGTGGCACTCAAGCTGACGGATCATCCTCGAAACGAGAATTGACTCACTCGAAGGAATGGGCCGCTGTTCTTGTTCAGTGGAACTTCGGTTGGGCGCCCCAAGGCCCCATGACGACTTTGCTTCGCAAACAAACGCATCGAGGGCCTTTGGGGCGGTCTTCAGGGTTCTAAGCAGAAGCCGGCCCCAATTTTGGGATCTTGGTGCACCCATGGTGAACTTGCAAGCTATTCTAGGATGGCAGCGGATATTCGAATCCTATCCGAAGTGGGTTGGCTACAGGCTGCTTGTTACAAAGCCAACTTAACCTGGCATGGACCATTGTGCCCCAGAACTTGGAAGCGTTCGATGCCCAGAACCCATCTCTGCGGAATCCATGGCAAAGGACAGAAAGTTGCGCTTGATTGCGTCCCTTGCGAAGCACCCGTTCCGCCCCCCGGTTGGCCTTAGAACGCAACATAGTGGGACAAAATCCTGCACCAGTTGGGATGGACGGAACCCTATGAATACCGTGCTAAACCACCTGCCCACTGGCGCAGGACTACAGAAGTAAAACAATCAGCCATTCCTGACAGTTGCAGAAATGGATGTTTGGATAATAGCCCCCCTTCAATCCACATGCCCGAAATCAGGGAAATCCTCATGCGGCCTGAGGTCGCACGAGGATTAACTTGTGAGGCTTCCAACTAACCGAATCTGCCCAAATATGCATGAAACAAAGTATGAACCGGAGCCCGGCCACCGATGAAAGAGGGAACCAAAAAGAGGAACAGCTGCAGAAACAAGCTTGAAGTTTAAACATGTGGCTGTGGGTCAAGAATAGGTACCCAAAATGGGTTGCCCTGGAAAACGTGGACTAAAACCCGCGGTCCCCTGGTGGTTTAATTTTGACCCATACCCACCCATGTCTTTCCACCTGTTTGGCCCAACAAGCCCGGCCCGGACTTCCCCAAACAACCCGGTCCTGGCCGCTTCCTGCGCCAGGAACCGCCACTGGAGCCGGCCGCAGGAGCTCCATTCGCCGCCGCATGCGTCGCATGAGTCGCTGAGAGCACGTGGCAAGGGCACCCGGCAGTCCAAGTCCACCACCCCCTTCACCGAGACGCCCATGGCCTGCAAAGAACTTTCGAGTCCAACCGTCGAAGCGTCGAAGGTG
This sequence comes from Effrenium voratum, assembly GCA_963377175.1. Lineage (NCBI taxonomy): Eukaryota > Dinophyceae > Suessiales > Symbiodiniaceae > Effrenium > Effrenium voratum. The sequence goes on from CAUJNA010003609.1 coordinate 480,788, forward strand.
ACGAGTCGTTGCGTATGGGCAACAAAAGTGGTAAACCCCGATGTTTGTTTGGTGTAGAGTGAGAACCGATACAAAGCACCCAAAGGATGAACAAAATCCGCTTTGCCAAATATCCGTTCAATTCGTACCAGCCGGAAGTGTGATGTTAAAACAGTCTATATAACTGGAAAACTGAGGGCGCCCGCTAAATGCGAAAAGTTACTCCTCATGTTGTGTCCGGTGCTGGCTGGGCTGAAACGCCACTGCCGTCGCTCGAACATGGTCGCTCTTTCGCACTCATCGAAACTTGGTACAATCCAAAAGGTCCACCCCAACAACCAACCACCCAGCCAACCAGCCAACCAGCCAGCCACCCACCCACGCACCAACCAACCAACAAACCACGCAGCCAACCCCACCACCACCCACCCACCAAAGCAACAACCAGCAACCCACCCACCCACCGCCGCTTTCCCACTTATCCCACTTACCCACTTACCACTTACCCACCTTACCCACTTAACCCACTTTACCCACTTACCCATTACCCACCCACCCACCACCCACCCACCCCACCAGCCACTCCCCACCAGCACCCCACCCACCCACCCACCACACCCACCCACCCACCCACCCACCCACCCACCCCACCCACCACCCACCCACCCACCACCCACCCACCCACCCACCCACCCACCACCCAACCACCCACCACCCACCACCCACCACCCACCCACCCACCACCCCACCCACCACCCACCCACCCACCCACCCACCCATCAACCACCCAACCACCCCACCAACAAGCCAACCACCCACCCACCAACAAACCAACCAACCAACCCACCCACTCACCCACCCACCCACCAACCAACCAACCAACCACACATCAACCAACCACACATCAATCAACCAACCAACCAACCAACCAACCAAGCAAGCAAGCAAGCAAGCAACCAAGCAAGCAAGCAAGCAAGCAACCAAGCAAGCAACCAAGCAACCAAGCAACCAAGCAACCAAGCAACCAAGCAACCAAGCAACCAAGCAACCAAGCAACCAAGCAACCAAGCAACCAAGCAACCAAACAACCAACCAACCAACCAACCAACCAACCAACCAACCACCCACCCACCCACCAACCAACCAACCAACCAACTAACCAATATACAGAGAGAAGGGCTTGCCACATGTCTGACTGCCACATCCGGAGCACCCGAAGCTCCGTTGTGCTCCGAACCCCGCCTCCAAGTGCGCCGTGCAGTGCCGAGCGCAACAGGCACCCGCACTCCATCCAACCAGCACCAGGCGGTTTGAGGGCTCCGAGTCGGTGATTGACAGCAAGCGGGAGACCATCTGGGGCCAGCTCATGTACCCCAAGCTGGAGGTAAGATCCATGGGGTCCAGGCATACCCCGGCCATCCTCGGACAGGTGTCTCAGAATCTGTTGGGGTCAAAATACGACTAAAGAAGGGCATGACAAAGAACACCAATCAGCAAACCGCTCAACTTCTCACTTCCGAAGGTCCTCACCAGCCGCAAGAGGCTCAGCAAGCATTCGCCCCGCCGCCCCCCGCGCGCCCCGCCCCCAAGGGCAACGATGGTGGCCATCTTCTTCGCGCTCGGCACGTCCGGCCAGCTCCTTCCGGGAGCCGCTGGCCGGTTTCAACGGCTTCCCAAAGAAAAAGAACGCGATCTGTTCATTTCCAAATTGGGTTTCACGCTTCTCCAAATTGGGGAGCAGTTCAGCAGTTCCAGGTTGACACACCAAGTTCCTTTGCTTCCCAAGTTGACACACCATTTGCCGCGCCTTCCCTCGGGCAGTGAGCCACGCATAGTCACGCGGCACGAAGTCACCGACGAGAAAGCACGCATGCAACGCGTGCAACGCGTGCAAGAAGTGAAGTTTTTACATTTCAATCTCACGGCTTGCCGCTGTGACATGTCAACTGTGAGTCATCGAGGTGTGTTTGGTCGGCACACACCGGCGCCCCGCAGGACCACAAGGTTGAGATCTCGCTTTCTGCGACGGGTCAAAGTAGGCGATTCCTGCGTGTTCTGCCATCCGGTTGGCATGGGATGCAAGGTATTTGTCTTTGCTGGGCCTCAAAAGGCCAGCAGAAGATCTTGCCTGTCGCATGTTGGTGGAGTTCTGTCTGAGTGGGGCTGATACTCTTGCGCAGTGGATGCGAAAACTGGAACTCTCCACCACACGTGTCTATGAAATACACAGTGGCTCACCCCTCAGCACGTGGGTCACAAGCATGCTACCCTCTTTGTAGACTGGGAAAAAAGCAACGCAAGCGCTTACGCTCTGAAGGCGCGCGTAGCTCGTTCGGCGCGTGCTTGCCTTGAGGCAGCGCACCGACAACGGAACACTCCCCGCCCCACGCATGGCGAGCTCCGCCCAAGTGCTCAGCTGGCAGCTGGTCCATTGGCCTTTCGGGTGCTGGCAGTCACGAAGGTGCAAACGTGAACTTGGAACCTGCGGACATCATCGGATGTGTTTTTGTCCGAGTTTTGAGCTCGGCTTAACATTGGCCGCGAGCACCGAAAGCAGCTTCTTGAAGCAAAGCTGTGCTGCCATTCTTCTGGCGTCGAAAAGCTCAGCTGCTTGGCAACCCGCATTCATGGCCAAGGCGGTTAAATTCGTGTACTTTTCGGGGCTGCTTCGATCTTTGGACATGATCTATTCACCAGTTGGAATTTGGGAGCTGTCAAAATATGGCCCCCTTTCTGGACCCTGGCGCCTTGTGCCGCCTTTTAGAAGGGACACCAAAGAGGGCCCCTAATTTTCACAACGGATCAAAGTCGCTTCGGCCTACACTTCACGCCTGGAACAGCTGACTCCCGAAAGGGCAAGCACGACTCCGACGGAAGAGATTGGCAAACCACAGGCAAGCGCCGGAGTTGCAAGGGCCTTGTCCTGATCCCTGCCCTACAGCTTTCCCAATCCACGCGGCTCGACCGCAAGCTCCCGCGTCAGCGGAAAACCCCCTTTTCCATGGCCCTCAAGACCCACAGGTGCTTCAGCAAGTTCGACTCGAGAAAACTATTCACCAACGCCCTTTCAGGTATGGCATGCTGCACTTGGCCATGCCACATCGGCAAGTCGCTATATAGCCAAAAAGGCTAATGCGCACAGCTATGGCAACCTGCCGGACTAACTGTGCAGGCCAAGACATGTCAAGACTCCCAGCTGCGTCAAAATGTATGACAAGGTCGTGGGGATCTGACCCGGCAAAGCCGGCACTGGCCCCTACAAGATCTGGCTGCGCATCCAGGGGCTAACAAATACGAATCGGCGCTGCATCTAACAGGCAATACACACCCGGCTTTACCGGATCGCAACTGCGAATCCCATTCGTGTGTTGCATGCGCTCACCTGCCAGATTCTGTATCAATTATCCAAGGGAACCCTCCCTCACACTCTTGTCAGGCTGGCACGAGGTCTAGTATTCCAGGCCAAACCTGCAGCCCGTACTCATCTTGGAAGGCAGGGAGGTCGCGCGCTCTGTCTGGGCACGGTCTGCCTGCGAATCCGTGGCAGGGCGTGTGACATCAAGGGTAAGACTTGCAACGTGATCGGTTGGAGAGTCTTCAGCTGAAACTCCTCACGGCAACGAGGTGGCGAAACGCCTGCGTCTGGCTGGCGAGTGACGCGACCGTTCGTCTGAGCGCGAGGTCGAAGCTCAGAGTTGACCCACCAGCTCCCACGTCAAAGCCCGAAAGCTCGGAACAGGGCAGCTAAACTCTACCTGGCCAGGGTGTGTCCGTGTCCTCTTTTGACAAATGGCCGTTCCTTATGTGTAGACATCCTCAGGGTCTACGTTGCGTCAGGCTGGCGCAAAGTGCAGCAAAGGCAGCGGTGATAGAATCCACGGACAGTTCGGCTTGGACACTTGCAGTGTGACGCTTATACCGCCTTGCCGCCCTGGTGGGGTTCTATATACCTCCTCTCGGTCGCGCTTGCAAGAAGGCAGTCGCAAAAGGCGATTCGAAAGCGATCTCACCTCCTGATCCGAGCATCCCATTCTACCCGAGTGCAATGGGACGTAACCATCAAATGCTGGCCGGCCAGACGCATGGAATCTGCCTAGGTGGAATCAAGGCCCAGTTCTGAATCTTTCCCTGCGCCAATGCCAATTCCGGACTCCGCCCCTCCTCAGCTTCACAAAGCCCGCGGCTTCCAGGGGCACAGCTTCAGCTCAAATTTCCCGCCAGGGCACGAGTCCAGTGGGGTGTCGTGGAGACACGTCGGGCGCACGCTCAGCTCAGCGAAACACCGGCCGCCGGTTTCAGGCGACGGAGGCCCAAGACGCCTTGGGCCTTGAGGCCTTCATAGCCGCCAGAGCGCCGTGAGGTGCCCTTCGAGAAGGCCCCAAAACGGGAGGCCGCCTTCTGAGCAAGCAAGCCCCAGCTTGGGGATGAACATACGGGGCCTCAAGGGAAAGCGCGGCAGCTTAACGGGAAGTTAAGTTTGATAGAAAGAACGTGACTTTGTCAAAATGCGTAACTTTGTCGATCGACTTCTGACGTGTCCACAGGCCAGAAGTTCAAGACGAAGAGCTGCGGACTCATTGCTATGTGGTGCGCAAAGAGCAAAGTGTCCGCGGCTGGTGACGACCAAAACAACCTCAACCGAACCCAGGCCCTTTGCCTCTGCCCGGCCGGACGAGAGTCAGATTCAGCTGGCTATTTCATCCGTTTTTGGAGGATATGGCTTGCCATATCCCCAAAAACTCAAGATAGCCCAGGAGGGCTCCCACTTTGAGGATGTGCTCGCCTATGCCCTAGAGTTCCAGCTGTGAGTGGATCAACATGAAAAGGGGCTGAGCCTTGCTACCAAACCTCCAGCCGAGGGTAAGGCACCATTTGCTTCGTGGCCAGCGCAGTGTCCTGGTCAACTTTGCAGACACGAACTCCAGCAAGGCGGAAGGGGCACATCACTTGGCCCGAACGTTGACGCAGTTCTTGGTCACGGCTCTCGCCTTCGGCGGAGAAGCTGCAAAGGTCTGGTGCCTTTCGGTGCAATTCCTTGCAATTCCTGCCAAATCCTCAGGGACAGATCGACGACCTCACCGGTTTGGACATAGCCAGCATGCTGACACCGATTCCGGGCACTCGGTGCGAGGCTCTGGGGACATTTTGCACTCTGGCTAGCGAACAAAACTTAAAACTACGGGGCCAAGGCAACTTTCGATTTTTGTATTTTTGCGTTGTCTATCAGCAACTGAAAGTTCCACGGAGAAAACCGGCATCCTAGAGTGCCCCCTTCGAATTGGGGAATCTATGGGCATCATGAGGATTCATGTACACCCAGCTTGGGTTAAAGTCTCCGAGCCATGCCATTTGCTCGCCTGGTCAGGCGGTCAGGCGGTCAGGCGCAGGTGTACGAGCCACTGGCCTTGGAAACAAAGATCGGCACTGGGGCAGTCGTCTTCAGGAAGAGCGCGACCAAAACAATCAAAACGGGAAGGCTAGGCCGATCCGGCGCAACCTATTTTCATGAAAACGCCAGAGCTGGGAGAGCCAGCTTGCCCTCCCTTATGTCGTTATTTTGCAATGGGGAATCGATCCAAAGGAAGGGATCTGAAGCTGAAACTCCGCCATAAGCGAGGCATCGCGTCGCAAGCAAGTCCCAGAGCTCGGCCATGCGACAGGAGCCCGGAATCAAAGCGGGCGCTAAGAGCCCCACAAACCTTGCCTCTGGACGGCGAAACGGTCCCCTTTGAAACATGCCTTACAGGGCAGTTGCCGGCGCTAGCTGGCAAACGATGCAAAGTAAACTGACACACAAACGTCACAAACTTCCAAGCGCGCGAGCGAAAGCTGCGAAAGCTGCGTCACAGGTGGGAAGCTGCGCCGCTGAAGCCGCTTGCTTCACACAGGCTGGAATCGACCAAGGCGGCTCCGTGCGTCACGTCACGCGAAGCGCGAAGGCATCATAAAAATTATTCCGCACACACGGGCCCCGCACTTTGCGGTGCGTGCACGCAAGTGGTCATGCAAGAGGCAAGGTGAGAGGTCACGCAAGAGGGGTCGCGCAAGAGGCCATGCAAGAGGTCAAGCAAGGCACCCGCACCTGTGCAGAGCTAAACCCAAAGCTTCCCTGGGCTTCAGTGCATCGCACCCCGAGTCCTCCGTTAATCCGTGGCCCTTTCTCTCAGGTCCAGTCTCTTGGACAAGATCCACTTGGCCAGCTCCAGGCCGGTCTGGTCAAGACAAATGGGCGCAAGCCCATCCATGGCTCAAAATCTGACCAAACTACGGCGCTCGGCTGTTTGATTCCCTCAGGCGCCGCGCCGAATATCTTTTGCGGAGAAGAGAGGAATCTGGGGTGGCATGACTGTACACTTAGGCTACGGGATATTCTGGTGGCTTCCTGCGTAGAACTTGAAGCATTTGGTGAATCCACCATCCAATCAGTCAAAGGGTCATGTGGAATGAGGAAACAGACTAAGAACAGGGAGGGAAACAAAATGAAACAACGCGCCCAGCATAGACAAAGGCACTGACCTGGGAGTGGAGATGACGAGTTTCGGTGGATGCCCTAAAAAGAAAAGCGGAGCGTATCTGTATCAACAAATCTCCGCCAGACGCGAGGAATATTCATGGCTCAAATTCGAGTTCTCATAACGACAGTCTCACAGCATTTCCAAAATGTCCATAAATGCAGGCTGCCTCATGTCGCAAATGCTCAGAGTCTACGCGCTGCAGGGCTCTTTTACACGTCGCCTCTTACGAGCGCGCTGCCTGGCAGCGACACGCTCACCGTTCTCAGAATGTTCCAGGGTGTCTAGGGGTTTTGTGCATCAGCCGTTAACGAAAACTCGAAACTGCACACAGCAACACGGGAAACTGACATGCATCCGCTGAAGCCCAAACAATTCAGTTGAGGAACTACGCAAAAAGCCTCTCTTGGGTGTCTATCAAGCCCCTGCTCAATCCTAATTCTATCACAAACAAAGCCTTGTCGGCCCAAAACAAACCAAACTAGCACTACACCGGCCCGAAACCAAACCCAAACCAAGCTAAACCTAGCAGAATGGGTGAATTCTGCACCCACCCTGACTCCTCCCCTCTCGAAATCAACGCAATCGCTCACCTTTGTTGCACGCATTGCTTGCTTCGGTGGGATCCCCCCGGCTTTCATCCAGGTGTTTGTCTCGATCCTGACCAAGGAGCGCGGCGAGTTTCTGACAGGTTTCCCAGCGAGTCACAAATGTCCTGGATGGACTATTTTGAGGGTTCCAGCTGGTCTCGGACAACTGAGCCTGGAGACAGGCCCATGACCTATGCATCCAAATGGGACCTACTCCAACTTGGCATTTTGGTATGTTTTTGAATCCGACCAAATATGGAGGGGTTGCTTCTCCAACCGAGGCGCTGCATCCAAGAGACGAAACACCTTCTTGATTTCAGCCAGCCCCAGCCTCACCGCCGCTTCTTCGGGCGCTCGGGCACGTCGAAGGCGTCAGGGCCTAAGCTTAGTGGATTTTTTGAGCCAAGGGGCCCAGTGCCTAGGCTCCGCATGAATTTCATGGATCAAATAGACGACGTCCTATCTTTGTCGATAAGGGATCCCTCTTGTCAACCCCGGATGAATCAACCTGGTCAGTCCGGAAAAAGTGAACATTTCCCTCTTGGATAGAACAGCCTCCTATTCATCAACCAGGGGTTTATGAACACGGCGTCAACGCAACCAAGCTCTCAAAACGGCACGACCCCCAATTTGGAATCGTGTGTTCATAATCATCCTTGAAAACCAACCAAACGGGGGTCCCGGAAAAAAAAAGGAGAAGAAACAAAGGATCACTGGAGAAAACAAAAACACGCACGCACCCACACACACACACACACACACAGACACACTGGGGCCACCAAAGGGCACGGGCCAGCCGCTCGTTTTTGTTTGGCTCCCGGGCCACGCTTCCCCTGGATCAGCTCCAAGGCGGATTGGACGTTCATCCCCGACCTGGCGCGCTGATTTTGGCCGAGGCATCCGATTGGAGCGGATGGAGTCAGACTCAAACCTGGCAACGGAGGTTGCCCCCTTCAAATTAAATATATAACAACACGGGAAAGCAAAGGGGATCACCTGGGGCCCACTAAAAATGGGAAAAGGAAACTGAAAGCTCAAAAAATCGACTCGCTTTGGGCAAGTGAGATGAAAGTGGTCTGCCCAAAATGTAAAGAAGAAAAAGCCGCACCCGCGCATTCAGAGGCAGAGAGGCGATTGGCACCGTGAAAAGGACCAGGGAGCCGAGAAGGCTCTGGCCATTGCGGTCAAGCGTACCAGGAGTCTTCAAGTGCTCACCAGGAGTGCTGTCTGCTTTGTTTACATATGAGTCCTGTGCGTATACGTAGAGAGAGAGAGAGAGACCTATCCATCCATTCATCCATCGATATCATCCAGTCCGTCCGTCCGCTCGTCCACCCTCAATCTAATCATGGGGTCTTTGTATCTGTCTATCTATGGTTCTGTCATTCTATCTATCTACATGTTTACATATATGTATGTCTATATTTCTTTCCATCTAAATCTACCCTTCTTTCTGCCTAATTACCTACCTGCCTGCCCACCTACCCCACCTACCCCACCCACCCGGCCACCCACCCGCCCACGTCCCTCCATCTGTCCATCCGTCCGTCCACCCATCTACCCATCTATCCAATCTCAAGCATGAGGCCCAATGTCCCCACATGTGTCATGAGCTCTTGAGAGATGCTTCTGTGGCTTGCCAGCTGAATTCTGTCACTTGAGGTCTTGCCCGAAGGCCCGAATGGTTCAACGGGTCCTTGATACATGTCGAGGCTTTGAGCCGTTTGGTTCAGGTTCAGGGAAATTCAACATGAGACTTAAACATCCAAAGGAATCTCAAGTGTTGGGCATCATGGCTAGAGACCACCGTCAATTCCGCTGCAGCGAGTCAAAAGGGTATCGGAAAAGCGTCCCAACACCAGGACACTGGGACAGTTGAAACGTGTCATACCCCAGTCACGGCGTGCAGAAGGCCTTCCAAGATAGCGGAACCAACCAGAGGGGTACCCTCCCCAAAAACAGAAAAGGAAACGTGCGACCGGCGACGGCCGGTTGAAGGAACGGCCTGGAAACGCCGGTCATGTAGGTCTGCTTCTTCTGCTGCAGTTCCTGGCGTCTCCGTTTGGAAGGCCTCGGGAGAGATTGACCTATTGACCTCAAGGAGTTCAACCGTGAATAGTCTGAATAGAGGAACAGCCAAGCGAGAAATGCTGAGCTGGACGGACCAAAAACAAGCAACTGGCGGAAAAAAAATATCGAGTTCACTTGCGTTCGTGCGAGCGAAAACGGGGTCAAAGATTAGCTCGGCAAGAGAAACCTGCCAAGCCAATGTTGAACTGGTTTGCACGTGCCGCTTTACAAGCATGCGCAAATGTAGTTTCACCGGATCCCCAACAGATTCCCAAATGTCCTGGGTGGAATCACTTGTTCTACGCTGGAGTGAACTGAACGAGCTCAAAGAGTGCAAATGTCGTCCCTGAGTTTTGCCCCAAGATATTGCAAGTAGACTCAGTAGATGTCGTCCATCGAGTTTTGCAGTCAGATATTGCAAGTAGACCAACCACAAACCTTGGGAATGTACAGAGTTTCCCTTCACCTTGCAACATCTTGGGCATCAAATTCCCCAGCTGCTTCCGCCCCCTCGCCTGCTTCAGGCGCGTGACCTCGTTGAGCTTCTGCACGTCGCAAGCGCGCACCTCTGGAACCGTCAAGCGGAGGCATGTGTCAAACATGGACTTTGGAGCCGGTGGTCGTTTTCGTTTTCTCATACTGCCGGTTTGGATGGTACTGCAAAGCGCCCAGGAGCCGAAAGAGTCCCTAATTTTGACAGCCTCTTTTTTGGCAAACCGTTTCACCTGGGCGCAAAGTCAGCCTCTCTCTACTTGGAGTTTGCATTGGAGATGTTCCGGGGCGGTTTCCCATCCCTCTACAAAACGTAACAAAGTCCAATCAGACCCGGGCACAAGCAAAACAAAACCCACAAATCCCAATAGCTCCGCCTCGCCCTTCTTGTTGAAGCCCACAGAGAAGACCACGGTATCGCCGATCTTGGCGCCCTGGGCACCGACTCGATGGTTGCAGAAGGTCAAAAATTGGGCGGCTTCCCCTTCCAATGAGCCCTGCCGTTTCTAGCGGAGTCAGAGCCGCCTTTCAAAAGCACTGTTGTTTTTTTCACAGGGAGCATGCTATCGGGCGCGAAGCCATGCCGCCAAAGCTTGGACTGATGTTCAGAGCAGTCTTACGGTCCGATCGGGCTCGCTCGAAGGGTGTGCGTATCGTTTGGCAGGTGTGGATACAGGGCCATGGTGCGATCAAGCACAAAGGGCTGAGCGGGTTTGCTTCAGCGGGTGTGCTTATCATTGGGTGTGCTTATCATTTGCAGGCGGATGCATGGCTGAGCGCGCGTGCTTGAGCGGGCGCGCTTATCATTTAGGATACAGGGCCGAGCAGGGGCGCTGGCGCACGGACGTGGTTTCCGAAACACATGCATCTTTTTCGGCCGAGCTCCTCAGGGAAAGCGCGCTGAAGGATGCGAAACGTTGGATCATGAATGCCCATGGAAAATGAGTTGTTTGCGGCCGCGCCACAGGAGGGCACGCGCTGAAAAACGCTTGAAGGTAAACGGAACCTCTTATGATGATTAAACCAAATTAAACACAAGAAAAAGGGAAACAATATGGTCCCGAACTCCATTGCTTGAATACGCCAAGGACACCGCGGGGCGATCTCTCTCCCCAAGCAGAACCCCTGGGTTTAGCTACCTGTGGGTTTGCAAGAAAAGACGAGCCCCCGTGCGGACTTCGGATCCGTGCCTGGTAGGACTCCCGGTCAATGAAGATGTCCCGGCCGAAGCGCTTGAAGGTCTCGTTGCAGGACACGAAGCCATACCCCTTCAACGTGTCGAACTTGGAGATGAAGCCCACGTAGTGGTGCGACCTTGCGGGGCCAAGATTTTGAGACAAGCCGTTCCCAGAGAGAACTCAGGCTTGTGGGAGGGCAGGTTTTTGCCAGCAAGCGGCCAAGCCTGGGAATGGTTTGTTGTGGTCGTTGCGGTTGCTGCTGCTGTTGTTTTTGTTCTGGTTCTTGTTCCTGCTGCTGGTGGTGATGGTGTTGTTGTTGATGGTGTTGGTGCTGGCGTTGTCGTTGTGGTTGCTGTTGATGTTGATGTTGATGCCATTGTTGCTCTTACCGTTCGTGTTGCTCCTCCTGCTGCT
>CAUJNA010003610.1:0-29859 GCA_963377175.1 Effrenium voratum
TTGTTGTTGTTGTTGTTGTTGTTGTTGTTGTTGTTGTTGTTGCTGTTGCTGTTGCTGTTGCTGTTGCTGTTGCTGTTGCTGTTGCTGTGTGTTGCTGTTTGTTGCTGTTTGTTGCTGTTTGTTGGTGTTGGTTGCTCTTGGTTGTTGTTGGCTGTTGTTTTGTTGGTTGTGGTTGGTTTTGTTGGTTCGTTGGTTCGTTGGTTCGTTGGTTTGTTGGTTTGTTCGTTTGTTGGTTTTGGTTGGTTGGTTGGTTGGTTGGTTGGTTGGTTGGTTGATTAATTGGTTGGTTGGTTGGTTGGCTGGCTGGCTGGCTGGCTGGCTGGCTGGCTGGCTGGCTGGCTTGGTCGGTTTGGTCGGTTTGGTCGGTTTGGTTGATTTGGTCGGTCGGTCGGTCGGTTGGTCGTTGTTGTTGAGTTGTTGTTGCTTGATATGTTCTTGCGCAGGGGTTTAGATGTGTTCTCTGTGTGTTGTTGATTTACGTTTATCTGTGTGGACAATGCAACGAAGTTGGATTTGTGTCCACACCCATTTGTTTTGCTTAAACCCAACAAAACGGGGGTTCCCGAAAGCACAACTTGCTGGAATGGATTCTAAAACCCATCCCTTGTGGCTTCATCAGAGGGTATCCCTAGTAGTTTGGACCCTTTGGTGGACATCAGATATGTAACAGTTGGAGTTATGTCCAGTATAACTATGTCAATGTCGTCTTTTGGACCTTTTGAAACTGCTCTCTTGTGACACATGAACCCAGAATAGCTTCGAACCAAAGATCTGTCTGTTGTCGGCCAAGTCGAAAGTGGAATTGAGTACATTTGGGCGTCTCGCACCGGGCCACCCCTACAGGAAGTCTTTGCGGGCCCTCCTTGGTACACATGCGTTGCTTTGTACCAAGGGAAGCGATTGGAAATGTATAACAGGACTCCATCCTCCCAAAGAAGCTCCTTTTCTCCGATTCTGGACCAACCCCACTCCCAGTGCCATTTCCCACAACCATGACCCCGCAATAAACGATAAACAGGGGGAAGACCCTTGAAATCAGAACAAAGCCGTGCTCAAAAATTGTCCCCACACACACACCCTCACCCCCCCCCCCCCCACCCCCTTTTTCCTGCTCCAACAAGGCTGCTCACAAGGACACTGATCAATTGAGGCTTCCCATCCCCAACAAGTCTTCAATGAAACCGGATGCAACCCTGCGAATGCTGGGATAAACCGCCCACCGGGCATGCAGCATCATGAAACCCAGGGTCCTTGAGGCAGAGGCCGGACACCTTCAGCGAGGAGTTGCCCTCCAGACTGCACAACCGCCCCCCCGGCGCCCAGGCCACTTTCCCGTCGTTCACCAAGGTGACCTGCGCCAAGACTCTCAGCGCCTCCTTGCCGTAGAGGCCCCTGCGGCGAGTGGGCCCCCACTCCCCCCCACTCCCCCCACTCCCCCCACTCCCCCGACTCCTCCTTTCCTCCAAAGGATGCATATTAGGACGAAACTATCCCTTAAGCTTCTCATGTGAGTCCTCTTGATTGCTCATCGCGCCTCAGAAAGTGCGGCCGCAGCCTCCCCAGGCGCAGCGCCCCAGAGAAGCCCTGCGCCAGAGCGTCTCCGTCCGCAAGCGCGTCCCGCGGCACGCCGGGGAGGGCGCGCCACCACCCGTTTTGCCGTGCACCGTCCAGAAACCTGGGCGCACAATGGAAAGCCTGTACTGGAAACTCCCCTGAGGTTGTTTGGGCTGGACCCCTCTGCAAAATTGGACCCCTGGGAAACCAAAAAGAGATTGTGTAAATGGTTGGTGGTTTGAGTCTTGGAAACAAGGGATTAAAATGATCAATTGGAGGGCCAAAATCCTGGTCCCTGAAAGCGGTTGAGTTCGGAGTTCTCAAAACTACTTTTGCGCGTGCAAAACCAATTGAAGGCACCATTTAATTTAGAGCAGGTGTAAAAACACTTGAAGGCACCATTAGGAGTGTAATTTTGAGGATGTTACTTTACAGTCAGTATTGCCAATACTAAATGTTGTTCTATCAATAGTTCATCTTAGGTTCCCACTACTAAACTCAGTATTGCACACAATACTTAATCTTAGGTTCAAATACTTCCCCCACATTCTAATTGCGGCAAAAAAATGGAGGGGTTATATACATTTGATTGCAGTTAGAATCTGGATGGCTCAAATTGTGTTGCAGTTAGAATATAATTTGGATTCTTCATTACAGTTAGAATATGCCCCTGGGTTTACACAAGTCCATGTTCTAACTGCAATTGATGTGAAAAAAAAAAACTATCTGCCAGTCCGGCGCAGCAATGGCCCCGTAGCCTCTACGTCCCATTGCGGGAAAGAAATGCGTCAAACCGACAATTCCAACCCGAAAAACAGGTCCAGCCGCGGCGCGTCAGCGGCTCGTAGACATCCCTCGGCCAAGCCGCCGGGGACTTCCACATGCCGCTGAGCTCCGCTAGAAATGCGGACACCTTGCTTTGACGGCAGGGAGGCATGGCGTTGGTTTCCCTTCAAACGGCATAAACGGGGTCCCGTGTTTATGCCAGACCCACCCCACAAATCTGGGTCCCACCTTTTTGCTCATGGAATCGATTGAAAACCCGGCTTTGCCTGGCAGTTACCTCCTTTAGTCGGGGCTGAAATGATACAGTACTCCCAAAACTAGACGACGAGTGGCCCGGAAGCATAGAGGCAAGTTGATGCAGGTGAGGTAACTCTCGCAAAGTTAGCATGAGGAGTTGGCAGGCGAAGCAATTCTCAAAAAGTTGGCATGAGAAGCTGGCAGGTTAAGTAACTCTCGAATAGTTGGCTGGCAAAGTTGGCGGGTGAAGTAATTCTCGCAAAGTTGACATGAGAAGTTGGCAGGCGAAGTAACTCAAGAGAAAAGTTGGCATGAGAAGTTGGCAGGTGAAATAACTCTCAAAGAGTTGGCATGAGAAGTTGGCAGGTGAAGTAACTCTCGAAAAGTTGGCGTGAGAAGCTGGCAGGTGAAGTAATTCTCGAAAAGTTGGCACGAGAAGATGGCGCGTGAAGTAACTCTCGAAAAGTTGGCGTGAGAAGCCGGCAGGTGAAGTAACTTTCGAAAAGTTAGCATGAGAAGTTGGCAGGCGAAGTAATTCTCGAAAAGTTGGCGCGAGAAGTTGGCAGGCGAAGTAACTCTCGAAAAGTTGGCAGGCGATGTTGGCAGGTGAAGTACCTCTCGAAAAGTTGGCATGAGAAGCTGGCAGGTGAAGTAATTTTGCGAAAAGTTGCCACGAGAGGTTGGCAGATAAAGTATTTCTCGAAAAGTTGGCATGAGAAGTTGGCAGGTGAAGTAATTCTCGAAAAGTTGGCAGGTGAAGTTGCCACGAGAGGTTGGCAGGTAAAGTATTTCTCGAAAAGTTGGCATGAGAAGTTGGCAGGTAAAGTAATTCTCGAAAAGTTGGCATGAGAAGCTCGCAGGTGTAGTAACTCTCGAAAAGTTGGCATGATAAGCTCGCAGGTGAAGTAACTCCTCGAAAAGTTGGCACGAGAAGTTGGCAGGTGAAGTAACTCTCGAAAAGGTGGCATGAGAAGCTGGCAGGTGAAGTAATTCTCGAAGTTTCGGCATGAGAAACTGGCAGGTGAAGTAATTAACCCTCAAAAAGCTGGAGCGGCGGAGGCGCTCCGCGTGCTACATTTGCAATTTACAGTTGCGATTTTCCAGCCATTTGTATCTAAAAGTTGCGATTTTCCAGCCGGAGCTGCGGGAGCACGCTCCGCGTACTACGTCTGTACTTAAAAAGTGCGATTTTCCAGCCGGAGCTGCAGCAGCCTCCGCGTACTACGTCTGTACTTAAAAGTTGCGATTTTCCAGCCGGAGCTGCAGGAGCACGCTCCGCGTACTACGTTTGTACTTAAAAGCTGCGATTTTCAAGCCGGAGCTGCCGCGGACCAGGGGGGAATCGAACCCGGGACCGCGGGATTGCGAAAGCAGGCGCGCACACCACGAGACAACTTCCAAAAGCCGTTTCGCGAGCAAGAAAATCGCACGGCGCCACAGCGAGAGCGCTTCGACACGCACGATCTCCGCAGAGGGTTCATCGGGCTCAAGACAAATTCGCACGGCGCCACAGCGAGAGCGCTTCGACACGCAGATCTCCGCAGAGGGTTCGCCAAGGTCAAGACAAATTCGCACGGCGCCACAGCGAGAGCGCTTCGACACGCACGATCTCCGCAGAGGGTTCGCCAGGTCAAGACAAATTCGCACGGCGCCACAGCGAGAGCGCTTCGACACGCAGGATCTCCGCAGAGGGTTCATCGGGCTCAAGACAGATGCGCACGGCGCCACAGCGAGAGCGATCCGACACGCATGATCTCCGCAGAGGGTTCGCCGCGCTCAAGACAAATTCGCACGGCGCCACAGCGAGAGCGCTTCGACACGCACGATCCCCGCAGAGGGTTCATCGGGCTCAAGACAAATTCGCACGGCGCCACAGCGAGAGCGCTTCGACACGCAGGATCTCCGCAGAGTGTTCGCCAAGGTCAAGACAAATTCGCACGGCGCCACAGCGAGAGCGCTTCGACACGCACGATCTCCGCAGAGGGTTCGCCAAAGTCAAGACAAATTCGCACGGCGCCACAGCGAGAGCGCTTCGACACGCACGATCTCCGCAGAGGGTTCGCCAAGGTCAAGACAAATTCGCACGGCGCCACAGCGAGAGCGCTTCGACACGCATCTCCGCAGAGGGTTCGCCGGTCAAGACAAATTCGCACGGCGCCACAGCGAGAGCGCTTCGACACGCACGATCTCCGCAGAGGGGTGCGTTTCGTAAGCTCCCGTCGGGCCTACCCCCGCCATAAAAAGAAGAAGAATTAAGAGTCGAGAAGTGAAGGTAGAACAGAAAAGTTAGCTTGTGTTTTTAGGATAGTGAAGTAACACCCGACAAATTAGCTTGTGCTTTAGGTAGAACAGAAAAGTTAGCTTGTGTTTTTAGGATAGTGAAGTAACACCCGACAAATTAGCTTGTGCTTTTAGTAGAATGAGATAACAGCCGAAAAGTTGACATGAGAAGTAGGCAGGTGAAGTAACTCTCAAAAAGTTGACATGAGAAGTAGGCAGGTGAAGTAACTCTCGACAAGTTGGCATGAGAAGTTGGCAGGTGAAGTAACTCTCGACAAGTTGGCATGAGAAGTTGGCAGGTGAAGTAACTCTCGACAAGTTGGCATGAGAAGTTGGCAGGTGAAGTAACTCTCGACAAGTTGGCATGAGAAGTTGGCAGGTGAAGTAACTCTCGACAAGTTGGCATGAGAAGTTGGCAGGTGAAGTTGGCAGCCGCTTTTAGAAGAAGAACCCTTCGCAATGCTTCCGGGAAAAAAAACATAAACACAACAGTTTGTTGGAGTTGGGGGTGGGTCTGGTCTGGCACCCCCCGCTTGGATGTTGCCTTTCAAGGGAAAACCAAAAGCAAGCAAGGGTTTCAGGGGTGGCCTTACTTTGAGACACTACTCTTGGGTTCTTGTATGCTTTGGTTGGACGGGGAATTCCCAAATGCCCTACTAAGAGGAAGCAAATTCCGGAGTCGAAAGGCAAATCTTCTGCTTGCGATGAATCACGGTTGGGAGGTAGCCCTTCTACCAGCTCAGTCAAGCCCCAAATCAGCCAGAACAAATGACACCAAAGGCCATTTGAAAGAGACCCATGTAACCCATATTTTCGCACAACCACGGTATGTGCTCCAACAGAAAATAGCAAACAAATCCCGAAACCGAACTCGAAAAAGAGCAGATGCCTCCGGGGTGTCCTCCCCCACGAAGACGCGAGCAGCCACCGCCCTGGCATCCAGATGTAGAAGCCCCCGAATGGCTCCAAACATGCTAGCAGCAGTCAGTCCCTTCAAAGGGAAAATCCCGGAAAAACGACCAACTGCAGCCCGGTCAAGGCAAGTCATGCCGACTCCGGATTGATCAATCTGTGCATTGTGGAGGGTGTACACCCAAAAAAAAGTGAGGCTCCCCTCTTTAAAGTGGGCAAAGCAAAATATATATATAATTGAAAAAAGAAATGTTAATCCTCGGCTCCCAGTCAAACCATCACAACCCTCATGTTGTTTGAGCAATGTGTCTCGTGTAAATCATGTTCGCCCCGGCTAGTATTTATTGCGCCCCAAGTGACACCCCGCATTTTGGCGAGTTCCCAATGTCACCCCGCTTACAGAAGATAACAGTAGATGTAGACCGTTGCTCCCATGTGCACCAAAAGGGTCAGCCCATTCTGGCCTTGAGACCATCCCGCCTGGCGGAGAGTTTCGGATGCGCTTCGCACAAGGACCGCCGCCACCTGTCAGTGCGCTGGGGGAACATCCTGGGCCTTTTATGGCTGAATATTCAATCGCTTGAGTGGGTTGGTCCAAAACAGTTTGTTATCTACCAAAAAGTAAGTCTAGAAACTCGGGAAGTTACTTTCGGGGGCGATGTTAGAACACCCCCCCAAACCAACGCAGTGATCACCTTCTATGTCTGGTCCTTCGGCTACCGCAAGATTGATGAGAACCAATGAATAAAATTCCTGGCTGATTCATAGGGATAGGGTGTCTCCATTCTCGGAGGGCCTACTCCGCGTTGATTCATTCAGGTGCAAAACCCAAGGCCCCCGACGGCAGATACCTCGAAAGAGCCTTCTTCCAGGTTCGCGGTTCGCGAGGGTCCAGAGAGAGAAGAGCTAAGGACCTCAATGGCCCGGATTACTGCGCCTTCGGCTGTAAGTGTACAAGCGGCAGTCGAATTACGTCCGGCAGTAGTGGCTTTACATCTGCCATGTAAGAATGTCGTTCTGTTGACAGGATACCAAAGGTCTACCAAACCAACCATCGTTGGTTTGGCAAAGAGTTTGGCAGGCCTGAAGACACTCCTTTACAGAAATCGTCTGTCCGCAACTCAGAAGATGTCGTCCATGATCTCAGCAGCGATGAACCCCCCGGCAAAGCCAGCCTTGGTGCCAAAAAGCGGGATCTGGTTGTAAAAAATCACATGAGTGTGTCTTTTCTGTAGGGGACCTGCAAAATGGTGGTTTTTCTTTTGGTTTCTTTTTAAAACCACCAAACAGCGGTAGACACCCTCAAAAAAGCACACACGCCAACATCCCTTCTTGGTTTGGGGAACCCAACAACTACCCTCCAGCACACCACACTTAAGAGTCTCTTCAGGAAAATGGCCCAAACCCGGACCTCCCCGGTTGAATTTGGCAACGGCGGGAGGTGATATCGAAGCTTCTACAAATAGGCCCGCATTTGGTCGGTCAAAAAAGCCAGACGCCGGCCATGTCAGGAGAGACGCCAATTTCGAGCAACAAGAAATGTAGTTGGTTTAGGCAACCAAAAAGGGCCATGAGGGTTCAGTACATTTGCCGCGCGGCTAAACCAGCGCCGGCCATGGCCATTCCGCCGCCCAGGCCGTGGCTGCCATGGGAGCAACCGGATTGGAGGAGCGGCCGGTCTGCCTGACGACCGCTTCTTTGATGGTTTTAAAGGGGAACAATAACAACAAACCGCCATTTTGGAGGTCCCCTACAAAAACGACGCACCCGTTTCTCCCCCGACCTGCCGGCTTTTGGGGGGAAAAGCCAGCTTTTTGCACCAAAACTTGCTCTGGAGTTTGATAGGGAATCAGCGGTTTAAAGGAAAACGGAATGGTTCAAATTGGGGGTCATTCCCTCATTCCCTACTGAGAACAGAACTACATCAATATGTGTATATATATATATACATTTATATTTATACGTACGTACGTACGTACGTATGTATGTAAGTATGTGTGTGTGTGTGCGGGTGCATGTATGTCTGTATGTCTGTCTGTCTGTCTGTCTGTCTGTCTGTCTGTCTGTCTGTCTGTCTGTCTGTCTGTATGTCTGTATGTCTGTCTGTATGTCTGTATGTCTGTATGTCTGTATGTCTGCATGTCTGCATGTCTGCATGTCTGTATGTCTGTCTGTCTGTATGTCTGTATGCCTGTATGCCTGTATGTCTGTATGTCTGTATGTCTGTATGTCTGTATGTCAGTATGTCTGTATGTCTGTATGTCTGTATGTGTGTATGTCTGTATGTAGGTAGGTAGGTAGGTAGGTATGCATGTCTCTGTATGTATGTATGTATGTATGTATGTATGTATGTATGTATGTATGTATGTATGTATGTATGTATGTATGTATGGATGGATGGATGGATGGATGGATGGATGGATGGATGGATGGATGGATGTATGGATGTATGGATGTATGGATGTATGGATGTATGGATGTATGGATGTATGGATGTATGGATGTATGGATGTATGGATGTACGTCTGTCTGTCTGTCTGTCTGTCTGTCTGTCTGTCCGTCCGTCTGTCTGTCTGTCTGTCTGTCTCTGTCTGGTCTGTCTGTCTGTCTCTCTGTCTCTGTCTGTCTGTCTCTGTCTGTCTCTGTCTGTCTGTCTGTCTGTCCGTCTGTCTGTCTGTCTGTCTGTCTGTCTGGTCTGTCTGGTCTGTCTGTCTGGTCTGTCTGTCTGGTCTGGTCTGGTCTGGTCTGGTCTGGTCTGGTCTGGTCTGGTCTGGTCTGGTCTGGTCTGGTCTGGTCTGGTCTGGTCTGGTCTGGTCTGGTCTGGTCTGGTCTGGTCTGGTCTGGTCTGGTCTGGTCTGGTCTGGTCTGGTCTGGTCTGGTCTGGTCTGGTCTGGTCTGGTCTGGTCTGGTCTGGTCTGGTCTGGTCTGGTCTGGTCTGGTCTGGTCTGGTCTGGTCTGTCTGTCTGTCTGTCTCTGTGTCTGTCTGTGTCTGTCTGTGTCTGTATGTACGTACGTACGTACGTATGCATGTATATGGCTGGGACTTGCTTCAAAGTCCCCAGAAAAAGAATCCGTTGGGGCATCTAAAAAGTGCTAAAACGGAGAAGTGCTCTGGCGACCTTTGAGTTGGATGGCACCCCCACCCTTTTGGTCGGGCCTGATAGGGCTGGACCTCGTAGTCGGGCTGGCCAAAGGGCTGAGACTGGGTGTGGTAGGGCTCTTGGTAAGGTGCCTGGTCACGGTAAAAAACATCACCCTTTCTGCGATGCCGCAGTGAGAACTTTGTCTCTATCACTGCTAGCATGAAAGCGCCTTGGTAAATTACTACTCACAAACCGGAAAAAGAGACGATTGGTCCAGCTGCGTGATAACTTCCCCCCCCCCACACCTCCCAACTTTCCCAACTTCCCCCCCCCCCAAATTTCCAAATTGCCTTGCGTGCCGGCTGGGCTTCGTGCAGCGGAACGTAGGGCTTGCCTTCGCCGGGCGTGTAGCCCACCGGAAGCGTCATCGCTGGGTTGCTGTACTGACGCTCGTGCCGCGCGTGAGGCACGTGCGGCCGAGAGCTTTCACAGCAGCCCATGTTGCGAAGGAGAGATGCACGAGGGCTTAGGGATCGCTGGGTTCCCCCAACTTCAAACCCCTGGAGTTCGAGTTACATGAGCCAAAATGCTAAGTATTTTTCCAGGCTCAGAAGTCCTACTCATCGCCACGTTGCCAAAACCATGCAAGCCAAGGTGAAAGCAAGCTTGCCAGAGTTCAAACTCCAAGCAATTCCGCACAAAAGCTGTATTTGACAGAGAAGCAGCCAGTGCTTCCAATTGCCTGTTCTGCTAAGTTATCAAACAAACTATCATGTATAAAACGAACATATGTAACAGGGTTGTTCATGCATGTACATAGTTGCATCTCAACATATACATCCTTCTATAGAGAGAGAGAGAGAGAGATGCACAATGTACACATGTGTCCATTATATATATATATACATATATACATACATACATATATATATATATATACATATATATATATATGTAGTTGTGCAAGTATGTGTATTTATATGCATGTGTGCGCATTTGTCTATGTCTATGTCTATGTATATGTATATGTATATGTATATGTTTGTGCATATGTAGATGTAGATGTAGATGTGTGTATATACATGTGCGTTGTGTTATTCCTACATGCATATCCACGGTGCGTGATCTGACATACGCTTACAAAGAATAAACACAAAAATGCTTCCTTGCGTGGTTGCTCTGGAATCAGCGGCACAAATTCTAGGAGAGTTGTGATATTTCACCACCTGGAAATGAGGATCTCCTGGTAAAGATTCTGCGTCATAGCTGGAATCTCATGTCATAGCTGGAACCGCACGTTTTACCTGGGAATGGGTCAGCTCTTGAACTAAGTTGCCCAGATTCTTGTATGTCCTGCTCAGAGAAGGTCAGCTATACATTTGGTGTCCGCCTTCAGCCCCAGAAGCGGTGTCATTGGCAGAAGGGGTTCGGAGCCTCAACAGCATACGCAGCCTCTCCGCGCCTGGCCGGTGGCGCCAGCTTCCTGCGCCAGGCCATGCCTGAACGAGCCAAAAGTTGAACTGAGGGGTCGCATGGACTTTAGCCCCATGAACCACGGCTTTGGTGTGCTCTCAACATGGACACTTGCCCTCTTAGGTTGTTTATACAATAGGTGCCGAAATGTGACTCAACAGGGGCAGAAGGCGATTGGTCGCGAACAGAAATTCCAACTTGGCACCCGGGTTTGGCCAATCCCTTAACAAGGTTCAAACCCCCAAACTGATTGAAAAGCCTCAGTTTGATTCCGCTGTAATGGGGGGCCAGGGGTGGTTTAATCAATTTTTCCCAACCGCGCACGAAGGCAAAGGACCCCCGAGAACCGGAAGGTGATCAGCCTTGTCAAGACTCCAAATGACTCGGCACCCCTTGAAAGGAAAACCCAAATGGGTCAATGCTTATCAAGTGGTTTACTCTCCTGCATTTTAACAGGAATCCACAAAGCCTTCTCCTTTTGGGGAAGGGGTCGCCTTCTTTGGGGTTCCATGGCAACTTAAAGGGGCGATTCGTTTCGGGCAAGAGAGTGCTTGCTAGGCTCGGGGCGCTGCCTTCTTGTCTACTCTTTCAACCCGGTCAAAAGGTAGATTCCATACCCGAAGGGCACATGATGCTGTGTTCATTCTTCCCCCAAGATGCTTGCGAAAGACAATACCCGCCCTTTTGAATCATACCACTTGCTCTCCCCGCAACATGCCATCAGGACACAAGCGATCGCATCTTGAGAGCAACTGCCTTTGATGCTTGCCCAGCTGCCTGCCAGCGAAGCATCCGCACGTCCCTAGGCATGCTCTCTCTTCTTCTCTCTCTCTCTCTCTCTCTCGCTTCTGCTCTCCCAAGATAAGTTCATCCACTCAAAGCCGGGGCTTCCCACCCTGAGTACGGCTTGCCGGATTCGAATCGAATCTGGCATCGCCAGCATACTTACACCTTGACAACGCAACCGACCACGGGAAACATCACTCAAACCAAGAATCCCGCTGGCCTTTAAAAAAGCCACCCGAGTTTTGATCAGCCTTCCCCCGAAAAGCCGCGCCATCAGCTCTCAGCGCCCACGCCTCATCTGCGGGGTCCACCAAATGCAGCAGCTTGCGCTGCATCGTGCCCTGCGTGTTCGAGTGTCGCAAGCCCCCCGTGCCAGGAATCCCGTCCTCGTTCCAAAGCTCGTCCAAAACAAAGTTCAAGTGCTTGAAGATGTTGCCTCAAAAGGGCGCAAGTGCTTTTGCTACCATGTGCAAAAGTGCTGGGCATCGTGCATGCTTCAGCATGCCTAGGTGTCCTTTCGGAAAAAATGATGGCGCTGGTAACTGATTAGAACTGAACCCAAACCAGTACCGTCTGTGTTCAACCAAACTGACCAAATGTTCAACCAAACTGACCAAAAAGGACACTTTGTCTATGCTTCCATCGGTGCATGATCAAGATTCCCTTCAAACAGCCCTGGCTCGATGGTCGATTGATGAATTGATAATCAGGTAGCCAGATGGGTTTGTCTCATAATACGGGCCCCGTTTTTCCTCAAAAGCAACCCAAAAACGGCACCTTCAAAACAACGTGCACGCAGATCTTTGGACTGAACTTTTCCAGTTCTATCCAGTCGTATCTCCAAAATTCGGGATCCGCAAAATGTTGGTCGCCCGTTCCGTTTCCATTTTAAGCCACCCCAAGACACCCCATCAAGCCCTCTCAGCGGGGCAAATGTTGGGCTGTGGCTCGCACCGTCAGAGCGGCCGGTGAGGCCCAAGTCCATGTCCTAACGACGTTCTGAGGCTCGTTCTGAGGTGTTTAAACATGTGTAAACCACGCAACGTGTTCAACAACCTCTTGTTGATCTCCCTTGAAAGGCGACCAGGGTTTGTCCCTGTAAATAGGGCACAGGGGTTGGCTGTTCAAACAATGCTGGCCCCAAACCTGCACGAAGGCCATCCCAAAGGACCCCCCAATAGCACTGGGTTGGGTGAGTCAACCCCTTTTTGAAACATGCTGACACCCCTAAACTGCTTCAACTACCTCCTGTTGGTTTCCCTTTGAAGGGGACTGTTCGGGCTTGGTCGCTATGGATTTGCCCAACCCTGATCCGTTCTGGCTCCTGAATGGGTGCTTCTCTAACCTTAAACCTTGTGGGATTCCGTTTGGACGAGGGCCCCTTTTTTGGTTTCCCTTGAAAGCCATCCAAACAGGGGTCTCTATTGTATCCCCTTTGACCGTTTGGTTTCCCCTTGTAAACCATCCAGTTATGCCGTGATTGGAGTCCCCAGGCAAAGCTGGGGTAGCAATATCACCAACGTGGACTGAGCCCCCCCCCTCCCCCCGCATTTTTGTGGCTCCAAGATTCCTGTTCGCACTGCGGGCTTTCCAACATTTCGACCTCACACAAAGGAAACTTGTTGAAGGCTGCATGTCCAAAAGCGATATGGGTGTGTGTCTTCTCTTCAGGATACTCGTTTTAGGGTTGTTTTAATGAACAACCAAACGGAACACTTCCGGGCTCCCCCCCCCAGTTGGAGGCCAACCCATGTTTCAACTACCAGAAAACAATCCTCAAACTGCTGGTTTCCTTTTGGACTGGTGGAAAAGGCTTCATGCGAGAAAAGCGTCGGATTGTATCCAAGCGCTGACCAGAGAACGACTTGTTCGCCGTCCTGTCTCCAGGCGGACCGGTACAGGCTGGGCACCCACAGCGCACGCAGGGACAACTGCTCCTTCCACCTCCGCGAGGAAATGTTGAAGGGTGCGCCCTTTGGATGGCACCGGCTTGGTTGTTTTAAGGGAAAACTGGATGTTGAACAGGGGGTCTGGAGGGAAAAAAACAACACTACTCATCCCTTTTGCTGCCTGTTGGGTAGGTTACATATGTGTACGCTATTTAGCAAATAGAAAACCAATGGTAAAGGGAGTTACAGGGGTGACAAACTGTAAGCTCAAACGCATGGGTGCAACCATTTGAAGCGGTGTGCCCCTTTTTGGACGGCATCCCCCGACGGTGGAAGTCCGACAATCACCATCCACCAAGGCTTGCTAACTTGGTAATTCCTCCCTAGGTGACGTGACCGAGCAAGCAGGCAAGCAGCAACCCCATCTGCCAACAAACACCACGATCAATGGACAGGGTTCCCTGTATTTCTTTCGAAAGCATCAAGTGGCCAAAAAGTTGCTTTCAAAAGAATCCTTGATCCAGCAACCCGCATAGGCAACCAGCGAAAACCACCTTGAAAAACAAACTGGCAAAAAATTGTTTGGGCTACGAGTAGATCCACTGGGCACCTTTTTCGGACTCTGCCCTCAAAAATCGCCTCAAATAAAAGCCCTCGTTGGTGGGTTTCAAGGGAAATCCCCCCTTGAAGGCCCCAGAAGTGATTTTGATGCAACCACTGTAAGGGACCCGGTCCAATGCCATTGCCAAAACTGGATTCCAGCGTAAGGGTTCACTTCGAGAGACGGAACAACTGTTCCAGCAGTTTCCAAAGCAGATAGTACCGCCCATATAACCCCGAGCAAATCCCACTGTAAATCATGGAAACTGGGGTTGCTCATCGGTTTGCCAAAAGTAGGAGAATGGAAAGAGTAGCTACAGTCACAGAGTCTGCTGCTGGCGAACCGAACCCATCTATCCGACCTGACTAGGTGGATCCCAACGCTGAAGGTGAGCCCCAATCGACACCCAGTGGCAAAGAAGAGTTTTGGCCCTCTGGTGGACATGGAATCGGATTTATCTCCAATCATTGGGAGACTTCCGGTCCCTCAAATTCAGCAGCCGACTCACCCCGATTCCAAGCCTGTAGAAAAGCAGAGAATTCAGGCTCTGGTCCACAAAGGGCAAATGCCTAATGCCGAAGTGCCCCTCGGAATTCCAGGGAAACCCAAAAAACGAAAAATCGCAACCGGGTATGATGCACCTTTGGAGCACGTGTTTTCAGTTTGGACGGTTTTTTGCAAATTGATCACTATTGGAAAGAGAACCCCCTCCACTGGCTCAGCGGAGCCCAAAGTGAGCCATTTGTATAGATTATTTAGCGGTTCTTCAGGATATCCCTGCAAGGGTGTGTTTTGGGGTGTATAGATTTGCCCTTGGACTTTCGATTCGTTGGGGTTGGGCTAACCTAACTGCTTAAAAATGTTTATGCCAATATGTTCCCAACTGTCCTCTGTTCGGGCGCTGGGTGAGCAGGACGAAGTGACAAGCGCAAGGCTGGCAAAACCATCATGAGGCTCTGCCATGTTTGTGAAAAGCCGCGGGGAACAGTTCAAGTCTACTCTGGTCACAAAGGCACGCCTCAGATCGCATAGGTCCAACTATAGATGTGTTTGAGTTGAGCAGTGTAAGCATGCACGTCCACAAATAGACGCATGGTGCTGTATATATATATATATATATGGAACGTGCATGATTTTGGGAGCGGGAACTTTCAAAGCGTGCTGTTTGGGTGCGTCATTCATTTCCCACGTCTGTTCTTTGTCAACCGAGGGCACGCCAGCGTGTCGTAGTCCTCCGCCTGATGGGCCTTACGAGAGCCAACTGCTCAGACTGGACCTATGCAAGTTGGAGTGAGGTATGCCTGTTGTGACGAGGGAAACCACCCAGAACCCAGATTGGGGCTCCCATATGTTCAGACAAACCTCAATGTGTGGTCAAAACTCCTTCGCTGGGCCATGGTCATGGTTCCCTTACCTTTGCATTGTCTAAATTCTGCATGGGGTTCATGACCATCCCTGCCAACCACAAGAGCAACAACCGGTCTTTTGACCAAATTCGAGGGCCAAGCCCACTCCCGCAAGAAACGGGCGCTGCGGCGGTTCTTCCGCCTCGGGTTGCAACTCCAGCTTTCGACCTTCTGAAAGAATGGAGCGTGTGTACAAAGTTGGCCCATTCCCCTTCAAAACAAAAAAACAAAAAGAAACAAACAACACATAAGATGACGTTTAAAACGAGCAAGACAAATCAAACCATCTGTATTTTACTTCCCAAGTGTCAGGGCAGCCCTGGCCTGTACTCTGAGCTTCCAGCCACACGGACCAGGCATGCTGCAACATGGGGCGATCCCAGTGGGCGGCACAGCACTCCGCCGGCGAACTTGGCCTCGCTTTGGGAGGCTTCTTCTCCCGGCGCTTTTGGAAGGATCGGAGCACTGCTGAAAGATGCAAATGGTCTTTCACCTTCCCTAGGTTTTATGGTAGTTCACCCTTTGAAGCCAATGGGTTCTACTGGGCCGGCCACCAGTGTCATGATGGAAACCTGGTATTCAAGGGGTGTACCCAAAGCCCAGAGGAAAGAATCCAGCGGGCGTGCTACCTGCTCATCTGGCCAAAACCATTCTGGCAGGTTGGGCAAACCCCTTACCTATTGCACAAACAACCGTCTTTGGGCTCCCCTTTAAAGGGGCAGGATCTGGAAGCTTAAGCAATTTTACCCAACCCTGACCAGGCCTGCATATGCCCAGCTTCCACATCAAGCCGCAGAAGATGTCAGCAGCCTGTGATCCAGCTGCTTGTGCAAGCGACTGGGAACGTGCTTAGAAGGTACAGGAGTTAGCTAAGCGGTTGCTAAGCCCAATGTTCAACCCCGGAAGCCCTTGAAACTATAGGCGTACAAACCAGTTGCCTAATTGCCAGACTAGTGCCAGAATCTACGGGTTGTGGCTCACCTTGATTCACCGCTCACCGCTCAACGAATCCTTCAGGACCCGGCTCGGTCACGATCCACTGGCTCACCATAAGGAGGCACCTGAATGGTGCACAGCGCCAGCAGAAGCTGTGGATCTTTGAAGCGGGCAAAACATAACCTTCCGGGGACCCCAGCTATTGCATGGCCCTTGTTGCCAGTGGACCAATCCTCCAACTCTTTGCTCCCTGAAAGGGGGCCCCCCCAAATCCACAACCTTCTTGGGAATTCCACAAAAGGCCATAATTGGGATCGGTGTTTGGGGGGAGCAACTGAAAGAATACTTAGCACTGCACGCACTGCTGCAGCCATTCGTACTCCATGGTCTGCCGCAGTCTCACTGCAGCCAGACCTAGGCGGAGACTAGCACACTCGTGGGTTTCTACCCAAAATGGGTTGGCTTCAAAATGCTGGACACTCCTAAAAACATACCATTTCAAATGGTTGCATTGATGCATACATGTGTAGAGGGGGGTATGAGCACTGGTCAAAAAAAGAAAGCATTGTTAGAGTCGGCTCAGAGCTCTAGCTCAAAACGAGTCTAGCAAAAGCAAAGGCGGACCGCAATGTCTGGTTTGCGTTTCAAGGCATGAACGTGCACAACTTTGTAGACATGTTCTCCCCAAGAAATTGAGCAATCCCTGTAGGTTGTGTGTGTGTGTGTAATTGGGCAGTCAACCCGCGCCTTTTCCAAACAAACAATCAATTTACGCCTGATATGTGTCAAAGCGAAGGAGCGCGCAAATGGTTGGGCTCATGTGGCCCCCAGAAGCGTCGATTTTTCCAAAAGCGTCATGCCTCGACTGGTCTTGACGCAGCACAGGTGATTTGAGCCACGGTCAATATTCGTTGTGTCGCTGACAAGGGAATCTGGTGAGTGTCCCATGTTTATGAATGGACAGTTGATGAGTGTGCCCTTTACTGAGATGATATCACCGTTGCTCATGGCTCCCGCGTCTCTTGGCTTAAGTCGTTTTCGATGATCGGCTTTTATTTTCACCCAGCGCGACCCGGGTGCGCTGAGGGTACCCCTCTCCTGTTTCTTTCAGAGAAACCTCAACGGACACCAAATGACTGGTGGGAGCGCAAAACCTGCACTTCTCTGGGGGTAACTTCCCTTATTTCCAGAAACGCACCAAAAATCACGTCGAGACGGCTAATGTGAGTCCCACTTCGTTTCAAGACAAATGGAGGGTCTTACGTTTAAGTTCAAATCTAGCCGCCAATTGGCTTGAAAAGACAGGGGATGATTGAATCCAGTCCAGGTAACTTGGCTTCAAAAGCCTCCCGGAGTCAACTCCTACCAGAATTGGGCTTGTTGAGTCCACTCGGCACTACAGAAAGGGACCTGAAAAAAGGGGGCCCCGTTCCCCTTTGATTTGGGGCCCACAACCCGTATTCTGTAAGAGAATAAGAGAATCCAAAACCCTCATCCCGAAATATCATGGTTTCACAAGAGAAACCTCCAAATCAGATTGGAATCCTGTAAACCCCGTTGAAAAAGCAGCACCGGCGCTCCAGCGCTTTCCACGTCGGCGTGTGCTTGGAACTCTGGGCCCCTGGCACTCGCAGGGGTTCTCCTCGCGGTTAGCCTCCAGCCACGCCAGCAGCGGCTGCACCGAGGAGCTGAAGCCCTCCTGCACGTACCGCGACGCGTCATGGTAGACCTCAGAGAATGGAACTCGTTGCAGTTTCAGGTCGTTCTGGTCGCTCTGGTCATGCTCCCAGGACAACAGTTTTGAATGGTCCCCGGGGATTCTGGGAACGCACCCGGGCTGAGCTTCCGGCAAACTGCAAAGGTGTAAAGAGGAGATGAAACTAGACCCTGGGTGCAAAGCAAACGTTGCTTCTAGGGAGCTCAAAAAGAGAAAAAGGGATACCAACCATGTCAAAAGGGGCACCGAGTTCTAAGTTTTAACGCACAGCCATGTTGTAGATTCTATTCATTGGTCGTTTGGGGTCAAGTGTTATCCCGAAACATCCACCGACAAAACCCAAGGGCAAGCTCAAAAGTGCAGAAGAATCTGAAAAGTGCTCCAACCATACTGAACATACTGAAAAAAGACACCACAATGCCGAACACACCAAATACACCCGACAATCAAACGCAGCAAGCATACTGAACATGACAAGGAACCTATCAACATATCAAACATGCAACCATGCCTAAACATGCCGAACATACCGAACGCACAAGACATATACCAGTGCCAAGCACGAGCCGAGAAACGAGCCACTCACCCCACTTCACATGCCTGAAGGCCTGCCAGATCGCGTACGGCTTCCAGGCGCCGCCCCTTTTGAAGTTCACCCGCTCGTGCCTTTTGTACCAGTCTCCGTGAACCCCGGACTCCTGGGCCGAACTAATATAGACCCCCAGAGAAAATGAAGGCCAAGAAGGCAAACATGAAGACTTGTTGCTACATAAAGAGAATCCCAAAAGGGCTACAAAAATATGAATTGGTAATCAAGACACAAAAGGGCCAAGGGGCAAAAGGGCAAAAGGCAAATTGACTAAGTCTGGCAATGAATCGAAGGAGGACTTGTTCCACGGCCAGTGCTCCGAGATCTCGGCGATTTCCAGGCTGTCGTGCAGCCTTCGCTGGGTTTCTTCAAAGATCTTCCCCGTCGCGTAGGTGGTCAACAGCACCCGGCGCAAGCCAAACCCAGGCCGTCTTTGGCCGGCGTGCGCTGTCTCAGATGGGGCCTTGGTTGGCACACACTTCCAAATGAAAGCCCTGGTGTCCTTTGATTGGCTGGGGCCCGGGGCCCACAACACCCCTCCCTTGAAAAAGAACTTGGGTTGCCTTCCTTCCCCACCCGTGCCTGGGACGAGTCGGCTTCGTAGACCGCTGTCCTGGCGCCCTCCGGGGTCGGAGAACCCAAGGCCTGCGCCAGGCCCCGCACCTCGCAGAGCCCGGGTTGAAGCAGAGCGGCGCCGGCGCAAAGCTCGTCAGCTTCGCAAAGGAGTTGGCACTCCTCCGAAATGGCGGAAATCCTCCACCCAGGAACCCAGTAAAAACCCTTTGGGGCAAATTGGCGCGAACCAGGGGGCCCTTCTCGTCAGATTTTATGTTAGCACCAATAAGTACTGCAGTTCAAGTACTTTTGCTCGAAGTTTTGCAGTAAGAAAGAACAGCATGATAATTGTTACTGGCACAAGAACTCCATAACTCACCAAAGGGTTCAAGTACCCGTTGAGGATGCATGTTGGGCGTTGAAAAGCTTGAAAGTGCCTCCTTTCGAAAGTACTTAGAATGTTGGGGCCGCACAATGAAAACGAGAGGCTGGACCCAAAAATGGTTGGCGTCCTTTTGAAACACGTCAAAAGAGCATAGCCATCTAAAGATTTCGGAATGTTTGGTAGCTGTGGGGGATGAGAGTCCATGTGCTGTAAACAGCCCCGCAACAGTGGCTTTTGGTTCTACCAACCAATGAAACCAAGTAGCAGAACCACCTTCCAAGATGTCCAATAGGAATTCCCCATGGGTTCAGCCTTTTGTCAGGGTGGCTCCAAAGGCCCAATCGGCACACAAGGGTCGACATTTGGCCACCCTGGCAAGAAAGAAACACAAGAAACATAATTTCCTACCAGAGGCTCGGACAACATGGCTCAGCACCCTTCCATTCTACTGAAACCGATGGTTTAGTGCATGTGGGTTGGCTCTTACTCTCAAGATCAAGGCCAGCAATCCAAATCTTAAAGAAGACTCTTGTGACTCAAAGCCCCAGGCTCATCCCCCGACACAAGTACAACGCGGACAACTCCCTCCCAGCACAACCAAAACAGCCAGGCATCATCGTGATCTTGCACAGCTGCCAAATATCCAGGCACTGACATTGGTGACACACAGAGCCATATTTGGCACTACTTGCGTCCACCCAACTATATACCGGTTTTTTACGAGTTTGACGGTGTTCCGGGAGGAGTTGAAGTGCCAAGGTGGAGGCATGAGGTGCAAACAGCGCTGAGGCATGGCGTGAAAGCGGTCTGTGAGTCAGAAGGGCCGAGGGTGTTGTTCTGCCTTACTGAACATGATCGGCCAGCATGTAACTGTGGCTGCGAGATATACGCCGCTGAGTCAACGGTCGGAGCTGTGAATAGCTTTGGTCCACTGCACATCGGTACAAACGAACCAACACTAGAGAAGCCTCTCCTGGTAGTCTTCAAACAAAAAAACAAGCAACAAATTCCACTGCAAGCAAGCAAAACTTGAACACCTGGCTGTCGCAGGAAAACAGGCCATTGAGACAATCCCACAGCCCACGCCGCAACGCAGGGAGTTCCCGAAGCATAACCCCCTCACCTACCCTGGCTGATCCACTCCGCTCGGGCCCTACCCCAAGAGGAGAAGGGTCTTCCAACTTCCCTCAATTTCCAACGTGAGGGTAACGCTATGAAACCAGGCACTTCTTACACTAGCATTGCCACACCATCAATGTCCATCAGGCTTGGATTGGATGGTGGCTCAACCCATCTTGTTTAATGATAGGGTATGTAACATAGCAATATCAGACCAGGTTGAAAGCACATGACATTCCCCATCTCTCCGTCGGGCGTCGATAAAGAGATGACGAAACCAAAAAATGGGAAGGTGGGGTCTATCGCCCAGTTGCTTATGATGTAGTTGTTCCTCAACGGACCTCAGCTTGTGGGTTCCACCACGGGAGGATATGGCCATGCCCAGCGGTTTTTGGGCATTCGGGTCTGCTGGTCGCGCGACCGAAAATCTGTTCGCCCCTTCGGCGCGGCTCGCGGCTCGCGGCTCGCGGCTCGCGGCTCGGCAAGCAGGGCAAAAGGGGTCATTTTTCGCTTGGCTTGTGAATTGCTCAAACTTAGATTTGGATGGTGCCATACATATCCATCTGACCGATCTCAAAGTCTGAGGGTATGGCTTACCAAGATTGGCCCCAGAGAAACTGTTTGAAAAGGTGAAAGGGGCGATTCGCTTTGGGCCCTTCAGGAAAAGGGGGATGTGTCAAAAAGAGCTTGCAATGGTCATGTGAGCGCACTTAAAAGACAGCCGCCGGCGTGCCCAGTGATTCCAATCTGCAAAAGCACAGAGGTTCTTATACTGTCCACCTGAGCAATACCCCACAGATGGTAGCTTCCTTTTAGTTTGGCGAGAAAGGTGATATCTTAAATGTCAAATGGCTGTTCAGTCCTGGCAGATCAACCGAGCTTCTGCTTATGTGCTTTCGCATTCCAGAATGCGAGGACCGAATTAGGCATGGCATTAACTGGGCCGCGACCCGAGGCCAGCTCTGGTGCACTCCAAACACCCGCTGCAAACAAGCGAATACATTTGACATGCTCAAAGAAGCAGCTCGGCCTTGCGCCCCTCACTCCGGTCTCTTTGGGAAGTCTGCCCAAGCCATCCTAACGGAGCTGCCAGGGATTTGCGAAGTCGCTCAGTTGGAGATCCCCACGAAGACGCATTTACTGCCATGCAAATTCGCATGCAGCCCGAAAGAGGGTCACCCCAGGTCCCAGTTTTGGAAGCACACATGGGGCGCTGCTGTTCCGCATGGATGCTGGGGATTTTGAGGCCGCATGCACTTGGTCATGAATTAATGGGTTGCTAGTCAATTGGGAAACTTGGTCGTTGTGTGAAGCAAAAAACAACGGGGGCCAATCATTCTCTTCCCAACGCCTGTTTTTTTTGCAAGCAGTGGTGTTTCTTGCCGACAAAGAAGATCCATGGGCAAGAACAGGAAAGCAACTTAGATCAAATTCCTCTTGAAGGCACCACCGGTCAGGTGCCATGGCCATGTATGTGGCCAAGCCTCCTTGTGGTCCAGATTCCTCGTTCAGGGCTACACCGCTGCCGACCTGTAAAGGGCTAACACTGGGCACAGAGCAACGCGGACCCGGCCGTGCAGGACCTCGTCCAGGTTTGAGGCGCCGGCCCCTGACCCGGCACCCGCCCGCTCCTGCCGGTGAAGAAGGCCGTCCGCGGCAGCGACTCCAGGGCGATTCGCTGGCGCACCAGGTACACCTGGCAACATAAAACCGTGGACCCCCCGCTAGGTGTGTTGTCTTTGTCTATCTACCTGGTTGTTTGCTGTTCGAAGGATGCTTGTGTTCTTCAATCGCAAAAAACATCACATCGACATGTTGTTTCTTGACGGGGCACAAAAAAGAAGGCAATGGGCAAAAACACTGTGAGGTTTAGAGACAACCCCTCTGCAACAGGGATCCCCAACACACACTCGCTTGGCCTTCATTTAAAGCATCGCCTTTTCCGAGCCAAAAGCAAAGCAGCATTGTCGGGGGTGGTGGATACCATTGGACTCAGGGGGCTTGGAGCTAACAACGCCAGGCACTGCAAGCTCTTCCAGCTCCGGATGATCGTGCTCGCATGCGCCAAAGTACACGTTCGTCCACAGCACCTCGCATAAGCTTTGCGTCCTCAAAATTAAGAAGGTGTTCTCTTCCTCCAAACCACTACCAAGAAAATTTGGAAATATACCCTCTGTATAGTGGCCATGTAATCTTTGTATAATCCCATTTTGCAGTCGTAGCTTCTTGGAAACCCTCTTCTCGATTCGACGTGGCTTCTGTGGATCCACCCCTGTACAGTAAACGGTACTAAAAGAGCACCAAACAGGAAGAACTGGCTGAACCCAGAGCCCGACATTCGGCTGAACGTATGTACCCTATGAACCCGTCGCCAATCTTGGACCTCTCAAGATTGGGGTTGCTAGATATGTTCACAGGGTCTATGCATTCAGCCTTGACATGCGAAGCAGCTTTAAGCCGAGCGCTTGCTTGACGCAAGGAAGTAGGCCCACCTTCCCATCGGCCAGCACGGAATCCTTACGTGGCTCAACAAAACTACTGCCTTCAACACCCCTTGGAGCCAGAAGACTGCTTGGCAACTTTGGCACACCTCCAAGAGGAAACCATCACCTCCTTTAGAAGACCACTCACGCATGTATCCAAGGTAGCGGACGCAATGCCACCATGGCTCTTCCAGAGTGACTGCTTTGGCTGATCCGTCTGGAGCTTCTTGAAGGAACGCCTTGCATTGAGTCTCAGACGAAAGACATATATACACAGGACTCCCTTTTGCCCCCTTAAACATCGCCCGAGGAAGCTCACTTCAAATTGACCCAACAGGTGACAGTGAAAACAAGGGGAATCGAGGGAGCCCTTGCACTGCCAGGATGACAGGAGCTGCGGATTGAAGGTGAAAGGAGCCCGATATTGAGCCTCGTACCTCATCCAAGGCTGCACAGAAACCGAAGACATACTCCATGAAATGCTCGAGCTCCGTTGGGATGCTCATCGCCTGGCTTGGCTTCCAAAACACCGCAACAAACCTTTCAAGCTGCAAAGCAGGTGGAGCTGGCATGTTGCAGGCTCCGACTCCAGCATTTCAGAGATGCAAGAACACAAATGCCTGGGTCTCTCGAGCTTGCTTGGTCATATTGGCTAGCCCGCAGATTGCGCCAGTTCGCTTTTTTCCATGACGCCCGAAGCGATCATGGCATCGCACTGCGCAGGAAGAGCACCTTCCCGCTTCCTGACATTGATTTGTAGCATGCCAATGACAAAGTAATTCGGGGCTTGGGAAAATCCACTTCCCATCACTCGGATGGATTGATTCCTACAAATATTGGGATAAAACACTTACCAACTGTTGCAGATATGTTACTTTTAAACCTTTCTTGCATGGCTTCAGCCCTGGATTGATGCTGCATGCTTGCCGCTAATTGGGTAAACAGGACCTCCCGCTGTTTCTAAAGCAAGTGCTATAACTCTTCATGTCGGTATCAAAGCATCCTGACTAGAAGCGTTGACAACGTACTGCAAACTTAAACAAGAGTCATCACATGTGCCATGGCAATTACTCGTTGACCTGGTGAATATATATATATATATATATATACAAAAGGTATAGGTGTGTGTGTGTATGCGTAAGATATAACCATCTCTTTAACCCCAACAATCGCGGTGTTGTCACAACTGCGCACATTCAGCCCAGGATCTCTCACTCCATAGCTGAAACTGGGATTCCTCTGGCAGCGTGGAGTGCTCGTCAGGCGGAAGTAGTTGACGGACCAGCAAACTGGGTACGGCATCAACCATTGTGAGACAAACCCAGATGGATTCAGGGAGCGAAAAGGCGATTGAGTCAAAAGCTATGCTCCACCCAGAGCCGGGCAAAGAATGGCTATCCCCTACCAAGCTTCGCTTACCCAGGTTTTGACTGTAGCTCAGTTGAGCCGCGCCCCACAACCACGGCCTTCTGCTGGACCAAGCTGATAATAAAGGTTTTCAGGGCCCTGTCGCTCGCGGTCAGTTGATGAGGGGACATGACCTATGCGTAGCACTTGCAAACAAGAAAATGGAGACTCTTCATCTTGACGGAACCTGCTGTTGTGTAAGTCATGAAACGTCCAAACCCCTGATTCCTGTTCATTCAGTATACAAACTTAGGCAACAACAAATCTTCCACAACAGCGCCATATCCGTTCCAAGGTTGTCAATTTGTTTGATATTCCCTCTGAAAGGCGGTGAGAGGCGGAAAGGCGAGAGTCCAAAAAGGGTCATAACCACTGCCTGGCTCAGCCAAGCGGCACTACTGCCAGGCTTCACCGTGAGGAACTTCGCCGTCTCGTCCGCCAGCGCACCGTAGCTGGGAGCGCCCGTGGTCTCTCGTTTCAGGCCGTTGAAGTCTGCCAGAAACCTGCTAAAAACTAAACTAATACTGGGACATGTCATACTAAGGGCGCAGGGTACTGCCGGGAATGGAAAAGATAATGTATTCTTCTTTGAAACTTTACTTTGAATGCCTCTATATGCTAAACATCCAAAAGTATAAAGAGCCGTACAACTGGGAACCGAGACACGACTCCGCGCCAACAGTCGGGCGAAAGGCGAAGGACACGATGCTCGTGCGTATCAACACGTAGCCTGCGCACAGGGTTGCAGATAACAACACCACCCTTGTGATACAAAAGTTGGCCCCATTTGTGCGACAAGAAGATGCCCTTCAAACCCTCAACCCAAACCAGGAATGAGGAAGCCCCCCCACTGAAGTTGAGACGAACCAGTTCCTGACGATTTTTGAGGCGATCGCAATTTGCACCAAAGCGTTGCGTTTTTGCCGTGAGGTGAAACGATGAGCACAGTGTTGACATTCGCGACTTTCATTACCAGGTGGGCTGGTCATCCACAGGTTCGGCTATTTTCAATTCCAGAGGCAAAGCGCCAGCTGAACTTCTGGTATCTGAGCGGCACACAGCAACTCCGCAGAGTAGATCGAATGATCCTGCCGATGGCATAGGACTGGCCGGAATTGAGAGCGATGAGGATTGACTTGCAGCAAGCCCATCCATTCCACAAGTTCTCGTGCTGTGGCTCCGCAACTTTGATTGCGCGATCGACAAAAGGCACATGTGTTGCTCCAGCATCGAATTCACCACATTGTCAAGGCTCCATCGTGGCAGCCTGCCCCAACAGGGCTCCTGGAAACTTGACATAGCATCAAGCATCTGGCGGATTTGGCTGCTCATGTCGTCGGATTGCATCCATTGAGTCGTGCAGGGAGATGCCATCACGGCATTTGCACGCGATGGCCATGACACGGTTGGTGTAAGCATATTTTCATGATTTGGGAGTTGGACATTTCACCATTGCATTCGATACTTTGCCAGGTTTCCTCCAAAGCCCGTAGCTAAAGTCACGCTGACCGATGTCAAAGTATTGGCCAAGAAGAACCGAAACTAAGAACGACGCACGGCAAACAATGCCAATGCACAGTTGGCCTTGGCAAGGATCCGCGCTCTCAGTGTGAGCAAGAAAGATTCATGTGGTGTTCCAGAGTCTTGGCAAGATCGAATGTCATGACATCCGTGGCGGACTACCGCGACGGGGCCGCTACGTGAAGCTGAAACGAACCGTCCCAGTGAAGGACCTTCACCATGGGTGAGCTCGTTGAATCTGCGGGTGAGCTTGTCAAAGATTGGTCCAAGTGACTCTGCTTAGAGGACCAGTCTGTTGAGAACATGCTTTGAAACGCTTCCCAATCACCATGTATGGTCGCATCCGGAACCGAAAGGAATTGGGGAGCAAACCCAGGTGGCCAAGGGCCTAATATTCATAATTTGCCGAGTGTACTCAAGGACCTGACTGCGGCAAGTGACAGTAAACATTGACCATTCCCCATACATTTCCTGGCTCAGGCCCAACCCAGCCTGGCAGAGGCAAGGCACGGACCTCTATTATCTGGTCCAATGGAACCGGGATGGGAAAGCGCGTAAGAACATATCCTCAGCTTGCGGACAGCTGTCTTTCTCGTAGATCCATCTGCGCAACAACTTTGCCAAAAAGCAGACGGGTATTTGTCACTATTGTTCCCTGAAAAAAGCCAAGGGACCGAGCTCGCTTGACCCCAGGAGAGTGTGGCGAGCTCGCTACAATCTGTTCATCCGAATGCTAACCTTTGCCATCCCTGAGAACTCCCATATGAGTGGCCAGAAAGTGGCAACCTAACACCAAAATGGTCACAACCAGACTAACTGAAACAAAGTGATGTCCAATGTACCGCAGAGTGGCTTTGAGGGGATGAGCGGAAAATGTCAAGTCAGCAGGAAGAATGGTCCCAAAACAGGGGTCTGACAATGGAACAATTGGCACAGTGTCAAACAAATCTTGTTAAACCCTTCCAAGTAATTGGCAACTCCTTTCAGCTTTTTTCAAACGTCAACCGAGAAAAGGTCCCAACAGCACCAGAAGCCGACCAACGACTGATCTACGAGTACCGCTATGCCATCGATTCCTAGCTGGGCTTCGCAGCTGCTGGCCCTCCTCATCCAACTCCAGGCGGCGCGGGTAGAAGAAAAGCAGAAGGGCGGTGATGACGCACCACTGCAGAAAATGGGAGATGTGAATGATCCTTCACAGGAAACAGCGGCCATTTCCCCAGCAACTGTGACGGTTGTTCAGGCAAATTGTCGCCAAAAAGCAACTGGAGGTGTGCTTGCAGTGGATGTCCGTGAGAGTTGCTTCTTGGGGGGTAATGTGAGAATGCTTTCAACAGTATGCCCCACTATCTACCTCGAATCAAGAACCCCAAAGATGGGAAATTCGTGCATTCAATTGGGACCCACCAAATTTGTGTTGCCCAAACCCCCAACTTGGGGAACCCCCAAAGTAGTTGCCGTGTGCGACTTGGAAGTGGTCTTCGCAAACCTGGAGAGTGTTGCAAAGCGCACAGCAACTCTGCAAGCCCACATCGCATGGTTCCCCATGTTTCCGACTCGTAACGGGAAGCTGGGGAGTTACATTTTGGAGATGTATGATTCATATATATATATATATATGAAAAAAAGAAGCTCCCATAGATGTATCCACCACCCTGAAACCTGTCCTCAACTCCTCTCCAACGACAAACAGGAGGTAGAATGGATACACCACCTGAACCGCGAAAGAGGCCCATTTCCAAAGAAAAGGCGACCCCCTGGATGGTGTGAAAGGGAAACCAAAGAAAGTCACCCATTTTGAGGGCTCCGTAAGCCAAACCCGAGTATCAGCATCAATCGGAATGCATGCAGCTGCTGTGTAGATCACTTGTGCGCTGAGGACATCGCCATTGCCGCTGACCAAGCCAGCCCGATCATACTGATGATCGGCGTGACTGAGTACACCTTCATCGTTGAAGCTTCGTCAATCGCCGACTTTGGAGTCCGGAGAAACTCACCATGAATCGAATTACGCTAGGGATTGAGCCCTTCCAAAGGCACCGGGCGGCGCGTGACACTTCAACCTTTACCACCCGCCCTCTTCCCCTGCTGCAGTTTTGCCGACCCAAATTGATTGAACCTGGAGAATTGATAGATGGGCGGTGCTTTCCCGAAAGGTGAAGGATTCCTTCTTCCGTCCATTAACCCACCAGGTTGATGACTCCGGGCCAATATTGTCGCTTTCTCCCACACGAAAGCAGGGCAGCTTGACTGGGACGTCTTCTTGCCTGTGCGAGGCAGGCACAAACAACAGCAACGTCCTGCTCCAAGGAAGTCATGCGAAGGCAATCTGAGCCATGTCGTGTCGCACACGAATGGCATTGATCCGCGGCTACGGCTTTGATCACTTCATCCCGAATTGTTGTGGCATGGATTTGTGGCTTGGAAATTCAAACCTCGAGTGCCTCTTGAGACTTTAGTGGTAAGACAGCCAGTTTCCTCCAAACCACCAAGCCTCTGCTCAGGGGCAAGGCGATGTGTGTGTGTGTGTGTTCGTGCGCGTGCGCGTGCGCGTGCGCGTGCGCGTGCGCGTGCGCGTGCGCGTGCGCGTGCGCGTGCGCGTGGGCGTGGGCGTGTGGGCGTGGGCGTGTGGGCGTGGGCGTGTGGGCGTGGGCGTGTGGGCGTGGGCGTGGGCGTGTGGGCGTTTGTGTTTGTGTTTGTGTTTGTGTTTGTGTTTGTGTTTGTGTTTGTGTTTGTGTTTGTGTTTGTGTTTGTGTTTGTGTTTGTGTTTGTGTTTGTGGTTGTGGTTGTGGTTGTGGTTGTGGTTGTGGTTGTGGTTGTGGTTGTGGTTGTGGTTGTGGTTGTGGTTGTGGTTGTGGTTGTGGTTGTGGTTGTGGTTTGTGTTTGTGGTTGTGGTTGTGTTTGTGTTTGTGTTTGTGTTTGTGTTTGTGTTTGTGTTTGTGTTTGTGTTTGTGTTTGTGTTTGTGTTTGTGTTTGTGTTTGTGTTTGTGTTTGTGTGTTGTGTTTGTGTTTGTGTTTGTGTTTGTGTTTGTGTTTGTGTTTGTGTTTGTGTTTGTGTTTGTGTTTGTGTTTGTGTTTGTGTTTGTGTTTGTGTTTGTGTTTGTGTTTGTGTTTGTGTTTGTGCTTGTGCTTGTGCTTGTGCTTGCGCTTGTGCTTGTGCTTGTGCTTGTGCTTGTGCTTGTGCTTGTGCTTGTGCTTGTGCTTGTGCTTGTGCTTGTGCTTGTGCTTGTGCTTGTGCTTGTGCTTGTGCTTGTGCTTGTGCTTGCGCTTGCGCTTGCGCTTGCGCTTGCGCTTGCGCTTGCGCTTGCGCTTGCGCTTGGGCTTGGGCTTGGGCTTGTGCTTGTGCTTGTGCTTGTGCTTGTGCTTGTGCTTGTGCTTGTGCTTGTGCTTGTGCTTGTGTTTGTGCTTGTGTTTGTGTTTGTGTTTGTGTTTGTGTTTGTGTTTGTGTTTGTGTTTGTGTTTGTGTTTGTGTTTGTGTTTGTGTTTGTCTTTGTGTTTGTGTTTGTGTTTGTGGTTGTGTTGTGTTGTGTTGTGTTGTGTTGTGTTGTGTTGTGTTGTGTTGTGTTTGTGTTTGTGTTTGTGTTTGTGTTTGTGTTTGCGTTTGCGTTTGCGTTTGTGTTTGTGTTTGTGTTTGTGTTTGTGTTTGTGTTTGTGTTTGTGTTTGTGTTTGTGTTTGTGTTTGTGTTTGTGTTTGTGTTTGTGTTTGTGTTTGTGTTTGTGTTTGTGTTTGTGTTTGTGTTTGTGTTTGCGTTTGTGTTTGTGTTTGTGTTGTGTGTTTGTGTGTTTGTGTGTTTGTGTGTTTGTGTTTGTGTTTGTGTTTGTGTTTGTGTTTGTGTGTTTGTGTGTTTGTGTGTTTGTGTGTTTGTGTGTTTGTGTGTTTGTGTGTTTGTGTGTTTGTATGTTTGTGTGTTTGTGTGTTTGTGTGTTTGTGTTTTGTGTGTTTGTGTGTTTGTGTGTTTGTGTGTTTGTGTGTTTGTGTGTTTGTGTGTTTGTGTTTTTGTGTTTTTGTGTTTTTGTGTTTTTGTGTTTTTGTGGGTTTGTGGGTTTGTGGGTTTGTGTGTTTGTGTGTTTGTGTGTTTGTGTGTTTGTGTGTTTGTGTGTTTGTGTTTGTGTGTTTGTGTGTTTGTGTGTTTGTGTGTT
>CAUJNA010003610.1:32459-82799 GCA_963377175.1 Effrenium voratum
CGAGAATTAAATGTAGGGCGTATGTATATATATATATATATACGTTGCTTTTGTATACGTTCCAGGCCGTGGACCCCCCCCCTCCCCCCCCCTCTGTGGGGGGTGGGGTGGGGGGGTGGGGTTGGGTGGGGGTTTAGGGTTGGTATAGGGTTGGCTTAGGGTTGGCTTGGGGCTGGTGTAGGGTTGGCTTAGGGTGGTTGGCTTAGGGCTGATTTAGGTTTGGTTTCAGGTTAATTTAGGATTGATATAGGGTTAGTTTAGGGTTGGTTTAGGGTTGGTTTAGGGTTGGTTTAGGGTTGGTTTTGGGTTGGTTTAGGGTTGGTTTAGGGTTGGTTTAGGGTTGGTTTAGGGTTGGGGTTTGGGGTTGGTTGTGGGTTGAATTGTCCTACGTGTTGGGATGCAAGGGTGCAAGTTCAGGGGCTCGAGGAGGGGTCTGGGGGGGACCCTACCCTTTCGGGGCGAGGGGGAGGGGGTTGGTGGCCTGGGGACTGGAACATACATAGAGATAGAGAGAGAGAGAGAGTTCGCCAACCCAGTATTTTGGAGAAGCCCACACAAAGATTACAAAATCAAAAAGAATTTTGAGCATTGCTGAGTCTCTCCCCATCTTGCATCAGAGACACGTGATAAGAGCGCAAATGGCGCTGCCAAAGACGCCCTCGTGCTCCTGCGGAGCACTTTATTCAGTGAAATGTGTCTCCGGACTCCGACTCACCAAAAGGGATGGCTTCGTTTTGGCTGCCTTGTAAAACAACAAGTTGAATCAACCCGAGCGAACTCGGCTCCTTTGCGAGCATTTTGTGAAACAACCCCTAAAATGGGTATCCCCTTTTGGCTTTCTTCCAACATTCCCTTTGCCTTTTGGGTTGCCTGGGAATGAGAATCCTCAAAAGGACACTTTCGTCCCCCCCCCCCCCCCGCATCGCACAGCTTCAAAGCACCATTTTGTTCGGCTCTTGATACGGCCAGAGATCGCGTCGAGCTTGGGTTGTCTCTAGCGGCTTGGGGAGTGGTATGGAGGTAAGATCGGATTGATGGTTTGGGTGGCATGGATTAGTTGAATTGGTGGTGTTTGGTGTCTTCAATTTGGCCTAAGAAAGCAGAGAACTTCAGAAAAAAATAGAGTCATGAGTTCCCACCAATCCAATCCAGAAGCAAACTATAAAATCAAAGAGGTCCGCGCGCGTTAGAGCGAGTCAGTAGGAGCTGTTGACATGGTAAACTCCAGTCGGCCGCCGCTCTTCGCGAGCAAGGAGTACCTCGGTGAGACACATGTGCTATGGTCAAATCTCCGCGAGTTCTGGGTCATGGTGGTCATGGATCCCTTAAGAGCAATCCTTATTGTTGTCCAGTTCGATCCGTACCAACCCCACATGAAAAGGTGTTTTGAACATGGCACAGTGCTAATGAAGCATGTATCCAGCTTGTGCGCGGCACCAGGACTGGTGCAACACTATGTCCTTTGGGGAGATGGAAGCTACTTTTCAGCTGACCAAGCCTTCACAAACGAAAAAAGAAGGTGGCCAGGCAAAGGGTACCTACGTGATGGGATTCTGCACGTGGAACCAATGTGCATAGTTCGTGGAGCAAGCACGGTGGAGTAGAAGGGAACACGTTGAAAACCCGTCTTAGACTTGACCATCGCTCGCTTGCTTGCTTGAACTATCGACTAGGAATCGGCCTACCCAGTGTTTAAAGCCTACGCGCCAGCTTACAACCCTGTAAAGAGAACCTTTCGGCAAGGTTGTTTAAAGCCTATGCGCCAGGTGTTGGCCCGAGGGGCGGCACAGCGGCCTCCAAAGCCTTCCCGTTCAGCTGGACGCCCTGCACGTACACATGATCCTCGCTGTTCTCTGGAGCCTCGAGGGCAACCTACACTTGGGGGTGTGTCTCCAAATGGATTCCGGAACTGCTAAAATAGGTTTCCCCGAATCCCAAAAAGAGTACCCTCGGAAAAAGACCTCCTTCTTAGCCTTTAGCCTTACGGGTGGGTCAAAGTACATTCAAGGCGAAACATGCCCTGTTCTTGCCGGCATGAAAGGAATTGTCCATCTACGGTCGTCCTGAGTAAGATGGTGGTTTGGCGCGCAGCTTGGTGATGTTCTGGTGGTTTCATGTTTATCCTCAAGAACCGACGGTTCAAATCTCCAGTTCCCAACACATCCACCCATGATTTCCTGATACACAGCTCAAGGGCCCTAAACCCCGGACCCGACCAGGAAAGCTTCTGACTGAAGCATCTGATGTTCTGATGGAGGGGTTCCATGAGCTGTGAAACCTCGAGGGGTAGGGGGTCCGAATGTCTACAGAATCAGGTTTGGGCACAAATGAACCCAGAAGAATGTCCAAATTGCCCTTTAAATCATGCGTTAAAGGGAAACTCGCCCTGCAAGACTCTTCCTCCAAAAAAGAAATGTTAGTATTCCTCTCACCCCGATTGGTTGAGCTCCTTGCTTAAGGGGCAGGGTACGTCAGGGTTGAGTGGGTTGTAACCAGGGTTGTTGAGTGACCCTGCTTGCACAAATATTCCGCTACAAATGATTGCACCTGGGGGCTCAATGTCAATCTGCAGAAGACCAACCCCAGTTAACCCTGGGGCTGAAAGAACCATGCATCGCCAGTTGCAGGTGACTTGGCTTAGTGTATGCTTCAGGGTATTCATTCTGGGGCGCCTTATGTGCACCATCCTACATTTGTCTTAATTCCCTGACCGCTAGCCCGTGAAACGTGGAGATCCCGTTTCGGGAGCGCGCCTGGATCTCCAACTCGGGTCGGCCTGGCACAACCAGCCGGGCTCGCTTCACCTGCACGGGACCCAAGCAATGAATAAACTGAATCCTGACTCTCAAACAACCAACATGTTC
Organism: Effrenium voratum; assembly: GCA_963377175.1. Lineage (NCBI taxonomy): Eukaryota > Dinophyceae > Suessiales > Symbiodiniaceae > Effrenium > Effrenium voratum. The sequence goes on from CAUJNA010003610.1 coordinate 35,324, forward strand.
ATTGGAGGCGGATAAACTTGGCAACCAAAAGGTGTGGCTTCAAAGCCACCGTGGCTAGCACCTGGGAAATGACGGGTCCCACCCGAGCGATTGGATTTGTTTGGGACCATTTGCCGCCTCCGGACTGCCCAGGACCAGGTCGTCGCTGCCGGGGACCAGGGAGTACAGCCCCAGAGAGGAAAGGACCTCGAAATCCAGGACTTCGGAAGCCTGAAAAGGTTCCGGGTCACGGGTGTGATCACCAAACCTTGCAGATTCATTGTTTCTGCCCTTACCCAACCATAGTAGGTAACCAGGGAATTCATCGTGTAAAACCTAGAGGCAAAAATAGCTAGATTGACAAGGTCACTCTAAAATGGGAGCATCAATCTTGGAGTTTGTGCATCCACTGGTGATTGGTACCATCAGCAAGCGCCCCAAGCCACCAATCCGAACCTCCAGTCAGTAAAGGGGAATCTTAGTGATGCCCAGACAGGATACAACACCCCAAGCCCCAAACCGACAAACTTTGGTGGACCCGCCATCACAACTCTTAGTGGCAAAAGAAGCCTGTGGAAGGGGCTTGATTAGTTGATTACAAAAGCCTGCCCTTTTGTCGACAAGCAGGACATGACTGCTCGGACCAGAAGTGGAGCTAAGCACCCAGCATACCATGATGACATCTCGCCCGTGTCCTGGATTTCTCTCCAATGCTCCACAGTGGATTTTGTCGATCTGGGAATTTGCTGGGGACACTTTTGAAAGAGAGCCGACATGATAACACACTCCGAGCCGGATGAAACGATACAAATGAAACACCGACTGACATCTCTCGAGGTCCCAAGCTTTATGCTCCTCGTCGCCACTCCAGCCGTCTTGGGTGTACGCTGCTTTCATGACCTTCGAGTTCGGAAATGGGTCGGAGTTCCCGCTTGGTGGGGCACGGCTTCCTTGTTGAAACCCTCACATTATCACTTTGGTTGTCTCAAATCATAAGGGGCTGGTGACCATCCCTACCAACACCAAGTGCCGGGGAGTTTTGATTCCGTTCTTTGCTGTGTGAGGACACGCAATATTTTTTTGGGCAATTGCCCCGAACCCACTCAACCGCTTCCCCGTTTGAGGACAGAAGGCAAGTTGCTTTTGCAATCCCAAATAGACATGGGGAAGTTGGGGCAAAGGTCTCTGAGATGTGTAATAGTATCTAGGGGGTGCCCAGGTACAGTACCTTCCATATGCTTTCCAGAAATCCTACACCCCCCAAATTTATTTCTCGAAAAGCACCAAACACCAAGGGAAACGGCTGATGTTTGAAAACAGCGACTTTTATATTCCCGCAAGTGCAGATCGCAAACACTTTGCAGCAAGACATACTCGAGCCTCGCGACCAAAAACATTACTGCAGGAAGCATCTCGAGAAGCATCTCGACACGCAGGCAGCATAATGATCATGAAAAAGGCGCATCATGACACGCAAACCGTCACTGCACACAAAGAGCTGATGATAACGCGGACAACATCAAAATGATCACGCGCCGTGCTGGCATAGGCGGCATCACAGCTGATAAGAAGGTCTCATCGTGAAGATGCAAGCAAAACATCTCGAGATGAATACGTGCGACACGGGCTAACACGCGGACCCAGACATTGCAACCAAACTAAAACCAGTGCCATCTATGTTCAACCAAAAGAACCTAAAAGGACGCCTATGCACCCAGAGCGGAGCGCCAGGCCGGAAGGCATGCATTCCCAGCAGCCAGCGTGACGGAAGAAAAATCCACGGCCAGCAGCATACCAGGCTGCGTCACTAGTGCAATCCAGCAAGCAATCAATTCGGCCGGCAGAGCGCATGCACAAAGAGAGGTGCAGAGCATCAGTCTGGCAGACACATAACGTCAGCAACAGTTATGCAATATTTCCAAATGAATCAAGAAGCCATACGGCAAGCAGTTTGGAGAAAGCAGTCCCATTTTGTTTCAACACATACTTGCTTGAAATGGGCAACAACCGGAATAGGGGATGTCCTTTGATGTCCCCTCAAAACCGCCGAAAAAGGGACCACCCAAAACCGCTGCAAACAAGGACGACATTCGCTCAAGGTCAAACCGAGTTGGTGCTTAAACAAAGCTCACCTCAGGATGGGCAAAGGTGATGCTTAAAAACCGCCAAAAAGTGAAATATAGGGACCCCTGTCAACAAATACCCATGCGGAGAATCCTCCCATCTCTCGAAAGAAGCGGCTCGTCTGAGGGTCTTCTGCGCAAAGGCCCGGCAACCACCCAGCGCCGCCACGTAAAGGACCTCAGGCGGGGCCTCCAGTAGCCTGCCTTGGCTTTGAGCGGTCCATCCTTGTTGAAGGTACCTGGGGTTGGTTTGGGAAACAAAGGGAAACCACCCTAGAGACACACCCTGCTGGGATTGGGTGCCCCAAAATGACACCAACATGTGGAGGGGCCTTGCTCTGAGAGTTTTGACCAACGCCGCTGTATCGACTCTGCCTTGAGATGCGGAACCCCTTTTAGGTGGCTTAGACTCTGACATAGGGCTCACATGCTGATGACCTGCATCCCATTGGAATTGAATGGATTCACCCAAAAGACACACGAGGGCAAAACAAATCAGACAACGAGTTGCGATGCTTGACCACCGCGTGTTTCACGTGTAAGGTACATATTTCTCAAAGGAGCACAGATCAAATTAGCTTCAGGACCGCGGAAGTTCGTGCTAAACCTTATTTGATCACAGAACAGTAGGCCTTGATCCCATTCCTCACAACCGGTGCCCAGGTGTTCCTTTACAGCCATCCAAGAAGGATTGTGGCATCGTCCACTTGAGTTTGCTCTGAAAGCTTCTGAACCCATCACTCTGCGGCCGGGGTTTGGCCATCCCCTTCACGCTACCATTCCGGCTGAAAGACCCCCTTTTGGGAAGCGCCCAGGGCCCCCGACATGGTGCACCGGCTGGTTGTTGTGAGCATATTGCCCGAATCCCAGCGAGGCCCTTGGGATCTCCGAGACGCAGAAGCCCCAGGCAAAACATCGAGTCGGCATACTGATTCCCTCCCCACTTGGACTCTTCGGGCTGTTTTAACTCGTTGAGCAAACATGAGTAACAAACAAAACTGCCAAAGTTTTCCTAAGATGACATGGGAAAATTGGGGCCCGTCCAATTAGCCTATGTTCGAGGAAATGCATGGGTTCTTGTTCCCCCCCCAAACCAAGAGAAGACAACCAATGATGTTGTCACTTACACACTTGGAGGTCCTTCCCGTGGTTTCGGAAAAGCCCTTGTTGGGGGGGGGGGTGGTGTCAAAGGGAAATCCCAAGAGCACCAACCGCTTTGGGGGTTCCCCTATTTTGAGACAAACCCAAATACACAACATAGTACCTTGACCTTCTCAACCTTCTTCTTTCTGTGCCGCACTTGAAACATCACCCCAAGAAAAGCCATGAGTGTGAAAACAGTTACTTTGCAGGCGACTCCTTGGCGTACGGCTCCCAAAAGCAATGTCATGACCTCGCCTTACTTGTGACCTGGTTTTGGCGTGGTAGTTTGGAGGTCTTCCGCGGGTGCCTTCCCGTTGCTCCGGAGAAACTGGTTGGGTTGTGGGTGATTTGGGTGATTTGGGGATTGATGGTCTGGAGGTTGGTGGCTGCTCCTCTCTCAGGAGCAAAGGCCTGGGTTCATTTCCCCAAAACCGCACCCCCCCCCCCCAAAACCACCCTTGTTGTGACCCGATTTTGCGGGACCTGGGAGACCAATTTGCCGCCAAGAAGCGCTTCGCTCATCTCATGGATGACTGTTCGATATGTGCCCACATGAAAATCCTTAGCTCCACAAAATCAGGACCTCCATATGGTGTACGACGACTGAAACGTTCATCTCTTTTCACTGCTCTTCTAGGTCAGGTGTATCTTTATTTAGACCAGTGACTGTCTATCAAAAGGAAAAGTGCAAGGTCAAAAACTGACGAGCAAACCTGAGCAAGTGCTGCCCAGAGACCGACCTGCTTTCAAACATATTGTGAATGTTTTTGCAGAATTCTGTCCTGCCGCTTTGCCGTGGGACATCAAAAATCATAATAAGCGGTTCTGTGGACGGGGAAGTGGTCAACAGAACCAGGACCGTCGGTGCTTCCTTGCAAAGCGGTCGAACCCGCGACACATTTCTGTCAAACCAGCACCTACCACCACAACTGGTGCCCCTTATAATTCCCTTTCAGCACCTACCAGGCTTAGTCTGATTGACGCATTTCCAGGTTATCCCTTTTTATCACCATAAGGTGCTCACTTCAAATAAGACAGCATTCCTTTGATGTGTACAGCCATTTCAAGAGAATTTCCTTCGCAAGGTTCATAGCCCTCTTCGTCCTTCCGCCCATGAGGGCTGCGAGGCCCTCTACATCATGGGGTGCATCGAAGCGGTACTGGGCAGCAGCCGCCTCCAAGCCCAAAAGTTGCAAGTTCAACTGAGGAATCAAAAACTGGCACTACAAGTCTCTACCCAAGTGTGAAGAATTGAAAGGACTGCACCGAATTATATGGTTGGGAAGATCTCTTAATTTTCATCTCGGGTGTTGACTGTGGCTCAACTGTTCATAAGAACCACCAAAACTGGCTTTGGTGGGGGGAAGTGAACATACAAGCAAGCCTCTTTGGCTTTGTTTTGGGTCCAAGTGCTCCACAATTACCGTCTTTGATGTGGTGAGCGGCAACTTGTCGAGCACAAATGTCTAAATCTGCAACTTTGGGGTCACTTTGACCCGGAAGAACGCACAGGGATATCCCAAACCGACACATCCCAAAAACAGTTGAACATGGAAGACAGGAACCATCCTGTTTGTTGCCTCAAAAACCAGCCCTGCATAAGCCTTTTTTGTGGGCCATGTCCCAGGTGACTTCCTGCCCCAAGCATCGCCCCAACTTTTGTGGGGTATATACGGGTATATTAGGGACAGAACCTCAGACTTGTTGAGGAGATAGCATATCATAGCGGCCAGTACATCACATTGCACGTCGAAAATCTGGTCTTGTGCGGATGAAAGGCACTCAGCATGAGAAGAGTTGGCAGGACCTACGGTTAGAACCACTTGTTTGCCCGAAAGGACATGCGAAAATTCGGGTTCGACCCCTGGTGTTGTGGGAAAATCAGTGAGTCCCTCATGTCCTGAACCCCAAAGAGACCAGGAAATCAGACAACGAACCTCGATCATTGGACATGAACCTCACAGCAGAAACGTCTCTTCTACAACTGCCCACGCCTTTGTGCAGCGACACCATGGTTGAACAAGCGGCCTTTGAAACGGCACCTTTGGAAACGGCACCGTGGAAGAGCGCGCCTCTGTGAATCCATTGCCCCATGAGATGGGATCCAGAGAACCATCCCAGCTGCCATCCATGCGCTTCGGCCGGAAGTAATGCGTGGCGTTGTCGAAGATGCGCCTGTGACTCTGCCGGAAAATCTGGGCTGGTCCCGTCTCCGGAAAGCATGCGCACTCGCGCAGAATTCTATCAAGTCCACGGCCAATGGATTTCCTGATAGGTGTCCTTTAAGCACCAAAAAAGGCAGGGTCCCATTCTTGATAGGGAGCCAAATGAATGTCTCACCATGGCATTTCCCTTTCAGCTTCCCATTAAAGCCATCCAAACAGGGATTTTTTGTCCCCCATTCCTTTCAAAATAATTTTAGACAAACCTAACGCGTGCCATGGGCTTCCTCACCAGAGCGCCGGCCTAAAACTTTTGCTGCGCTCCCGCAGCATCTGGGCATCTGCTTTGCGCCCAAGGGCATCTGCGGCCAGAGCGATGCAGGCATCAGCCAAGTTGTAGTTCAGGGTAAGCGCGGCACCTTGGTTTGGCACATGATCTACGGAGCATCTAAGGTCCAACATGCCTCTCACTACAATCTGCCACTCTCTGCTGTCTCCCTTTTATTTCTATTTGAGCACAGGTGCCATGTAGGGAGGACAGGTGCAAAGACGGACAGCTACCCGGGTTGAGGTGGTGGGGTGGGGAAATTCATCATGAAGACAAGCGAAACAGAGACCCAAGTGTTCTCTTCTTTGCTTCAGCTTTCCCTCCAACTCGCATCAGCATGCTTCCCCCTGGTGCGGTTGGTAGCCAATCAATGCAGCCAATCCATTCCAGCCTTACAAGTAAAAGCCTGGTGGTTCTTGAGGTGGTCACCATGCTGCAAGCATTTTCTCTTCAGGGATGTGGAGCATTCAAAGCAATGCAAGAACATCCGAGTCACAACTCAGAACAGCAACTTGGTCTCAAAGGAGTCTACCCAAATCTATATGTTAAAAAAGGCGGCCACGCCGAATGATATACGGTTGGGCCACTATAGTGACGGACATACATGTTGAAACAAAAAAGATTAAAAGTTTAGATCCAACACATGGTAGAACACAAGGCAGAAAGAAAAACGGTAACGAATGTCATAGATGCTGTTTCCTTCATGGTGATGATGATGCATATTGTGAGTGGATCCAAGACTTAGAAACGGCGGCAAATCATATTTCCAGGACGTGTCTAAGTCAAAAAGTACCTTGGTTTCTGAGTATTGGTCATTAACGTGGCCCCGAAAGAGAGAGAGAGAGAGAGAGAGAGAGAGTGCAAAATGAAAGAGTAACAACGACTAGCTCGAGAGCTTTCTCTTTTGAATTTCCCATTCGATCAATGGAAGCTTCAGTTTGAAGCGTTTCAATGTCCTATCAAGTGGTTCGAAGTGCGCGTGTTTGCTTCTTTAAGTGTTGGAAAGAGTGTCTAATTCTTGGATGTTTCCCATAACAGTCCAGGACGACCCTTAGAAAGGAAAAGTACCTGCGGGGGACATCACTTAGAAACGCAAGCTGGTACTTTTCGCGGAGACACAAGAACGTCTATAAGTGTATGTCTGTCACTATAATCATTTAATCGTAGAATAAAGTTCTCTCTACTTCAGGCGACTGGTGTTGAATCCCCCAGAAATGAATCAATTCCTAACTAAAGGAAGCCACGCCTGACTGGCATGGTCCCTCTTGTTAACATCCGAAGTTGACATTACTTCGTGGATGTCCTGTGTCACGTAACTTCTCAGTCACATCTTTCGGCCTATCACAAGCGACGTGGGATCATAGGGCATGAATCTTGGGTAGCTTGGACTTTGAAGCTCGCACTGAGGTCTGAACTTTGGTCTCGTGCGAAGCGAACAACATCCCCATGATCGCTGGGGGCATAGCCCTTCTCGATGTACTCCTGCAAGCAAGGGGCTAGGCGTTGTGAAGAAGATTCACTGGAAAGTGATTAGAAACAAACTGAACCCAGCTGAACCCATGTGTTTTGGCTAAATACAACCAAGCCGACCTTCAAATGGACACCTGCGTGAAGGGATCCCGAGGAGCACTCCCACGAGCCATGTCGTCTTTTGACGTTGGTCCTTCAGAGCGACGCGGCCAAAGTCTGCGCTCTTGTCCCACTCCTGCGCAAATCGGAAGTCGGCGTGTAAAACAAACGCCAGCATAGACCCCAAATAGCAAAAAACACATCGATGACTGCATACCAGTACCTCTAACAGCACCACCCGAAGAGCGTTTCAAACAGCACCCCTAGAGCACCCGGCCGTCAATCTCACAAAAAATGCGCCCGCGCCGTCACCAGCATCTCCAACAGCACCCCAAAAAGCACCCACCCCCAAACAGCACCTGCGAACCCCGCGAATCACCCTCTTGATAGAAGTTAGAATCCCAGCTATCTGGGGGAATCAGAGGTCTTTCGAAATAGCCTCAAAGTTGTCTCTGGGGGTTGGTTTCAAAGGAAACCAGAAGGAAACTGCCTTATTGACACACGCCCATGTTGAGACCGTGATGCTCAATCAAAACCAGCTCCAGAAAGTTCTGGCAAACGAAAATAAACCCCTGGATTTGACGGGTGTTGGTTCTCGGGTAAGGAATGACCCCCTATCCACCATCCCTTGTGGTTTCCTTTAACGGGATGCCAACCGAATCATTCCTTGAAACTCCCGACTTAGATATCTAAGTAGCAAGGGTAGTGCGAGCCCACCTTCCAACATACCACAAGGGTATGTGCCGAAATCGTGGGGACCAATAACCCGGGCACTCTCAACAAATCACACCCTCAAATGGCTGTGGGTCAAAAATAGGTACTCAAAATGCAAACCCTGGTAAATGGAACCAAGGACTAAAACCTGCGTTTCCCTGGTGTAATTTTGACGGCCCATACCCGCTGTGATCAGTCCTGAGGCTCCACCGTGGCATCTTTGTAGATCGCCTCGAAAGCCTCGTGCTGGTCGAAGCCGCTCAGCAAGCCTCGAGACCCAAACATCGGTTGCCACGGTTGCCCTACCCTCGAACCTCGAACCCTGTGATATCGTCCCATGGAGCGACGTCCATTTTTCTCTTCGGGTAGTAATTACCCTTCAGGCCCCACTTCTTTGATGGTCGGGCTAGTTGCCCCTCGCTCTGAATATATGCACACTGCAACTCTTGCCGTTCAAAGATCCTCCATCAGGGGGCCCGTGATTGCAAGCCAAGGCCTCTGTGAGCTTATAATTCGCCTTGAAAACAATAGGAAATGGCCTAGGCCATTGGCACGCACTAAGTGGCATGTGCTGTCCAACCATGCCACGTTTTCCGAAAGCCGAGCCGAAAAAGGCGCTGGAGGGGCACCCATGAAAAAAGCTTCGAAAATGCGAAACCTTCCCCTCGTTTAGCTAGATGAAGAGTTCCCCCTCCTGTTGTCAGGCCTTTTTACACCAATTCAAAATGAGAGGATTCCGCCACTTGGCGAAATGCAGAAATCCCTTCCTCCATGCTTTTGGACAGCTTACAAGTGAAACCTCGGTAAGTCCACGGTAAAAAGGGGAGCGCTATGTGTTCAAGAAACTCCTCCCGTTTATGTTAGGGGCTCGTCCATACCAATATTTGGTTTCATCCCTTGCAGCAAGCATTGCAGGATTTTGACACCATCAGTGTCCTTTTGAAGTTATTGTTGGTTCCGTATCGCTGGGTTCCTGGCTTCAGCTTGGTTATCATCTACCAGTGCCATCCATGTTCCAAAAGCGCGTTGCCTCATGAACCCTGCAAGGCTCGAGGTGACCCTCCCAAAGGGGGAGGACATTGTTTTGCTTTGCAAGACAGAAACACGAAAACCACATGTCAAAACTGTTTACGTGGTCATAGTTCCCCAAGTAAAGACCGGTCTTTTGACGACGCGACTGGTGCAGGATTTGCCCATCTTCGGCTAGCGTGAAAGGGGACAACCATCCAAAAAGGACATGACTTGTCGATGCGCTATGTTTGTTTCAACACGTATACCCACCTTGGCTGCTCTTCACGATGGCATCGGCTATGCTGCAGTCACCCATGGTGCCCACCATCCTTGGCTTCTCAACAAACTTGAGGACCAGCAAAAACTGGTCGGTTTCGTTTGGAACACGAGGGCTTCCTAAAACAGCGTATGGCATAGCTGTCCTGAAACTACCTAAAGAAACCTCAGCAATTTGGCCCATTGAAATCACCTTTGTGTGTGTGTGTGTGTGCGTCTGTTTTTCGCTCTGGGATAGTTCTTTTTTAGAAAGGACAAAAGACTAAAGAACTTGGTGGTTTCCTGCTGCTTTTGGAGGGTACTCTTTTCACGATGAAACATAAACGAAAAGGAGCACCCCCTCCCCCCCAACTCTGGCACATACCCAAATCAAACGGAGGAGAAACCAGGAGGACAAATCGGAAAGCAATCACGTCTGGCCCATTGCAGGGCAATGGCTGCAACTGGAAGCCCAAACTTGGGCCGCCAAAGACTGACACGAAGAAAGGAAAACATTTCGCCAGTTGGGAAAAACTTGAGATCAAAAAGCCTGCACACAGTTCGGAAACAAAAAGTGCAAACTCGGCCAACATCTCGAAATGAGAAAGTAACAAGTTGGCAAACGGATCAAAACGGCAAGCAGGCAAGCAAACAAAGCAAACAAAGCAAACCAATCCAATCCGAACCCGCAGCCAAACTCAAAATAGTTCAAACCAGACCCAAATCCAACCAAACCAAACGTGTTCTCCTTCGTTCCTCACCATGGTTCGACCTCCGCTGGTTGTAGGAGCTCCAGGAGGGCAGCCAGCCTTTCTCCCGGTAGGCGCCCAGCCAGCCGTCCATGATGCTGCCCAGGAGGTCCGGGAAGAGCAAACCCAGCAGGGGGTAGTGGGTGCCTGTGACGCTCTCGCTCTCTCGTTTCGGTTCGGAGTTCGGATTGAGGTTGGTGCCTAACTGACTCCGTACTCGGAAAAGGTGCTGGGTTCCACCGTGCCGCTAGGACCACGAGTGAGCACCGAAGTACCCAGCAAATTGACTCCCAGAGACCACGTGTACTGGAATATCCTTTTTGGGGAAAGGACCCCTCTTTGGGTTCCATGCTAATTTGCAGAGTACTTTGTGGCCTGTGGCTTGGAGGTTAGACGATCCAGGACCAAACAGTTCTGGTCGCCGAATATTTCTTGGACTTTCACGATAGATCACAGAAATTGGCCCCAAACCCCCCGAATCTCTATCGGGTGCCTTCCCCCGACATAGCCTTACCCAGGAGAAACAACCCCGAACTCTGGCTTTGATGATTTGGATTCAAAAGTTTGTAAGGAGTCCCCTTTTGGGATGGGTATCTGTTTGTTTTGCCTTGCACTTTGGAAAGCACGACGGCTTTCTAAATTCCCAATATTGAGGTGCCATTTCTTGTTCCTTGACAATAGCCAGACCTTTGTACGGAAAACTGTTTGGGGTTGATCAAAACCTTCAACACCAAGACCCCTCTTCGCGCCAAACAAGTCGCAACCAGATCGACCAACAGGGTTGGCCCAACCCCTTGTTACATGAATCCCATTATCAAGTACCCGTGGGCGAAACATGTCTTGCGGTAAGTGACTAGTAACCTTGGTCAGCACCCCCAAGACAAGTCCCGCTGCTAGGATACGACCAAGGCTTCTACCCACTTAAGTAGCCATGCCGTATAGGTGGAAAACAAATGATTCTCCTGGACCGAGCCGGGCTGCGGTAGGCATCCCAGAAGCCCTCGTCCGTGACCGCGTGCCCGGGCTCCACCTTCGGGGTTCGGATCCCAGGGAGAACATAGAGTGGTTGGCATTTGAGCTCTGGAATTCGTCAAAGGTGGCTGAAAGGGGGGGGCTGCATCAAGGTTGGGCAAAACTTGTTTCAGTTAAGACATAACTGTTTCATTGGAAGCCAAAAGGATGTTGTTGAAATAGTTTGGTGGTTTAGTCCCAAATTCGATTAAACTTGTTGAAGCGCCCAACCCTTTGTTTCCACTTAATCACTGTTCAGCAGATTCTCTTGATACACACACCGGCGACCTAAAGCCAACAATTTTCCCCAAAGAATGCCTTCCCCGAGAAGGCGGACCGGTGCACGGTGCGCCCTGCAGCGTCTTCTTCCCACAAGAAGCGGGGGAAGAGCATGGTGCGATAGAGGTTGGAGTAGAAGACCTTGGCCTTCCCCGCCTCTGCAAACTCCACCTGAGACAAAAAGAAAGGCGGGCTCACACGGGTTGGGGGAGCAATAAGAACTGGCATGAACAAGAGGGCTTCATTTTACATGAACAAGTAACCTGGGTGTGTTTCTTGGGGACTCGGTATCAGTGTTTTATATTGGTTGAAACAAAAACGACCAGTCCGGGATGGTTCACTCAAAGAAATGTACCGGCCAAAAGTGGTTAACGTCCTTTTGCAAAAACAAGATTTAAGTTCAAAAATGGCCTCGAACCTTTTGGGGGGGGTCATTAAATTTGAGCAAGACCGAAAGACTGCCCAATTTTATCCGCTTCAGTGCTTCAAAAAGCAACAACCCTACCTGCCTCACTCCAAAAGAACCGGCAACCCAAGACCCCACTCCACCTCCCCCCCCTCCCGAATTCGGAATGATGGGCACCCACCACGCACCCTCCCACCCTCCCACCCTCCCACCCTCCCACCCTCCCACCCCTCAACCCCTCACCCCTGCCACTCCAAAGCCCACCGGCCTCAGCGCGCGACATGTACCGGTCCCACTCCGACTGGCCCTCCGCCACCAGACCGGGAAAACTCTTCCCGCCCAGCTCTAGCTGCAAGTTCCGATACGCCTGCTCTGCCTCGACTCCGATTCAGTGGCGGTTCAGGACTCCAAGTTTTGTTTTTTCTCTGTGAGCCATGAAAGGGAGTGCCCAAACCTCTTGTTTGAACCCGCAAACTTCTTAAAGCAACCTCCTTTCAATTGCCCTGAGTACCCAAAAACACCTCCTTAAACCCGTTTAAACCACCGTTTGGACCTGGACCAGGCGTCTGGTTTTTTCTTTTGCCCGACCCTGGCTTGAGTCGGGCTGAGAGTAAAAGATTATCTTGTTAAGTGGGGAGTATTCTCTTGCAAATTGACAAGCAAAAGATGGGCCCTTTCCCAAAACCAGCTTCATGTAATCTGAAAATGGCCGGTGGGCGACAATATGCAACAAGAACCTGGGTAGTTCATCCCCTGAGTGGCTTCATATTCTTTGAAATGTTGCATGCAAAGCGTGTGGAAGCCCTGGAGACCAAAAAAAGTTGGAGAGTGATGGGGGCTCCACAAGCCCAGGATGTGCCCAAGCCCTGTGCTAAAGGTGATGGACCAAGCCAATGAATTTGGCCGTCGGCTTAACCAATCAAAAGAGTCAGTCGCCAAGCTGAATGAAGTCAAAAATGGAGACGAACAGGGTAGCATTGAATTGTGCCGCAGGCGAAAGCACATAGCACATGGCAGGGTGGGTATGAGCCGCCCCCAGGTTGACCCAATATTTGGCGAAAGGTTGAAGGGGCAATCAACAAGTGAGTCAAAAAGCACAAAAAATGAAGATGCCAAAAAGAAGAAGAAGAAGAAGTCCGGGCCCCCCCCCCCCCCCACGTCCGGTGCAAAACTGGGGTCCCAGGCTCGATTCCCCCTGCAGGCTCTTTTGCTGGCTTGGGCTTCCTGCCTCCTTTTGCCGAAAATCTGGAAAAACTATGTGTTTTTGGACGTCCTCTTTGCGAAAACGCTGGAAAAACCGTGTGGTTTTGCGGGAAATACTGGGGAGCAAAGGGGAGATGCAAGGAAGTGCAAGGAAATGAGGGGAGGAAATAGGAAGTCGACATGAAAGGGACAGAAATGAAAACAAGGGGAGTGCAGGGGGAATGAAAGGGAAACAAAGCACAAGGAAACCAATCGGCACGATGGGAGATGTAGGGAAATGACTCACGGGACATACATGGAAAATGAAGCGGACGTACCGAGAAAATGTCAGGGACATGAAGGGGGAGTTGAAAGGAATGGAAGGGACATGACCGGGACATCATGAGAAACGTGAAAAGGACATGAAGGGGAAATCAAGGGGAAAGCCAGTTGTGAGATGACAGTTCAGGGTCGTGAAGGGGCAGTGCCCGGACATCGAGGCAACTCAGGGGGGACGTGACGCTGCAATGCAGAGAGAGAGAGAAAGAGTCAGGGAGGGAGCGGGAGAGAGAGACAGGGGGAGAGAGAGAGAGAGAGAGAGAGAAGAAAAAAGAGAGAGAAAGAGGGAGGAGGGAGGGAGGGAGGGAGGAGGGAGGAGGAGGGAGGGAGGGAGGGAGGGAGGGAGGGAGGGAGAGAGAGAGAGAGAGAGAGAGAGACACAGAGAGCGAGAAAGAGGGAAAGCGAGAGAGACAGAGACAGAGCCAGAGTCAGAGAAAGAGACAGAGAAAGAGACAGAGCCAGAGTCAGAGAAAGAGACAGAGAAAGAGACAGACAGAGAGAGAGAGAGAAAGAGCGAGAGAGAGAGAGAGAGAGTGGGGGAGAGAGACAGAGAGAAAGAGAGAGAGAGAGAGAGAGACAGAGAGACAGAGAGACAGAGAGACAGAGAGACAGAGAGACAGAGAGACAGAGAGACAGAGAGACAGAGAGACAGAGAGACAGAGAGACAGAGAGACAGAGAGACACAGAGAGAGAGAGAGAGGGAGAGAGAAAGAAAGAGGGAGAGAGAAGGAGAGAGACAGAGAGAAGAGAGAGACAGAGAGAAAGAGCGAGAAAGAGAGGGAGAGAGAGAGAGAAGGAGAGAGCGAGAAAGAGAGAGAGAGAGAGAGAGAGAGAGAGAGAGAGAGAGACAGAGAGAGCCAGAGTCAGAGAAAGAGACAGAGAAAGAGACAGACAGAGAGAGAGAGAGAAAGAGTCAGAGAAAGAGACAGAGAAAGAGACAGACAGAGAGAGAGAGAGAAAGAGTGGGGGAGAGAGACAGAGAGAGAGAGAGAAACAGAGAAACAGAGAGAGAGAGAGGGAGAGAGAAAGGGAGAGAGAGAGAGAGACTAGGTCCTCCAGTAGAGAGGTTAGAACGAGGGTACCCTTTTTCTGTAGAGGGGTGTGGACAGGAAGGAGACAGGGAGACAGAAAGACACAGAGAAACAGAAAGAGAGAGAGAGAGAGAGAGAGAGAGAGAGAGAGAGAGAGAGAGACAGATAGAGGGAGACAGAGACAGGGAGATTGAGGAGAGAGAGGCTCGGGGGGATGGGAAGGATTGGGAGCGGAGGGAGGGAGAGAGGACAACAGAACACACAAGGGAGACAAGGGAGAGATGAAGAAGGAGAAAAGGGAGAGGACAATGTCGGCGGAGTGAGCCGGAGGCTCTAAAGTTTGGGTGGGGGAATCACATTTGAGCATCCCGAAACCCTGATCTATCAATGATTGCTGCAAATTATTACGGCACAATGACGCCTTCGTTCATCTCCTTTGTCCTGCCTTCGTACCCCTTGTTGGGTCATTTGGGCAGAAAAGTGACATGCTGTCGCAGAGAAATCCATAGGATCGCTGGACGAGTGAACCTTCTCGATATGCAAGCAAGGCATTGGGTCACGGCACAATTGATTCAATTGCTTGAAAGCACCTGCCTTTCCCCCCCCCTACCCCCTCCCCCCTACTGTTGAAATGACAAAAGAATCACCTGAACAAATTGTGTGTGTTGATCATCACGTCCCCAACAAAGAGAGCTCTCTGACGAAAGGGAGGTGCATTTTGGAAAGAACACCTCATGCCCCGCTAATAGCAAAAAAAACCTAGGACCTTCTTAGGCGGGTTCCTCAGAAGGGTTCTAAGAGCCTTTCTGGGGCGACTCTAGAAAAGAAGGGGTGCATGGCCTATCTTGCCCCTTCAGACCTCCTGAAGCAGTGGTTGCTGCATCATGACATCAGGACCATCCAACAGGCCCATCCTTTGTGGAGCCCAAGCAAGCCCAGAAATAACCTCCCCGGCAGAAATTCAATCAAAATTCCCACCCACTTGTACCCATATGGCTTGCCTAAGCTTCCCTGCGAAGCATCCTTTCAACAGTCCAGGGTGGCAAGATTGAAACCAAATCCTTTCGGGCCTCGTATCGGGCGCATCCTCCAGGTTTTCGATGTTCCCCAAACCAAACCGAGATGCGCTGATGAAGCTGGTGGCCAACCGCACAAAGGCCGTGGACCCGCTGCTCACAGTCAGATGGGCCAAATTGCCTGGCTCTCGCCGCCATTTTCCCAGTCCAGTGATTTGGGGATTGGGGAAACAAAACCTCTTTCATCCAAAGTGACATCCTCAAAATCACAGATTGTAATTTAAAGAGGCTTTCCATGCCCAGAAGCAACTCTGAGAACCCCACATTAAGGGACCCTGTTCAATCAGCAATCCGCACTCCGTAGTGGGACACCGCTACAAGGGAACCACTGTCCGGCATAAGTCAGGATTACTCCCCCCAGAGATTCCCCAAGAAACCCAAACAGGGGTCCTCCAAAAGGACCTCCAACAATGAGGGTTACTCATTCCATGTCAATCAGCAGGGGAAGGATTGATCTTCAACAGTCATCTTAGAGACGTGTTCACACGTGTAAAATCTGCCTTCCAGCGTCCAGCGCGTGTTCTTCGTCTTCTCCACCGCCACGAAGAGCGTCTCTTGGCGGTCGCCGTCGGGAACACCACCGCCTCGACTCAACGTTAACCCCAAGGAGTTACTTAAACTGTCTTTCCAGAAAGCCAGCGAAAGCCAGGGGAAACGGCTGTGAGAAGAACAACGGCTAAGAATGAGGGATAGTAGGGAAGTCCCCTTTTGAGGCATAACAAGAGAAGTTTTATGGTTGAACCCAATAATAGATTAAAAAGGAATTCTCCCTGTCCAAACTTCCGAAGCAGACTAGATTGTAAGTGGCCACAAACGCCTCCCCGCGTTGAACAGCCCTCATACCCGTACACATGAGGGTTGTACGTCGGAGACAAGCCCTAGGAAAACCGCCGAAACTTGCCGAAATAACGCGGCATCCTCAAAATTGCCCCAGACGGTTCCCTCCACGCAAAAGTATGTTCCAGGGACCTCGCCAAGTGTTCACTCAAAGCTGGACAAAACTCGCAAAAAAATGTAAATACGGAATTCTCAAGTCAAGAACCTTCGTCATGGGAAACTTCGTTCACCGCCGAGTTGTGTACGCCGAGTTTCTGAGCTTGTCGGAATGTTGCCCAAATGGATCCGGTTGAGCCCCCCTGAATCTAAGATGGTCTTCACTCTCCCCAAGCCAGTATTTGCAAAAGCTTAGTGGGATATACAACCACTATACAGCCACTTAGGTAGAAACACCGTCTTTCCCTGGGCCAGGATCCGGTGATTTGGGGTGGCAGCTTCCATCCTCAGAAACGCCTTTTCAACCCACTGAAGCGCCTGAGACGTAGCTTGCACCTTCCGCCAGCTGCCAGCTCCCAGTGGGCAGCTGAAAGGCCAACTTCCCCGACTTCGCTGCCATGGACACCTTGAAGGCGGCGCCGTGCATGGTGGGCACCATGTGAAAGCCTTGGAACCCAAGAGTTCCGCATATGAAAACACATGTGTACACATGGCTGTTCGTTGTTTGGCGCCTGTCGTCAAACGTGGCCGTTGTACCATCCTTGAACCTGGTGGTTGTTCTACTGTAGTCCTCAAGTTGCCCGGTTGGGAATGAACTCTGTGTTCTTCTTGACGGAGTGTTAAGTGTCTTCCTGTATTGTTTGTGCGTTCTGACAGGTTCACGGTTTGTATTGAACGGCCAGTAGTCACCTGAGCATCCAGTGTCCGCATCGCCATGTGGTGTGAGTGTAGTCGGTGTGATCATGCCAGTCTGGCGTCGCTGTGTGCTGTGTCTGTGATTTTGTGGACTTTTGGTAGCGCTGTGCCCGCTTGTAGGAGAAGAACGGTCCAGCTCTGTTCTCCAGCGCGCGTGGAATTCTTTGTCATTTTGTATCCTTGCCTTGTCGTCCTGTAAGCTGCCGTGAAGATTGAGGTGTTGGCTGGCCACGGGTCTCAGTTGTGGCCCTGTTCCATGCTCAAGTTGTTGTCATGACAATTGCGTTGCAAACCATGGCGAAAAAAATGGAACGCCGCACCTCTGTCAATCATGAGACTGACCCAATTATTGTCATCTGTGTGTTGTTGCGCTGCCATGGCAATTGCTACCTCCAGATGGGGCTGAGTGTTGCGTCGAAGTTCCCAGTGTCCAAAATTGCAGGTTGCCACTGCCATGTGTCCTGATTGCCTTCGTCGCACGTTCCCCTTTTGCTCCTTTGCCTCCACGTTGGTTATTGTATTATCCTGTGTCTTTTTCTTTGTTGCTGTATCCTTTTCCTTTCGCATATCCGCGTTGTCCTTTGAGCGGGGTTCTTTGTCCAACCGATTGATTGCGCTGATTTCCTTGTCCTCCCTTGTAGTTGTTGTAGTGGTTGTTGCTCCCGTAGCCGCTGTACAATGTTTTCCGAGGTGTGGTAGTCGCCATGTCTCAAATCCGTCGCCTTGCATGTTCCGTGTAAGTTGTTGCTCGGTTGCACCCATTGTTCTGCCGCTGCTTGCGAAGGCGCTGGTCGCAGCTGATCACTTGTGCCTTGTGATTGCTCTGATTTGTTGCATGATGGATCTCGTAGCCCAAGGTATGCCGCCATCTTGCACTTCCATTCTTCAAACGCGGTGTACTCTCCTGTAAATCGCGGTGGCGCTATCTTGAGCTGCTGTGCTGTTGTTGCTGTTGAGCTGCCATTCCTGTTGTTGTGTGTGTGGAAAGGCCACCAGATCTTTCCCAACTGTGTAAGTGTGTTGATTTCAGCGCGCAGGCTGTAGAGTTTAGATTTTGTGCAATAGATTATAAGCACAAACGAATGGGCGTGCAGTCCACAACATCCGAAATGTCCCAATATGATACCCTTTCCAAGTTGGACTTTACTTCAACTAGAATCTGAATTGGAATTCTGAATATAATTTGGTTAGGATACAGTTTTCCAAAATGTGTTTATGCTCAACATTGCTCAACTACAGCTTATACAAGCAAATCCTTTCCAAATAGGAGCTACATGAGAATATAAGTATAGTTTCGGGCAAACTCGAACTAATCTTCAACAAAGGCAGTTAGGAGTTTATTCCCAAACATAATCTAAGTGTTAGATATAATCTAATACGAACACAACTCAATGAGCTTTTCATGATAACAATTGAATAGAGACTACTTCTCAAATTTAGTTCGTATTATATATGGCTCAACATTTAAGGGAATTCTACAAGGAAATTCGAAATACGATCTGTGCTATTTCGCCATGGGTCAAAACCCCGTACCCCCAGTGAACATCCCAATCCCCACTAAAATAGACTAAAATGGGTGGTGAACCTACCCCAAAATGGTACCATTGGTGTTGACCCACGGCCATTTATATCCTGACCCTTTTGCAACACAAGAAAGGTCCGAAATTAAACTTGTTAGACGGTGTTCCAAAAGGAAATTTCAAGGGAAGAGAGGTTCAAATTCTAAAATTATTTCGAAACAGGGATTCTAGCTGAATCAGTTGTATTTAAAGTTCTATTTGCACAGGACAACAAAATGTTGTCTATCTCAAAAAGCGGAGTTAGTACATGAGCAAATGTGGAGAGGTAGTTCAAGAGGGGGGTGACGGTGTGTGAACATACATACATACATACATACATACATACATACATACATACATACATACATACATACATACATACATACATACATACATACATACATACATACATACATACATACATACATACATACATACATACATACATACATACATACATACATACATACATACATACATACATACATACATACATACATACATACATACATACATACACATTACATACATACATACATACATACATACATACATACATACATACATACATACATACATACATACATACATACATACATACATACATACATACATACATACATACATACATACATTACATACATACATACATACATTACATACATACATACATACATTACATTACATTACATACATACATTACATTACATACATACATACATACATTACATTACATTACATTACATACATTACATTACATTACATTACATTACATTACATTACATACATACATACATACATTACATACATACATTACATTACATACATACATTACATTACATTACATTACATTACATTACATTACATTACATTACATTACATTACATTACATTACATTACATTACATTACATTACATTACATTACATTACATTACATTACATTACATTACATTACATTACATTACATTACATTACATTACATTACATTACATTACATTACATACATATACATACATACATACATACATACATACATACATACATACATACATACATACATACATACATACATACATACATACATACATACATACATACATACATACATACATACATACATACATACATACATACATACATACATACATACATACATACATACATACATACATACATACATACATACATACATACATACATACATACATACATACATACATACATACATACATACATACATACATAACATACATACATACATACATACATACATACATACATACATACATACATACATACATACATACATACATACATACATACATACATACATACATACATACATACATACATACATTACATACATACATACATACATACATACATACATACATACATACATACATACATTACATACATAACATACATAATACATAACATACATACATACATAACATAACATAACATAACATAACATAACATAACATAACATAACATAACATACATACATACATACATACATACATACATACATACATACATACATACATACATACATACATACATACATACATACATTACATACATACATACATACATACATACATACATACATACATACATACATACATACATTACATACATACATACATACATACATACATACATACATACATACATACATACATACATACATACATACATACATACATACATACATACATACATACATACATACATACATACATACATACATACATACATACATACATACATACATACATACATACATACATACATACATACATACATACATACATACATACATACATACATACATACATACATACATACATACATACATACATACATACATACATACATACATACATACATACATACATACATACATACATACATACATACATACATACATACATACATACATACATACATACATACATACATACATACATACATACATACATACATACATACATACATACATACATACATACATACATACATACATACATACATACATACATACATACATACATACATACATACATACATACATTACATACATACATACATACATACATACATACATACATACATACATTACATACATACATACATACATACATACATACATACATACATACATACATACATACATACATACATACATACATACAACATACATACATACATACATACATACATACATACATACATACATACATACATACATACATACATACATACATACATACATACATACATACATACATACATACATACATACATACATACATACATACATACATACATACATACATACATACATACATACATAATATACAAACATACATACATACATACATACATACATACATACATACATACATACATACATACATACATACATACATACATACATACATACATACATACATACATACATACATACATACATACATACATACATACATACATACATACATACATACATACATACATACATACATTACATACATACATACATACATACATACATACATACATACATACATACATACATACATACATTACATACATACATACATACATACATACATACATACATACATACATACATACATTACATACATACATACATACATACATACATACATACATACATACATACATACATACATACATACATACATACATACATACATACATACATACATACATACATACATACATACATACATACATACATACATACATACATACATTACATACATACATACATACATACATACATTACATACATACATACATACATACATACATACATACATACATACATACATACATACATACATACATTACATACATACATACATACATTACATACATACATACACATACATACATACATACATACATACATACATACATACATACATACATACATACATACATACATACATACATACATACATACATACATACATACATACACATACATTACATACATACATACATACATACATACATACATACATACATACATACATACATACATACATACATACATACATACATACATACATACACATACATTACATACATACATACATACATACATACATACATACATACATACATACATACATACATACATACATACATACATACATACATACATACATACATACATACATACATTACATACATACATACATACATACATACATACATACATACATACATACATACATACATACATACATACATACATACATACATACATACATTACATACATTACATACATACATACATACATACATACATACATACATACATACATACATACATACACATACATACATACATACATACATACATACATACATACATACATACATACATACATACATACATACATACATACATACATACATACATACATACATACATACATACATACATACATACATACATACATACATACATTACATACATACATACATACATACATACATACATACATACATACATTACATTACATTACATTACATTACATACATACATACATACATACATACATACATACATACATACATACATACATACATACATACATACATACATACATACATACATACCATACATACATACATACATACATACATACATACATACATACATACATACATACATACATACATACATACATACATACATACATACATACATACATACATACATACATACATACATACATACATACATACATACATACATACATACATACATACATACATACATACATTACATACCATACATACATACATACATACATACATACATACATACATACATACATACATACATACATACATTACATACATACATACATACATACATACATACATACATACATACATACATACATACATACATACATACATACATACATACATACATACATACATACATACATACATACATACATACATACATACATACATACATACATACATACATACATACATACATACATACATACATACATACATACATACATACATACATACATACATACATACATACATACATACATACATACATACATACATACATACATACATACATACATACATACATACATTACATACATACATACATACATACATACATACATACATACATACATACATACATACATACATACATACATACATACATACATACATACATACATACATACATACATACATACATACATACATACATACATACATACATACATACATACATACATACATACATACATACATACATACATACATACATACATACATACATACATACATACATACATACATACATACATACATACATACATACATACATACATACATACATACATACATACATACATACATACATACATACATACATACATACATACATACATACATTACATACATACATACATACATACATACATACATACATACATACATACATACATACATACATACATACATACATACATACATACATACATACATACATACATACATACATACATACATACATACATACATACATACATACATACATACATACATACATACATACATACATACATACATACATACATACATACATACATACATACATACATACATACATACATACATACATACATACATACATACATACATACATACATACATACATACATACATACATACATACATACATACATACATACATACATACATACATACATACATACATACATACATACATACATACATACATACATACATACATACATACATACATACATACATACATACATACATACATACATACATACATACATACATACATACATACATACATACATACATACATACATACATACATACATACATACATACATACATACATACATACATACATACATACATACATACATACATACATACATACATACATACATACATACATACATACATACATACATACATACATACATACATACATACATACATACATACATACATACATACATACATACATACATACATACATACATACATACATACATACATACATACATACATACATACATACATACATACATACATACATACATACAACATACATACACACATATATAGTACCCCTAATGATCCTGCGCCGAGAGTATTTTACCCCTGGATGGAAAAAATCGAGATTGAAGATTACACAGAACACTTTCCTGAGAATTGTCCATCCTGGCCAAACCCAAACAACATTCAAGTTCTTCTCACACTTGAAAGTGCTTTACCACTGGATTGAGCATTCAATATCGAGGAGTGCACAAACAACAACTTTCCTGAGAATCATCCTTCCTGGTCAAACCCTAAAAATGATCAAGTTGTTCTAAAGCTTCGAACGTACTTTACCACTGGATTGAAGATTCGAGATTGAAATATTTCACGGAAAGCTTTTCCGAGAATCTTATTGAACACCGAGAGTATTGGGACAAACCTGGAAGTAAAACAATAATAATCTGGGATTCAAGATTCAAGATTCAATATTCCCAGAAAAATATTATTTTGAAATCTTGAATCTTGAATCCCTGATTTTTCTTTGAAAAAAATATGAGATTCAAGATTCAAGATTCCAAAGGAATCTTGAATCTTGATTATTGAATCCCATATTAAAAAACAAAAAAATGGGACACAACATTCAACATTCCAGGATTCCAGAAAAGATTGTTTTGAAGTCTTGAATCTTGAATTCCAGATTGTCACATTGAACGTCTCCCAGCAATCTTGGGTCCAGAATTCGTAATTGCAGAATTGTGGCACACCCCCGTTCTTGGTGCCCAAGTTTGGCCAAAAAATGCAAAAATACTTGAAAAAATGACTGAAATCAAGCAAACCTAGGCACCGGGGGGGGGGGGGGGGGGGGGGGCGGCCTTCCATATATATATATATATATATATGTATATATGTGTGTGTGTGTGTTCATGTATGTGTAAAGACATCTATGTGTGTAGACAGGCCCATGGATTCATCCATCACGTTAGCAGTTTGCGTACTTTACATGAAGTACGAATTTATACGCTTAAGACATGTGTGTATGTATGTGGTTAGGGCTTTGGCTTAGGGTAAACACGTCAGAATTTACAGCACGGGCCAAGCAATCAGACCATGAACCCTTAAAGGGAAACCGGAAGCAGGGTGTCTAAACAAAGGGGGGTGGCCTAATTGACAAGCCAAAAGCTCTTTCCAAAGGGCACCATCCATTGCACCATCCCTTGTGCAGGTTCCGTTTGGATGTCAAACCCATCCAAAAAGGCTCCAAATGTTTTGTGACCCCCCGCCGCCTTGACGACATGCCCTCAGTGTCGAGCCACCCATCCGGCCGCTCGAGACTCCCGGATCCTCCAGCTGAGTTGACAGGAGGTAGGGCCGGAAGGTGCTCCCTTGAGGATCATACCTGAACAATATGCCCGGTCGCCATTGGAAATAAAAGCTTTGGAATTAAACCTTCACCGTCCGGAACCGTTACACCTGGCCTGCCCAGAACCTCCGGAACCTTCCTTGAACCTTTCACCTGGCCCGCACCAGATCACCCTCGAACCTGACTCTAGAGCTCCCCCGAGCCACCCCCAAACCTTACATGGGCTGAGACCCCTGACGGACGTTGAGGCCTTCATCATGAAACTCGTCTGTTTCCGAAAGATGGGGAAGACCCACAAGCATGGGTGTGATTCAAGAGAAGAGCCAACATCGACAGTGGCAAAGCCAAGCAGCCAAAGGCTGTCCGCGGAGCTTCCATCTACCGCTGGGAAGACTAAGAAGTGCCCATAGTCTCCAATCCAGGGGCTTGGCTGATGTGTACACCTGCGGTGCTCACGCTGGTCACCCTACCCGAAGGGTGTGAAAACAAAAAAAAGCGCCATCGGTGTTCTCACAAGGGTAGCCATTGGCGCCAGAAGACTGGTGAGTTGACTCGCTTTAACTCAGTCTTGCAGTGCGACAATACTCTGGCTGATACCAACAAAATGCTTTCTGGCAACACGCGTAATCACCAGCATGCTATCCGGGCAAGTGTGCCAGCTGATGGGTGGCATTGGATTTCAAGCCAAGGAATGCGATGCAACGCTTAGCAAGAAAGACATCCAACGTCAAACCAATGTAAAGAATCGAATGGCGACTGCACCTGTTTGTTTGGACTGTCCGCTCCAATCAAGCGGGTCTTGATTGCTCACTTGATCGCTGCCCGCCTGAGGCCCACAAAGCGTTGATTCTGGGGCTGGAACCACCAGCTGTTGCTGTCGTATGGGCTCCCTTCGCTTTGCACCGCCCAGTGGTTGAAGCCCCATGGCCTCCGCGCCGAGGTTGGAATGTGGTTCACACAACCAGGCCCTGGAGCCTTGTCAAGGGGAACCAAAAGAAGGCTTTGAACATTTTCACACAAACAGGGGGGTTGGCCCAAATGTGCTCGCACATGTCGGGCTGGGAGCCCGAGAGATGTCCTTCGTCGGATTGGCAACGAAAACTATGAGCATTTTGGGTCTGGCAATCCCGGTCACCGATCGCCTCCAGCCAATCTGACACCCTTTTTGGTCCTAACGAACAAGGGGGCCCAAACAGGATCGGCCCAGCCTGAATTTGAGAACCAGGAGATTTGCTTGACCCAACTCATTGTGAAACACCTAGTGTCCCAGACGGCTTCCGCTACCCTCAATCACCGTGGGGAAACCCGGGTTTTCTTAAGTGGTACATCCTATCAGACCCCTGGGAGTCTGTGAGGCCCGAGGAACCCACTTCAGACTCTTCAGACCCTGTGCACCGCATCCGCCTCGCCACGATGGGAAGTGTGTTGCCGTGCGAGAACCCGCCCGGCACGTTTGAGGTGCCTGAGGGCAGCTGAGGGCAGCCAAGCACATTCATCCTGAACCCTGCCCCCGGCTGCATCCAGCCTGCGAGAACATTCACCTGATCCACCTTGGACGTAGCGCTGTTAGTGCTGGTCCGTTGCTGTTGTAGCAGCGCCAGCTCTTCCGGCGATCCTCGTGGCAAGCAGACATGCAGCCTTGAAGCCTGCAAAACATGCCTTCCTGGGCCACTCCAGGTTCCAGAGTCTTCAGCTCGTAGAGAGTTGCGTCTTTCGAACAAAAGCCCGAAACAATGACCACATCCCTCCCTGCGAGCTGAGTGTCGAATGCACAGAACCAGCCCCAGCTGCAGCACTGCCAGCTTCAAGTACGGGCCGGGTCCGCCCATTTCGACATGCGAAACACTACGGCAACCCACCCGATTTGGGAAGCCGGAAAGATCCTGACTTGAGCCGAGCAGTCCCCCAAGTTGTCTGCAACTCTTGGGACAATGAAATCTTGACCGAACATAATGTACCAAATTGGGCGGATAGTGGCTAGGCCCCGAACCCACAACTCAACACTGGCGGGGAAGCATCCACAGCTTTCACCGCAACTATGGCCTTCCCACACACAGCACAATTGCTACCTTTGCCTCACCAAAAGCAGTGGCCTCACGAAAAGCAGCATGCAAGCAGCAGTCCCAAGAAAGGACCATGGCCATCACAGCCGCAGTGGGTACTGTGACGACCATTGCCGCCAAGTGTGCTGATGCACCTTGAGGCACTGGTCAACGTGTATGATGACAAGCCCACACACATGGATTCCTTGCTTGTTCGCATTGTATAGAGAATATGAAAGCATCTCAACCAACCATCTCTCCACAAGGATCCATTTCTGGTTGAAAGGGGTCTCTCTACTGAGAACATGCAAGTGTCAAAAGGTCTGATGAACCCTAGCCGGTCCTGAAGCATGTGCTGCTTGGAGTGCACAAGCCACACGTGCAATGCCAGCCAGTAGGTCTGAGCGGTCGCCGTGTTTCGTTTTGAGCGGTCAGGTGCAATGCAACAAATCCGTCCTTTTGGAAGACCGCATATTCGTCTGCGGCAAATTGACCCGCCTGCTGCAGCATGCGAAAGTACGCGCCCTCTCTTGGCACAGCCTTTGTGTTGTGCAGCGGCCTAGGATTCTCGCACCATGAAACCTATAATTGTCCTCCCCTTCCCTCAGTCCTCTAATTTGGAGGGAGGGAACCCTAACGATCATGGGAGCTGACAGGATGGTTTCGGAATGTGGGCGCGGGCTCGGTACAAAGCCCTGGGCTCAGGCCTCGAGATAATTGAGATCTAAGCCCTGGGCTTCTGCAACCTGGGCCAAGCCCCGCAAAAACGGCTGGTTCAATGACATGCCGATCTGGCCCATGTTCAAGGGACCTCACAGGCTGGTGCAATGACAGCCGAGTTGTCAGTTTCGTCGGGGGCTAAGCTTAGGCTGAGTGGGAAAAGCTGGGGGACCTGAGGGTGAAAACCTGCCACATCAATTGCCTGCTTAGAGATGGTCCCGAGGCAAAATGGCACCGCACGCGTCGACATACTCTGCGACCTTACCTTTGCCGCCTAAAAAGCGACACCGGGTGTTCCACCCCAAACCAAATTTTTAGAACCCCTCAAAATGAAACCACTGCAAGGGGCCTAGACATACCTGGCCGAGAGGCGTCTTTCCCTCGAGCAGGGAGATCCCAAAGCGCGTCTGGCAGAACTCAAAACAGCTTGGATCTGCAGCAGTTTGTTTTTCACTCAGGATGTACTCAAACAACTGATTCCTGGGCAATCAAAAGTGGCAACCCGTGCTCCACATCCCGGGACAGCGCCGTGAAACTTCCCCACGTGCCGGTGGCACCATGAGATCTTTGTCCTTCGGGCGTCCCAAAAGGAAGCCCCTCGAGCGGGCCTTCCCTGGATTCTCCAAAACCAGCCTGGCAATTGCCATAGTCGCCAAGTTTGTTCCTCTGGAATCTACTGTCACCATGTGCTTTATTTTTGCCAGATTTGGGGCACCCGTGGTTTGCGCCAAATTCGAAACTCCAAAAGTGTGGGTCATGGCGGCACTCCTGTGAAGGAAAATGTGTCCTTCTGTGCAATGCTTGTTGAAATTCCATGTTGTCATGCCAAGTAAGCCAAGGGGTTTTCCAAGCTGAGTCATAAATAAAGCCTGGCACTTAAGGAGTTCACCGAAACATGTGTACATATGTTAAAATGAAAGGCTTTCCTCACCCATTTCATCTACTCTGGTTTCTGCTGATGCTTACGTATTGACACATTTATAGACTAGATGTTCCGATGTGGACGAGCTTCATGATTTCTCCCATCTGCGGTATCACGTCAAGCGACTGCAAAGCAAAGGGCCCGTCCTCTAGCCTCTGGTAGATGAGCTCCTGAAAACCGCCTTTCAAATCATCGAGTGTTCTACTCTCGCTCCTTCGCATCCTCTCTCTCTCTCTCTCTGCGTGGACATCCTTTCTCCCCATCTCCGTACGTGGCTAGGTTCAAGTCAATTGAGCCCCAGGCTCGAGATCTTGTCATCGATGCGGGCGATGGATATGAAAGCCCGATACGTCTCTTCCCAGTCCTGCCAACCAAACAACTTCCACACACACCGTCACAAGAATTGTATGGCTGCCAGTTGGGCCTGCGGACAAAGGGGTTGTGACAAACTGACCAGAGGTCATATCCCCTCTTCAGCCCCCTTTTGTAAACCCCTCTGATTCTTCAAAGAATCCCAACCTGCATCGCTGTGCATGACGCGTTGTGACGCGAAATGGCACCGTCCAAATCAGACAGTTGGCATCCCTTTTGAGTTTCCTTTGAAACCACTCCAAAAGAGGATTCTCCCAGTTTTAAAACACACAGCTCACAAGAAAGTTGGCGGCAGTGTTTCCGCCGATGACCACATGCTGGCGTTGGTGTTTCCAAAATCCAGCACAACCACAAAAGGGACGGGTCTCTTAGCACAAAAAGGATGCACTCATTCATCAGGGCAAGCTGCTATCCCTCTTTTGCACCGTGACCGGAACCTGCCAACTTTCTGCTGGAGCACAACCATCCCACCTCTATCAGGTCATCTGGTGGTGTTGGGGCTGCTTTGTTTCTGGGACAATGGCATTCGATGGCCTGCCTGTCGCACAAATATGCACAAGATGTTTGAGGACACGGGCAACTAAATTCAAGTGCCCTATTGTCTTTGGACACTTAGTGAGTCTTCCCCGATATCCCGAACCCATTGACCGTAACCAGCAGATTAACATGGAAACCAAAAGCCATTGTATTTTAGATCAAGCCCTCAAGACTGGACGTCCTTGTTGGGATTCGCATTATTGAGTTGGAGACGCTCTCCAAAAACCTAAACTTTTGCTGCTAGGCGGACAAAGTATCAATTGTCTAATAACGGTATTCTCGAAAGGTTGGAAACAAGGGCTGCTTCCAGAGTACCTTTCAAAACATAGCACCTGGGTGCCATCGCAACGGTGACCCTCGGCTGTCCATCTCTGCCGGCGCTTCCACCGGTGCCAATGGGTTCAGACGAGGATCCGCCTCAAAAACATATCAGACCTTAAGTACTTGAAAACGGTGTTAGCTCCGGAAACTGTCTTGGTCATTGGTGGGACCAAGAAACCTGCGGTTGACTGACATAGGTTTTTCTTCCCTTTCCAGGCATGTCATCTGCCGAGTCTTCATCGGACCTTGACAAGAAGGATAAAACAAGATCAAAACATGTCAATTCGCTCTCGGCAAGTGAACCTTCACTTCGCTCCTTCCCATTCGTATGCAGAAAAGGCAGGTGTATACCTGGGGCGCATGCCCGAAACTTCGCGCGCTCGCCAACAAAGCGAGCTCTGTCCTCGGGCAAACAGTTGTGGGATTCCGGCCTGCTCTACGTGTGGCAAATTAGCAAGCTGCCTCTGCACTGAAGTTGAACTCGACGTACCTGCCAAAAGTGATCTATGGCACGTGCTTCGCTCGCAAACCAGCTTGGCCCATTGGCCCGTTCACTCCTCAAGCAGGCTTGCAGCAAAGCAAAGAGCATGTGCCGTCTGGGCGCACTTGTCAAAAACAGGCTGCGCTTTCATGAAATCCCATCGGCTTGCTTTTCCGGTGCTCGCCCTGGCAAATTATTTGAGACTGGACCCCATTAGTAGCAGGCGTACCCTTTTTTCCCTGAAACATCAACTGAAAATTGCCACAATCCAACCCTTGTCAGTTGGGCAAACCACTTGCGAATGTTCTGCTGTGCCAAGAAGAAACCGCTGCACAATTCGCGCCAAAATGACACGCTGGGCAAAGGCTCTGCTTTGGCATTGGCCTGAGCGCTTGCAAAAATCCCTGCAAAGGGACTGGCGGGGCGACTTGCAGAAAGCTCAGTTGCAAGATTGCCGATCCTGACTTCATGTGGCACAAATGGTTTACTTCAATCTGGGTAAGATACCCCCAAAAGACGCACGGCTCCCGGCAGTTGTTTTTTGTGGCAACCCCCATTTTCTTAGCTGGCAAGTGTACCAAAGTCATCCTAGTTTTCTGTAGAAAACGGACCATCGTTCACGTAGTGATATGTTCTTCTCATGGTGTTTGTAGAACAATTTGGTGGGCACCTCATTCCCTCCCCCAAAATGTTTTATCAGTTGCTCGCATGGCCGAACCCTCTGAACCCGCAGTCCACACCCGCTGAACCCACAGCTGAGGCACCACACACACAGCCGATGCTGACAAACACTTTGCAGCGGGATCACGGCCCGCCTGCAACTGGTCCGCAAGTTGCACGGTTTTTCTCTGTGACACCCCTCCCCTGCCCATGACATTTCGGTTTTATTGCTTTGAGCACTAAGCTCATCCTTCTTCATGCAAATGACCACAATGTCGGCTCCAAATGCTGGTGACCCGTCCTCTGCTCTTTTCAGGATTGGGTCAGTGTTTCGAATGTCTTGCGCTTCAAAATGGCCAACAACACTGGAGCTGAAAGGTCCGATAGAAACAGATGCGGGCGATCGCACTGGCCAGCGCCTTCTTGCCTGAACAAATGGAGCAACCTGGCAGATGGAGTTGTCATGAGGCTTTGGCCAAATGAGGTGGACTCGGTTCTTTCTCATGTTGTCAACCACCACATGTCGCATTGCAAAAGGCTCCTAGACGACGAAACACCCCATATGAATGCAAGCATTCAACAGCGCGGCTGGATTCAGCTACTTCAATCACTGCCCGAAGCAGACAATCTGTGCTCCCAGCCTGCACCATACAACGTAAGCTCGCCATGGCTCAAAACAATTTGTGCGATCCTGGCCCTTCATAACCTTTATTCTGTTTGATCTCAAATGCTGGTCCAACTTCCTCCTTAACCTCCATCTCAATGAGCCTTGCAATCAACAAATTGTTCAAAGCAATACATCCATCTCATGGTTGGCTCAGGATCTCACACTTAACGCTTGAGGTTCGGCAACACGACAGGCACCACATAGTTCTGAACGTTCAATGCGGCACAACCGATAAGAAACAAATCAAGCGCGGGAAAAAACAATGCGTTTATCCAACCATGGTGTTTTCCTGGACATTCTGTCTTGGAACTGGCAAGTGCGATCTCCTTGGTCCTGCGGTGGCTTTCGCGCGAGGGCTATCAACTTCAGCATCGCTTTCAACATCCTCAGCATCACCAATTAGTTTGGTTTACGCCATTGACTTTTATAGGCAATCATTTGCATCACGTATACAAATTCGTTCAAGGCCCTTTTGTCTAGCATTGAAAAACACACTTGCCATGGAAGAACGCATCGCTACAATTGGTGCACAGGGACGCCCAGTACAATTGAATCCACCAAACATCAGGTTCTTGCCGGAAACAGATCCAGGGCCATAGAAAGTGGGTGTTTTCGGCAAGGATCAGGTGCCCCACTCCATCGTGGTAGCGGGCAGGGTTTCAGACAGGAATCATCAGAATGTCATCGACGTTCATGGAGCCTTACAGCAGCGCAGGCCAACCTGTCGGTCGGCAGCACTGTAGAGACACTACACTTATCGATGAGCACGACTCAAAAGCAAGCTTGTTTAGATATGAGGAACGCATTGATGACTGGGCCTCTTTCAACAACCATTGAATCAGAGCGCTGGGGCCTCTCGTCAAGAGCAGCTCATGGGCGACGCACTCATGCACAACGAGTTTCTCGACAACGCTTTGCTACGATCAGATTAACTTGTGGGAGATCAGATTGACTTGTGGCCGCGTCGGCAGTTGCGCGTCATCATATCATCATCATCGTCCATCACCATCATCATCATCATCATCATCATCATCATCATCATCATCCGCTTCATCAAATTGTCGCGCACGGATGAATATTATCATCATCACCATCATCACCCTCGTCATCACACACCATCATGATTTTTCTCATCATCATGTTTTCAGCATCATTTATTTGTCATCGTCATCATCCATCATGGTGATCACCTTCTTCGTCATCATCTGTCATCACCTCATCGTCATTGATCGTGACCATTGTCACACAGGTAATATTCATCATCCTCATCATTGGTATCAGCATCATCCACTACCATCAACCACCATCATCATCACCCATAATCATCAGCATGATGGATGGAGATGATGCTGATGACGGTGATGATGATGAGTCCGTGCCTTGATGACTATCATCGTAGCATCCTTTGCGCGCGGCTGCCTAACAACAAAGTTGACACCTTAAGAGAGTTGCTGAAACCACAATGAGGATGACGATGCTGTGTTCAACGATGTGACAATGGTGGATAATGAAGACTCTCACCATAAAGATGATGATGAGTGATGATGATGACGAATGATGACAATGCAGAAGATGATTAATTACAATGGATGATGATGATGACGAGGGTGATGGATGATGATGATGGAGGATCATGAAGGATGCTGATGATGGATGATGCTAGGCGATGATGATGATGATGATGATGATGAGGATGATGATGATGATGATGATGATGCATGGTTTTGATGGTGATCATGATGACTATCGCCGTGGCATCCTCTGTGCGCCGAGCGCTGCCTAAAAGCACAGGTGAAACGCACGCAAGATAGAGGCTAAGATTACGATTACGATGACGATGACAATGATGATGACAGATGATACTGGTGATAGACGATGATGATGCATGACGATGATGGAGCAGGATGATGATGAGGATGGATCACGATGATGCTGGTCATCATGACTGATGATGATGATGATGATGCGTGATGACGATCATCCGTGCCACGATGACTGTCATCGTAGCACCCTCTACAAGCGCAGTTGACGGATGACGACGATGATGATGATGATCACCATGATGGTGATGATGATGATGATGATGATGATGATGATGTTGATGATCGCCGTCATGGTGGTGATGGGCGATGATGAAGCGCTGTGATGATGAGGAAGATGATGGATCATGTTGACGATGACGGTGATGATCACCATGCTGATTGTGATGATGATGACGGTTGACCAACCTGATGATGATGATGATGGGTAATGATGACGATCGTCCTGGCAGGATCCTCTGCGTGCCAAGCTCTGCCTAACAGCACAGTTAAAGGCGTATGTAAGATATGAGCTAAGACGACGATCGTGACCTGATGATGATGACCACGATGGATGATAATGATGATGGGCGATGATGACGATGATCGCCATTGGATAATGATGACGATGATGATGGGTGATGGATGATGATGACAATCATGATGATGATGATGATGCTGATGATCGATGATAGATGATGGATGATGACGATGATGATGCTGATGTTGGATATCGATGATTGAGGATGATGATGATAATAATAAGGAATTTTCGTTGTACAATCTCACAAGTCAATCTGATGCTCGAAACCGCCAAAGCGGTCACAAGTCAATCTGAACCCTCTCACAAGCCAATCTGATGCTCACAAGTTTGTCCTGCTCCTCACACGCCGATCTAACCCCTCCCAAAACAAACAAGCCAATCCAATCCGAAACAAGTTAGATTGATAACTTTCCAAATCACAAGCCAATCCACGTTGGAATTTCGGCACCCCTGGCAGCCGATTGCAGCGGTTCACCTCTGGCACTATGGTGATGGTACATGCTCTGCACTGCCAAAGCAAGGTAGAGCACGCTGCGTGAATAAGCTTCAGCTGCGGCGAATCTGGGTTGTTGGTTTTTTCCCCTCAGACGTTTCCCAGTAACTGGTGTGTTTTACCAGGACAGCGGGGGCATGTGGCAATCTTCGGAAATTAGGCGTGCGTCGGGGCCAGATCAGACCCCATCAACCAAGCCGGTATCCCAAAAATAGAGAAGAAGAATTTGCGCAGTGGCTCTCTCTTTAAAGGGAGTTTCCCAAATGGATTCTATTCCACCTGGTAGGCTCCTGACACTCGTCCGTCCAGGAAACGACCTCGTCCTGCGAAGGATTCGAAATCTAAAATGCTGCGTGCAGGCGCGTGGCTGCAACGAAACGACCCCTAGATATGCGCAGTCAATTTGCCTCGTAGCTGCGTTTCTGCAAGGCGAGCTAAAAAAAGGGTGCAAGCCAGCCAAACCAGCCAAAAGCCAGCCAAACCAGCCAAAAGCCAACCAAAAAGCCAGCCAAAAAGCCAGCCAGAAGCCAGCCAGAAGCCAGCCAAAAAGCCAGCCAAAAGCCAACCAAAAAGCCAGCCAGAAGCCAGCCAGAAGCCAACCAAACCTCGTCTTTTAAAAGCCGGCCAGGAGCCAAAAAGCCAGCCAGAAGCCAACCAAACCCCGTCTTTTGAAGCCAGCCACAAAGCCAGCCAAAAGCCAGCCAAAAGCCAGCCAGCCAGAAGGCGGCCGAGCCAGCCAGGGTTCCTTTTGAGGGGCTCGCCTTGCAGAAACGCAGCTACGAGGCAAATTGACTGCGCATATCTAGGGGTCGTTTCGTTGCAGCCACGCGCCTGCACGCAGCATTTTAGATTTCAAATCCTTCGCAGGACGAGGTCGTTTCCTGGACGGACGAGTGTCAGGAGCCTACCAGGTGGAATAGAATCCATTTGGGAAACTCCCTCTAAAGAGAGAGCTTGGTCTGCCAGGAAGTGTGCTCTGCAAAGAAGAAAAGAAGAGGAAGTGTGCTCTGCAAAGATGCTGAAGTGAGCTCTGCAAAGATGCTGAAGTGTGCTCTGCAAAGATGCTGAAGTGCGCTCTGCAAAGAAGAGGAAGTGTGCTCTGCAAAGATGCTGAAGTGCGCTCTGCAAAGATGCTGAAGTGTGCTCTGCAAAGAAGAGGAAGTGTGCTCTGCAAAGAAGAGGAAGTGTGCTCTGCAAAGAAGAGGAAGTGTGCTCTGCAAAGAAGAGGAAGTGTGCTCTGCAAAGAAGAGGGAGTGCGCTCTGCGAAGAAGAGGAAGTGTGCTCTGCAAAGAAGAGGAAGTGTGCTCTGCAAAGAAGAGGAAGTGTGCTCTGCAAAGAAGTGCTCGGAGTGCTCGTGCGCTGAGACCGAGGCCAGGAAAAAAAGCAGTCCTCCCGTGGGGGGAGGACTGAAAATTGATTCAATATTGGTTCGCCAGCCTGCCGAACCGCGCCACGTTCCTGCCTGGCATCGAAGCCTTCAGCCTGCCGGGCCCGCGTTCGAGCAGGGTCGTGCGCAGGTCAGGGGTGGTATCACGACCTGGACCAGGGAACTTGAATTGAAGGATATTTTCCCTCAATTCATGTACACTTCCTGGTAGCCGAGCACGTGCTGAACGTAGCGGCAAGCGCACGAGCAGGCTCGAGCCCGCGCCACCCGAGGTTGGAATTCTTCCCACCGAGGTCCCACCGAGGTCGGAATTCCGACTTCGCTCCAAGCTTCCGATTTTGCCCGAAAAACCCAGGTGCGGGCCAGGCGCGGCAGGCGCGGGCCAGGCGCGGGCTCCGAATGTGTGCCGACTGCGCTTTTTTTCAGTCCGGATCACGTGTCGGACCGAAGCCGCACAGCCGGCCTCGCTTCCAGACCGAAGCCGCACAGCCGGCCTCGCTTTCCGACCGAAGCCGCACAGCCGGCCTCGCTTCCAGACCGAAGCCGCACAGCCGGCCTCGCTTCCAGACCGAAGCACAGCCGGCCTCGCTTTCCGACCGAAGCCGCACACCCGGCCTTGCTTTCAGGTCGTGAAAAGCACAAGTGTTGCTTGTGCTTTCAAGGCCACCCACGGACTGTGTCACCCCGTGACACGTACTTGGGGAAACTTGTAAGTCCAAGAAAGAGTTGTCCGCAGTCAGTGCTGCCACCACTGCGGACAACTCACAGAGCTTTCTTCAGACCTCGTCCAATCCAACCAAGCCTGAAGCTCCGATCCGAGAAACCTGAAAGAGGTCGCGCAAGGACTGCTAAGCTGTCACCGGCAACATCCCGCAGGTCCTGGACAACGGAGAGGTAACTGACGGCACGCACGTCACGGCTGGCACTCGCTCTGACGCCCTACGCTCAAGTGACAGATCTGGCCGTTGAACAGGCAGCGTCCGGCAACAACTCAGCAGCCATCCAGTCACCGCAGAGCTGGCCTCAAAGCTGGACAGCCTGGCTCCGGCAATGCGCCCCTGACCACGGCAGCGGCCCTGGCCACCACGGACGGGCAGGTGGCCGCGCACGGGAGCAGCATCGCAGCGCTGCAGAGCTTGCTGACCACGGGTCTCTCGAACAAGGCCGACCAGTCGGCCCTCAAGACGGTGGTGGACCAGCACTCCTCGACATCGCAGCAAGGATCACGATGTAGGGAGGATCGGCATAGATGGCTTGTCGGGGCGCCTGGCGGGGCAGAGCGTGTAGATAGGCCAGCGCGTCCTGGCATCGCACGGTCACATTTGTGGGCGGCCGTTGCAGACGCCGCACGCTGCTCAGCGCCAGTGGCCGCTGCTGTGTGAAGGAGCCCCACTTTTTCGAGAAGCTGTTGCGCAGCAGGACGTACGAGCAGGCAGCCCGACGCCCGGCGCGGCCTCTCTGTGAGCCCGGCAGGAGGTGACTGAAGTAGAAGCGCCTGTCTACCTTGCGCGCCACCAGGCGCAGCAAGGAGCGCAGGAAGACCGGGTCTTGCCTCAAGAAACAGCGGTGCAGGTTTGCGACGGGCTCGAAGGCGTCGACGCCGCGCACCGCCAGGGCCGGACGCCGGGCGGCGAGGTAGTACTCCAGCTTTCCAGAACCGAAGAAGGGAGAGTGAAGCACTGCGACGTCCCCCAGCAGCCGGTCCGCGTGAGGAGCTAACCAGGATTTACTTCCCATGTACTTCAGCCGCATCTGCCTTTTAGTCTCTGGGGGACTATCATGCGCAGCGGGACACGGCGCGCACGGGCTTGGACCAGTGCTCCGCCACGCAGGGCAGCGCGCTGTTCTCCGCGGCCCGGTCGTAGAAGAGAAAGAGGCGGGTGAAAGGCGCCTCCGGCTCGCGCGCCAACAGCTCGCCCAGCAGGCGGATCAGCTGAGCGTGGCGCTCCTTATTCAGCTTTACAACGCCAGTCCTACTTGCGTGCCCTTGTCAAACGCGTACCATGTCAGGAAAGGAGGAAAGGGGAAACTGCGGATGGGTGCGGAGCACCGCGTAAAGACAAAAGTTCAGATCACAATTAGCACCGCACTTTTTCTGCACGGGGGATGTTCACTGCACGCGAGTGCGACCCACCTCATGCCTCCTGAGGAGGCGGGATCCTGGCCTTCCAGTCTCACGCACAAATCCCCCTTGGGAGTAGTGTGTGAAAGGGTTGGGCGGGTGGGACAAAAACCCAGGATCCCCCCCTCCTCTCCCAGCCAGAGCTGCGAGATGTCAACTCATGCCGAGACCAATCTCGTGCACTTCGAGTTCCAGCACGAGGTTGACAAAACTTGTTTAAAAAGAAAGGTTGCTCTGTTTGAGACATGCGGAAAAACGTTCGCATGTACATACAAACAGAAGCCAACCTACCGCAATGTGCTCAACACAAACAAATTCATCCCTTCTTTTTCTTTCCTATTCATTCCCGCAAGGCACCAACAAGGAAAGTCAAGGTAGCAAGGTAGGACAGGTGGCATTCCACCAAATGGCGTGTTAGCCGAATAAAGCGCGAACACTAAAGTGAAAAGCTAACTTATTCAGCTTTACAACGCCAGTCCTACTTGCGTGCCCTTGTCAAACGCGTACCATGTCAGGAAAGGAGGAAAGGGGAAACTGCGGATGGGTGCGGAGCACCGCGTAAAGACAAAAGTTCAGATCACAACTAGCACCGCACTTTTTCTGCACGGGGGATGTTCACTGCACGCGAGTGCGACCCACCTCATGCCTCCTGAGGAGGCGGGATCCTGGCCTTCCAGTCTCACGCACAAATCCCCCACTCAAGCAGCGTGATCCGAATAGTCTGGAGATACCTTCTTCCAGCCTGCATACAAATTGACTTCCAGCCTCGAAGCTGCATCCGCTGGTTCGAAGCACTAGGCACTCGAGAGTACCAGTTCCACATTTGGAACTGTGTGTCAAGCCTGGCATTGCTTCTCAGGAGGCTCAGAATGCGAAGGCTGGGAGAAAGCGAGCGCACCAAGCTGGCTTTGACTCCCTCGTTGTCTCTAAAGACACGCACCTTTATTCCCTTCGAAACATGAGACCAAGTCCTCTTTGGGGCAGCCTCCTGCAAGAGCGTCACAGTATCTCCAAAAAAGGGGAATTAGGTCTTCCATCGAGCGATGTCTTTCGTTGCCCATTCTGCTCAGCAGCTGCACTGCCAGGTGGGTCATCCTCCCAAAGGTGTGTCCAGCCGCGCACAGTAGGATACCCCTCAACGATGGCAACTTACTAAGCGGAGCAGCACCCGAAGCAATATCCTGAAACAAAGCGACTATGTCAGGGATTCTTTCAGGCTTGTTGAAGCTGTGGCGCCCTCTTCAAAGAAACCATAGCGCCCAAATTCGGAAACTCCTTTTGAAAGGGCATCCTCTTGTGACGTGTCGCCCTTGCCGCTCTATTGACCGAGAGCACAGCGCTTGTTGCTCAAACGGAAAGCTCAACAGCCTTGAAGAAGGAACCGAGCGATCATCCGGGTTCACAGAAGCCCAAGCATGTTCAGGTTTCCTTCATGCCTTCGATCGAGCTGCTCCTCAGTGTAGGGTCCCGTGAGCCAACCCTTCTTCAGCTGTTCCTGCGTCTCATCATGCGTCTCCTGCCAAACCTTATAGCAGACTCCAGGTCTCCACGCCACCACTGCTTTGCGCGACCACTTGGATCTTTCCTCAAGCATCAATGCTGAGCAGCGCAGGTTTCCAGTGCAATGGGAGTTGTCCAGAGGGCGGTAGGTTGCCAATCAAAGGAAAACCACCCACCATGCAATCAAAGAGGTCCTCATCGCAGTTGCCACTGTCACTCAACAACAGCTTAAAGAGCAGCAACCGCTTGGGGCCGACTCCACCTCTGGGTGCATAGTCTGATGCAATGCCTTCCTGAGGCGCCAGCTTCTTGGAAAGCTCCATGTAGTATCTGAGTTGTTCCAGTCTCCACTTGGCGACCATCTCCGTCAGGCGTGTGGAATACACCGAACATGACCTTCTTCGTCTTCATTTTCACATTGCTCACTCTCACCTCCTCGCTCGTGCACCAAACTCCCCACATTCGAATTTGCACGGGCGAGAGCAAAATGGCACCATAGGTATACCAGACAAAGCATTGTCAACAGGCTCGCAGATTCTCATAGGTACATAAAATCTGCATCCACGCGTCGAGCAAACACCTGCCGAAACTCGGGAATCGATGCTGGTGATTTCCAACCGCGAGGCTGTTTAAGGTAGGCCAGGTACGTTTGCGAAAGCTCTCATCCGGCTGCGCAGAGAACACAAAGCCACGGGACTCAGCTCGAACGCGATGAGTGAAGCCTTGCCTGGCAGAGCTGCACTGGGTATTCAGCCTCCTGTGAGGTCATGAACTGTACGCATTTTTGAGCGTCTTGCAACCTCCACGGCAGGTGTGGGTGTTTACGATCACAACGAAGGCACAGTGCTCTGAGGCCAAAATTTGCAAGGAATACTGTTTCCTCCTGCCGCCTTGATCTATGCATACAGTAATCGAAACAGAAAAAGGCAAATCCCAGCCGCAGCAGTGCACGAAAGTCATGAGCGAGTTCTCTGGGTTCTCGATGACGATCAGAGCACCGGCCTGGTGCGCAAGAGCGGCCGCCTGACAGGTGAAGCAACACAGGTGGTTTGCTGACAGCACCTTGTCAGCGTACAGCCCAGTGTCCAACGGGAGACCGCAAAGGCTTCGGCCCTGGTCGACTGCCCTGAACTTTGATGCACCTAGCCACGCTGGAAGTCCCACACGGAGGCGCGGCGAAAAGAC
The DNA here is from genome assembly GCA_963377175.1 of Effrenium voratum. Classification (NCBI taxonomy): domain Eukaryota; class Dinophyceae; order Suessiales; family Symbiodiniaceae; genus Effrenium; species Effrenium voratum. The sequence continues at coordinate 76,153 of CAUJNA010003610.1, forward strand.
ATGCAACGAGACCCTGGGACACATTTGTCTGACGTTCGGGATCGAGCAGGTCCAGCTTCGCTGCAGCTGCCTTCACCCGTTTGCGATCCACATAGTGGTCTATGCCCAATGCGTGCATTCCCCACACTTTTGCCTGTGCTGACATTCCCGCAGACCCGCAGGAAAACTCAGGAAGTGCGGGGCAACGAGGTGTAACGACGGGGCGGCAAGCATTGAACAAAGCAGGCGCTCCCTTTGAAGCACGCTGCGAAAAAGCACTTTGCTCCGAAGCGTTGTGTGCATCCGGGCCCTCGCACGGACGGGACGGTGACCGCGAACGGCCAGATTTGCTGGCACGACCCTTGCCAATACCAGCTGAAAAATCTTGAAACTCTGCTTGTCTGGCCCCGGAAGTCAGTGCGTGTGCTGCAGAAAGTGTGTGTCTTGCTGAGACACCCCACAGCACAACAGACATGCACGCGCGAGCAGTTGGGATCAACACACTGCCCAAGGTTGTATGAGAAGCAGGCATTCCCCTCTTCATCAACCGGAGTTCCACCACGCAGTTTCTGGGGCATAGGAGTCTTCTGGGCTTTCCCAGCTCCTTTCGGCTTTGAAGCTTTCTTCTCAGCCCGCCGCCCTTTGGCTGGCCCCGGGGGCGGTGGAGCAGGCTCTTCGCCTGCTTTGCGCCTTGTCTCAGCCGGCCTTCCGGCTAATTCGCCCTCGAAGCAGGTCGCGGCATCAAAAGCCACTGAACTGCCGGCATGTTTAATACTGGCTCCACATGACAGTCAAGTGGCAGCTCGCCAGTCACTGTTGCAACGAGGCCAGTCCTAGTTCAAGCTGCGTGTGAATTTCTCTGTCAGTCTGGCAGAGCTGGCCCATCGTCACTTTGAGGAAACCCGACTGTGGGGGCCTCCATTATCAAACAAGCGAGCAATAGTCTTTTCATGAGCTCCGAAACTCATGGCTGCAGCAGCATGATAGGCAACACCACGTCGGCGAAGGGCATTCTGCAAATCAAGAGCGGTTGCAACCTTGGTCTCTATGTCCAGGTCTGCACAACTATCACGCACCACCCCGTTCCCGTCAGCTTTCCACGCTTCAAGGGGGCATTCTCTGCAAGTCCCTGTACTTCTTGATTTCGAGTTGTAAGCCACTACCACTCAAAATACCGCCTCTGCCCTCCTCAACACATTGAGCGACTGCATTAACCAAGGCGTGCAATGGTTCCAGCTGGTTCTCAACCATGAGAGGCACGATCAGCGACCGTACTTCGTCAAGCCTGTGAGCAATCACCAGCGCCGGGAGCTTTTAGGCGCATCACCTTCGGAAGACGCAACACGGCGCTCCAGGTCTGCAGCGTTCACAGTGTAGCTCGCAAACGCTAGTTGCCTAAGCTTGGGCGCATCAACATGTGCAGCATCACCAGTTTGGGAGTAATGACATTGTCGACGAGGACTGCTCTGAGGCTTCGGATGCACCAGGTAGCGTTGGCACACAGAATGCAAAAAGTTGCGTAGGTGTCCCAACCTTTGTCCACTAGGTCCTGCACGATTTGCTGCGAGAGCCCGTTTGGCCTCACACCTTGCAGAAAAGAAAAACCGGTCTGCTGTCCACAACCGACATGGCGGGCGATCACACTCTAAGCGCGACTGTCTAGGCGTCATGTGACACATTAAAAATCACACATGTCATGTGAAAAAGGAAAACACCCTCCTGAGACATGTCAATTCCGAAATGCCATTTCCGACACTGCACCTTTGCAGTGGCCGGGCCTACCCCAGCACTCGAGCCCTCGCTCGGTCGGAAGATATAATCTGGTGACATTGCAAGCTGTTGCAAATCAAGGTCACTCATCAAACGAGATAAAGGAATGCCGCATGTTTTACCGCTTTGGCTTGAAACACTTCTCGCACCTCCTGAGGACTTCGTCAGGGTGCAACTCCAACTTCTCGAAATCCGCTGCGGGTAGCAACCACCTCTGGTCACTTCAATTTCCCCGTCCATGGGGTCTGCCTCGTCTTGCCCCGGGCAAGGTGGGTGACCTGTGTCTTCCTGTTTCTGAAGCAAGCCACTGCCGAATTTAGTGCAAATGGCTTCCGGGTTTGGCCCACGCTAGCCCTGCGGGCACTCACACTTTGGGAGACCTCTACAGTCTCGGGCTCAAACAGTCAGACCCCTCCGAGTCTGACCCCTTTGCACTGGCGCTTCCACCACCAACGAGTCCGGACTCGGCAGCGGCTGCACCAAGTGTCCTCCACCCTCATCAGAGAACCCCGCTGACGCAAAAGAGAATTCTTCTGCAGAAGAGGCCTCCAATGCAGCCTTGATTGACGTGAAACCCATCCACCTGTTTGCAAGTGCTGCATCCGGTGCAAAGATCCCTTTCCTGATGCAATACAAAGTATAACAATAACTGGTGTGTGTTCTTCTCTGCCATACTCGCTCAGGGTCTGTCCCCGGCCTTGATGTGGTATCCAGCCAAGCGCAAACTGCCAGGAGCAAACGCTTCACAGCAGCTTTCTGCCTGTTGGCCATTTTGTGGTAGTAGAGCTCCACCTCAAGCGTTCCCGCACGTTCCAGCGTGACCACCTGCTTCCCAAGGTCTCCTTCATGTCCACTCCCAAGAGTCCTCCGCTGAAAACCAAGGCCTGCAAAAATCCCTGAGCCTTCGTAGCAGGCGCTTTCTCATCATGCAAGTGGCAGATGTACTCATATGCAATCCCTGCATCAGTTGGAAAAGAGAACGAAGCCCTCTCCCAACTCCGCAATCCCCCCCAACGGATGAATGCCAACATCGATCCTGCGCGAGAGAACAAGGTAGCAGTTGCCTTAGATCTGAAAACGTCAGCCAATACTGCAAGCATCTCACTGCTCGTCATGCCTTGTATCAGTATTCCAACCGTAGTCGAAAAGGGGTTCCGAAAGACGATTTCCAACTTACTTCTTTTCCGATCCTTTCCTTGGCCCAGGAATTCGAGGCCAACCTGTGTTTCCACTGCTTCCTGACAGGGACCTGATCGGCGATTGGGCAGGGCGTGATGCTTCTGGACTCACAGTCAAGGGTGCATCAGGCTGCGGCACAAAACTGGATGCGAACTACGGCCAGGGGCATTTCCCAAAATCCATTGTAAGGGGCCCGATTCCCAGGGAAGAGCAAAGCTGCATGCGTTGCTGGAACTGAGCAGGCAGCCTGCCTGCATAGAATATTCGTGAGGTGCTCCTTCTGCTTTGGAGTAGATTCCTCCATCAAATCTCTGGCACAAATCCCCCCTTTGATAGAGCCAGACTTTCAACGTTCCACGGGAAAACTGCGAGACAGGCGGTCCAAGAACCTGCGCGTGATCCCACGCTGCAGACGGATTCCAACGCAATGAAAAACGCGCTGCCAAAACCGATGCTTCTTGACGACCAAATATAAACGTCTCCAGTTGTAAATTGCTGCAAAACGCACACGTCGAGAACAGCAAAGGCCCATGGCACAAAAACCCAGGATCAAAAAGGGGGGAATCCCCCCCTCCTCTCCCAGCCAGAGCTGCGAGATGTCAACTCACGCCGAGACCAATCTCGTGCACTTCGAGTTCCAGCACGAGCAAGGTAGGACAGGTGGCATTCCACCAAATGGCGTGTTAGCCGAATAAAGCGCGAACACTAAAGTGAAAAGCTAACTTCTTGGTGGTCCGCCGCGTCACGCCGGCGATCTTGAAGGCGTCCGGGTTGTGGCGCAGCACCATCAGCTTGTGGCCGCTGCCGAGCGCCACACTGGCGGCCGTGTCGAAGTCCCTGCGCACATCGTAGCTGGGGTCGTAGGCCTTGTGCTGCTCCTCATCAACCTCCAGCAGCACGTAGCCCCACGGGGCCGCCAGAGCAAAGTCCGCAAAGGCGTGCGCCGTCTCCGACTCCAACCCGCAGCCGCGGAAGGGCAGGTAGTGCTGGTACTCGAAGGCGATCTGTGCATCGCGGAGTGCTTGGTGCACCTCCAGTTCCTTGCTCTTGGTGACTGAGCGCGGATTGTCGCCGTGCGCTCTTCGCATATGTTGCAGCAAGCACCGCGCTCCGGCGAATGGGAGATCTTGCCGAGGACAGCCTTCAATCTGACATACAAAATTGGTGCAGTTGCTGCATAGTGTCCGCTGTCGTCCATGCGAGCACACGCCTGTGCCGCCGCAGTCACGACACCGGCACCGCTCTCGTCCATGCACGCAGACCGACGACCCGCCGCAGTCACGACACCGGTGCCGCTCTCGCCCATGCACGCAGAAGGGCGACCCGCCGCAGTCCCGGCAGTTGTTCCGTTGTCGTCCATGCACGCAGATGGACGACCCGCCGCAGTCGCGACACCGCTGCCTCCGCCCATGCACGCAGACCGCCTCGCCGCCGCACTCGCAACAATGAGCCCGCCTCCGCCCACGCACGCAGAAGGACGACCCGCCGCACTCGTGACAATGAGCCCGCCTCCGCCCACGCACGCAGAAGGACGACCCGCCGCAGTCACGGCACTGGTGCTGCCGCCGCCCATGCGGGCAACTCTTCACATGCCGGCGCACAGGCGCCATCGCTATCGCTGAACACTCTTAGTGTTTTCTTACACGTCCCGGCGAGCGGCGACGCAAATGAACGCGCCAGAATAGAGGCAGCTGTGTAGCTGTGAGTTGTTTAAAACCCACAGGCGCCCGCCGCGGCAGAGACCACCGGAGGCTAGCGGGATGAACGCGCAGCCAGTCCAGCACTGGCAACGAATTTTGACAAGTAAAGGCAAAAGAACGAATGGGGAAGATCAAGGTATTCCCCACGCCAGAATACAGCAGCAAACAATCCTTGGACCCCGTGGTGCCCCTGGTCCCATGCACAGGTATCTTCCTCGGGCCCAGCAAGTCCAGCAAAACCGTGGCGCTGATCAGCCTCATCCTGAAGCAGTATCGAGGCGTATTCGAGAAAATCTACATCTTCAGTCCAAGTGTCAACATTGACGATGGCTGGATCCCCGTCAAAAAGTACATAGAGCAGGACCTGGGCGTGAACACGGAGAAAGAGCAGGCCTACTGGGAGGACTGGGACGAGGCAGCGCTGCGGGGCATCATCCAGAGGCAGCGCAAGATCACCGAGACATCCAAGAAGTTGGAGATGAAGAAGCTGTATCAGGTGCTGATCATCCTGGACGACCTAGCGGATATGCCGCAGCTGCATAAGGCCAACGGCGCCCTGGACACACTCTTTATCAGAGGCAGGCACATGCAAATCTCAACGTGGGTCTCGTCCCAGAAGCTGAGGCTCATCAGCGCGGCAGTGCGGGTCAACCAGCAATTTCTTTGCTGCTGGAGGCTGCGTAATCAGCACGAGCTGGCCTGCTGCCGAAGGACAAGCTGCACAGGATCTACGAGCAGGCGACTCGGGACCCCCACAGCTTCCTCTTCGTCTACTACCTCAAGCCAAAGAATGAGATGTTCTACTTGCGCTTCGAAGAGCGTTTCGCTCTGGAGAAAGAAGCTGATGGGGGCGGCGCTCAGCTTCCTAGGCCAGAAGCTGTTCGCCAGTTCCACGGTTTGAAAATATCTCCTGCTGCACCTCCGTTGCAGCCGTCCACCCGCCCATCGTTCGCCGAACAGGTGGCTTCCTAAAGAAAAGAATGACCAAGGTAGCCGGCTCGGACAGCGACTTCGAGGTAGACCAGGGACTCTCCCCACCTGCAGAGCGACGCCAGGCTGGCTGTCTACAAGATCAGAGGCCGGTACCTCTACTGGGTAGACGCCGCGCTTGGGACTCTGAACTGGGCGTTGTTGCCCGAAGGTGCGTACACTGGTGCACGGCGGCAGCCTGGATCAGCTCCAACTTCGCTACTGCCACGTATAGCGAGACCACGAACAGCCTGAGCGTAGCCTACGACGGCAACCGACTCATTCTGAACGATCTGGAGCTGCAGCAGCAGTTCCCAGACGCTGTGGACTACCCCACCTTGCCGGCCGCCTCGCCGACCAAGCCTTTCAGCATCGACCACATGCTCGGCCCTTCGTCTCCGGCGGGCAGCAGAATTCGTGCGCATGATGGCATACAGCGAGGTCTACCTGCGCTGCCCCCAGCTGGCCAACGCCAGCCGCGCGCTGGGCAATCTGGGGGACGACATCCTGTCCAAGATAACGCTGAAGAGTGGCGTGGGCGCCATCCTGGAGACTGGCCGATGACGGGCACTTCATGGCTGTTAGGGGCCCCATCACCCTGAGACACCTGCGCTTCCGGCTGACAGACCTGGAAGGCCAAGTCGTCCGACTGAGGGGCTCGTCCTTGTCCTTCGTGCTGTTTTTGGATCACGTCTAATCCCCCGAAGGTCTTTTAAAAAAATATTTTCTATTAAAAAAAACCGATGAAGCAAGCGCAACCGGCGCCAAGGCCTAGAGGCAGACCTCCGGGTAGTAAGAACAAGCCCAAGCCGCCCGTGCTGCCCCTGCCGACGAGCAAAAAAATGATCCCCGACCTGCCCACGGAGCCAGCGTATGAAATAGACTCCCCCTTCCGGCCCAAGAGGGTGAGATTTCCCACAAAGCCAAAGCCCAAGAAAAGCGCGCTCCCTCCGCCCAAGCCAAAGGCAGCGCCCAAGGCAGCGCCCAGCAGCCAAGGCAGCACCCAAGGCAGCACCGCAGCGCCCAAGGCAGCGCCAAGGCAGCGCCGAA
>CAUJNA010003610.1:82899-115843 GCA_963377175.1 Effrenium voratum
AATTTATAATTAATTACGGATTAGCTTATCCTAAGGATACAAGTGTCGGAATATCAAGCTGCGAGTTTAAAGCAATATAAAACACAACACCATATATTAGTTTGTATATTAAATTCAATTCCATAACCTTTTACCAATATAGATCAATCAATATATTTTAAAAATAAATATAATTTCCAATATCGATAAAAAATCAATAATATAAACCTCATCTATACTTATATAAATATACCTCCCAAAATCAATATAAAATCCTTCATACAAAAATACACTTATTTCACCAATCTATTACAAATACATTCAAACCAAAACCAATAATTCCTACATCATTGTTGTTTGTCAAATCCCACCCCCCAAACCTATTTATTTTATAACCTATATATGTTCATTATTATATATAATTACATCAATAAATTTCATATATCATAAAATAAACCAATATAAATAGTATTCATTATCAATCAAATTATCAAATTCAATTACATTTCAAAAAATCCTAATATCATAATTCATTCAATCCCCATATTTCAAAAAATACTATTTCACAACCTAACCATCCCAATTTAGCAAACATTCTTCAAACACAACCCCCATACCAAAATAAATTCCATCAATTCATATATAATATTGAAATACATTTAAAACAAAATATCAATTCACACAATCTCAAATCCAAATCAAAAAACCACATAAACTAAATAATCAAGCAACAATCCAAAACCACAATCTAAATTACAAAGTTTAACAAAATTGAAAACAAATACCACCCCTCCCCATACCAAACCCAAACCAACACACCCCGAACACCACGGGGGGGGAACACCTAGGGCGCTGTAGGATACATACAAAAATATATATATGTTGGTAATTCATTCATATGTCTGCAAATCAATATGTTTTTGGTTATTTGATCATTTCGCAATTCAATTTGAGGTAAGCTCCAGCCTGACAAAACATTCAAGCCTCACTTCGCATTGTCTCAAACAAATGGTGCCTTTGTCATTCCAATTTAGGGTCAAAGCAAAGTTGCCTTGAAGAACAACACGCTCGCCTGTTGCTTGAAATTGGCTTCAAAACACAAGGCGGTTTCCCCAAAGCAAGGAGCCACCCACTTGGATTCTGGGATGAATTCAGGCAGCAGGTCAGCGGCCTGCGCGATTCCTTGTGACATGCCACCCCGCAGCTCAAAGCCGTCCTGCTTGGCGAAAACCTGCGGAGGATTTTGTGGTTTCTCTGACAATGGATGTGGGGAACTCTCAAAGCGACCCAACTATTTAAAGCACCAATCAAACAAAGGCAAATCAAACCACTCCCAACAAATGGGCGCGTTTTGCCTCCAGGGTACCTTTTTGTTGGGAGTCGCTTTCAAGGGAACCAACAGGGAAACCCGGCCATTTTGGGAGGTTCCCCATTTAGAGACAACACCCCCTTCCCCTTTTTCTTGGGTCACTCGGTCACTGGGCTGCGGCATCGATGTTTTGCAGGCAAGAGACCATCCCTCAAAACCCTCAGCCGCTTCCCAAAGATTTCACCGCGGTCGTTTCACTTTCAAAATGATTTGTGTTCAAGAACAGAACTCTACTCCATCAAACACTAGACAACATGCCCAATCGAAAAAACTCGCCCCCTGGAAGGTGGTCCCAGGCAGGAACTGTCATCGCAACAACATGTGAGCAATACTGTTTCTATCATCACATGATGCTTTGTCAGACTTGTTACAATTTCAAGTGTGGGCAGCATTGCCGGAATTACGCCAATTGCCGGAATCACGCCAGGCGTATTTTACAAACCCATCCTGCCTTGGAGCAGGTTGGCCGAGCATCGCAAGCACGCTTTGCCTGCATTGAATGTCGGTCATGCTGTCTAAAACACGTGCCAGGGCTACACACACATGTGGCACAAAAAAAATGTGCTCCCGAAACTTATTTTCCTTCAGCATCCTTCGAATGAAACCGCACCCGGTATTTGTTTGGCCCAAGACTAGAATCAGAGCAAACACAACTTAGCTTGGAATCTGAATGGGTAGGTACAACATGCTGACAAGTGGGGCCCTGCCTCTTCCAAGCTCGCGAAGCGATAGCAAAGAAGTTCACAAACTCCCTGCTCTATGGCCTGCTCCGCAGAGTAGTCGCCTCACCAGGCATTCAGAAGTGCAGCTAGCTGCCAGCACAGCATCGGCAACAACGATTCTGTGCACTCTGTCCCATCTGAACCTAAATCCTCCAACTCTTTGTGGATCATGATGCGGTGCTGCCCAAAGCACTCCACATGATTCGACTTCATCTGTTTCATGGCAAAAACACTCTGCTCTAGAATGACCTAACCGACATCCTCTGCGCCAACACTTGTGCAAGGCAGCACTTCATTTCTACTCTGGCATCTTCTTTGGATCACCTGTGCATTCAGCGTAAGTGCCATTCATGTTCAGGACCCAGCGGCCACTTTGACGACAAGGCTCAGTGCGCATCTTGAGGTGACGGCTTTGGGGGTTTATCTTTGAGGATGTCTTTGCGGGTGTCTTTGTGGTTGTCAGGGTGATGTCTTTGGGGTGACTTTGGGCATGTCTTGCGGGTTGTCTTCGGGAATGTCCGTGCGGTTGTCTTTGGTGATGCCTTCGGGGATGACTTTGCAATGTCTTTGGAAGGGCAGAATGCCTCAGGAGGGTGTCTTTGGGGCTGGCTTTGGGGATGTCTGTGCTAGGTTTTCTTTGGGGGGGGTGTCTTTGGAAATGTCTTTGCGGTTGCCTCGGGCGATGTCTTTGGGGATGACTTTGGGAATGTCTTTGGAAGAGGTCTTCGGGTGACGGCTTTAGGCAGAATGTCTTTGCGGTTTTCTTGGGTGATGTTTTTGGGGATCACATTGGGGATGTCTTTTTTGGAAGGTGTCTGGAGGGGACGTCTTGGAGGGTGTCTTTGCGGTTGTCTTGAGTGATGCGTTTGGAGATGACACTGGGATGGCTTTTTGGAAATCTTTGGGAATCGTGAGCGGGATGTTGTTAGCAGCATCTATGGGGTCTTCGTTTGTGGATTTCTTGGAGGGGGTTGCCTTGCAAAATGTCATTGTTGTTGTTTCTGCTGGAAAATCTTGCGTTGGGGTTAGTTTTGGGGGCGCTTGCAGGGATGTCTTTGCATCGAGACAGTACGGTCTGCTTTGGAGACTGCTTTGATTTTGGGGTGTCCTTGGGGATGCTTTTGGGCATGTGGTGAGGAATGTTTTTGTGGACTACTTTCAGGGAATCTTTCTAGTCATGTTGTTGGGGCTGTCTGGGAATGCTTGCGGGATTGCACATGTTTGCATTCGCGTTCATGGGCCTCTATCAGGTTTTGCCCATCGCTTTCGCCACTTTTGTGTGTTCTTTTTCGGGGGCTTCCTTTCTGTGGGGTCAGTTTGGTGTCGGCTTTGCGTTGGCTTTGGATTGGCTTAGGACTGTTTGGGGTGGTCGCACTCAGGGTGTGTTCAGGGATGGTTTGGAATGGTTTTGGGCTGTTTTAGGGTTTGGGTGATCTACTAGTAGGGCGTGTTTCTTCTTCAGGGAGGGGTGGCCTCTCAGGTGATTTGAAAGTACCCACCTTTGGAAGGCAACTTCCTGTCACGGGAACCACCTGCCAGCTTCGAGGTTAGTAAGGGTAGCCGCGGAAATGTGCGGTCCAAGCGGCATCTTTGGGTCTGCGCATCCGACAGGCGCTGGGAGGCCTCGACAAAGCTGGGGTGGGCACGGAGCCGGTCCATCGTGTCCTCGTGGACCAGCCACAGGTCCTTGGCCAGGGGCGATCGGTTCCCCTCAGGCCCTCCAAGATCTAAAGAGCGGGGTCTCTGGTTTTAGGGAAACTTCTACTTTGGGCTTTTGGTTAATGTGTGAAAGCCCCCCCTCCCTCATTTGAGTTTGGGGGCCCATGTGTTCTTCCAAGTTTGTGAATTACTATAGCTCACCCAGAAAGATGGTCACCGCGTCATCTGGGAATTGCGTTCGCACATGGCCATCGGAGAGGCGGCATACATTTAAATTGGGTCTTCAAGGTTTCACTTACATGTAGGTTGTTTTAACCCTCGGGTTGCTTTGCGCATCGAAAAACCCTGCTTAAAACAGCTGACACCAAGACCACAACATGAAGCTTTGGCGACATGTTCACAACTAGGCAACCTTCATCATTTGATAAGTCGCATACCCGTTTGGAGGTCGATCTTTGCCAGCCGAAAGGGCGAATATCTGCACCTATGGTTGAGGACAGTCCCCCAACTTTCATCTACCCAGGAGGGATAGCAAGCACCGCAGCTGCCCAAAGATTTCTATTTACAAGTTCCCTTTGGTCTGAGATGCAGCCCCCAAAAACCAACCCCAAAACTCCGAAAGTAAGAGTTGTTCTTTGCCTTCCGCATTCGTTGTAAACCATTCGCCAAGGTTCTGTGTGGTATCCGTGCGCGTCCGGCGCCAACTCTTGCAGCTTGGTGGCACGGCAGTCCACTTGAACCTGTCACCAACTGCGTCTGTCTTGAGTTTTTGACGGTTCAGGGTTGGATTTCGAGTGAATATGCGGAAACGGGCAAAAGCCGCCAAAAGCCGCCAAAATCTGCAAAACAACGGTTTGGGTGGCTTAGGGCTGGATTCTTATGGTTGGCTCAAAGTTGGTTCAGGTGGTTTAGGGTTGGTTTGTGGTGCCATAGCAGGTTGCCTTGATGCGGGCCGAGGGCAAACAATTACCCCGGCACGAGACCCCAAACAGTGATAGGCGGCGGTCACACGCTGCAGAGTATTGTGCGGGCAGCGCCGCAAAACGGCGGTTGTTGTCAGGAAGCTGCAACATCATTTTGCGGTATTCACGCGCACACTCACAAAGACGAGGACACGTGTGTGGGAGTAGAGACACATGCAGCACCAAGAAGAAAAAAGGCGCACAGCAATGGCCAGCAGGCATGCTCGTTTTTCTTCCATGAGCAGCACATACCGGTGAGACGGCAGAATCGCAGTACAGGGCTGCTGGGATAGATGCGTGGCACTGCGCGCAGCCGCAGCAGGCCAGTCTGTTGGTAGATGCAAAGGCGCTGCGGGTCAAGGCGTGGTAGCTTGTTGCTGCGCGGCGCACGCAGAGTGCTAGTGGCAAGCTCTCGCAGCACAGAAGCGTTATCAAGGCAGGCCCAAAGACTGGGCTGTCTGGCTTGGACCCTTCCACAGCAGGCGTGTACATAAAGCGCGCGCTCCCAGATCGCAGGGCGCACAAGAAGGCGTCAAACTCATTTGGCGCCATGTTATCGAGGCAGTTCATGCGGTGCAGCGCTGCGAGGGGCGGCAGGCCGCGAAGGCGCGGATGTTGGTCGATCCACTGTTGCATGGTAGCTTCGTCTGCACAGCGGAAAGAGTTGTCAAAGAAAGTCGGCAGGCGGATTTGTGCATGGATCCACTCGGGCGCATTCCAAGACACACGCACGTCAATGACATCGTGCGCCAAGAGCCCTGGCAGCCACAGCCGTGTTGCCAGGATAAAATTTGCGTAAGCTTCTACTTCTTGGCGTACGGCACGGGCGCGCTGCATCCAGACGCGGCAACGTGCAGCACAGCAGGTCGTCATGAGCCGCAAGAACAAACAGACATCGCCTAGACACGCGGCCTGAGCGCAAAGCACGGGGTACATAGCAGCAGGCGGTCGAATACGTGCGCTTTCTGCTGGGGCGAGCTGTACTGTGGCGAACGACTTGGGTGCTTCCGGCGGGCTCGTCCAAAGCCCGGCAGATTGGCGGCACCGCGTGTCTCCAAGGGGCCAGCAGGCGTTGCGTCATCTTCACGCGCAGCCGCAGTGTTGTTCGAGAGCGCGGCGGTCTCAGCGTCAACGATACTCGGATGCGTCAGGCAGCGTCGAGGCATGAGTACGGAGAGTGTCGGCGGCAAAAGGACGGAGCTGAGCCAAAGCGACACGACTTCCACGCACAGGAGCGTTGTTGCATGCAGCATGGAGGTAAGACAAGGCATGTGAGGAAGGAACACACGGCTTCGTGCGTAACTAGTGTGTGGATGAATAAATTACAGAGTAGGGGGCAAAGGAACGCGACTGCATTTTTCCGCGAGCAAAGCATGGCAGCTGAAGTGGGGCTGTGTCGAAAAGAACCAACTTGTGCTTGCTTCTGGCTAACTACTTTTCTTATTGTGTTCCACCACAACAAAGTGCATCCGCTGCAGTTACGCGCAAGGTTGGACATCGGCTGTCCCTGCGCAACCGCCAGCGGCGCACGTGCAAGCTTGTGCCGGAACGCGCAAGGACACGCGCAGGGACACGCACATACAGGCACACATGCAGACACATAGAGGAATTGGCGCGATGCAGTTGTGAAAGTATGTTTGAACCGCAGTTCTAGGCAAAGTGAAGCAAAGCTAGTGCACGTGTGCGGACTCAGGAAAGTGAGCAGTGTGTGGGGGATCGCAATACGAAATGCCAGTGGCGGAACACGCGCAGCGCAATGTGTGCGCTCCGAGTTGCGCGGCGCCTGCGTTCGATTTCTGAAAGAAACGCCAGTCAGCGACGCTTCGGGTTGCACGCGCGGGTGAGGGCACAAGCCCGAGCAGTTCCGGCGCGTTGGTGGAGCAAAGCGTGCAGGTTACCTTGGCGATGCTGCTGGAAGCCGCGCCTGCCGATGTGCGCGCGGAATTCAAGCATGTCATGTGTCTTGGGAGACCTTGCGGCTGCGCAGGCGGGTGCTTTGTTGGAAGGTTTATCTTCGGATCGACAGGGCTTATGGACGGCGTGCGAGAACGCAGGGATTAGCCGGAAACAAGGTGGGAGAAGTTTGCAGCAGGAAGAGCTTCGGGCGCTGGTGAAGGACAAGCTTCTCGCCCTGCTGCCGGCGGTTTCATTGCAGGCTCTTCTGGACTACGCCGTGCCTGGCGAGATGGGGAGGGAACTGGAAGAGTACGGAGAGGTCCTCGTGGCGGCGCAGGAGGCGGCCAGAGTGACAGAGCTCCTTCGCGCATTGGGAGCGGGCGCAGATGAGCTCAGGAAAGTGAGCCGTGTGTGGGGGATCGCAATGCGAAATGCCAGTGGCAGAACACGCGCGGTGCAAAGTGTGCGCTCCGAGTTCAAGTGGGGCCAAAGGTTGTGGATGCACGCCTTCCCGGCTTAGTTCAAACATCATTTCACGTGGAGCCAGTGGATGTGGACGCACACCAGGCCGGTTCCCTTGAGAGGGAAGGAAAGCACCGTCGTCTGAGTTGCAACAAAGCCCTGGTCCTTTTGGTGTCCTCCAAGCGCACCGATCAACAAGAAGCTGCCAGCGGGCTCCGTTTGGTCACCAAGGACATCATCGATGGTTTAGCAGAGGCAGACGCTGCCGCGGCCGAAAAATTCACAGCCATAGCTTACTGCACTGTTCATAACTTGAAGGATTTCGTCTTGGACCCACCTCGGACGGGCAAAAAGTTGCAGTGTGCCTTGGCCATAGCGTGCTCCAAGTCTGCGACGGAAGGGCAAGCCGAGCTCATTGTGGAACAGCTGCAGCTGCTGCGTGAAGCAGATGTTGACGTGGCCACGAAGTGCATGCGCCAACTGCTCCTGATGTCTAGCGTGACTGCTACGCGCGGACCTCCGCCTGACACGCATGCTCCCTGGACAGAGTCGACAGCGCCCGCCGTGCAACAAGCCCTTGGCCCAGCTCTGAGTGCATACCCGCGTGGAGAGCCGTGGGCGAATGCACCTACAGCACCGGAGCGTACACGCCTGCAGCGACTGAGCGAATCTTGGAACCCTTGCGGCTGCGCAGGCGGGTGCTGGAAGTGTCTCTACGGATCGCTGACGGACGGAATGCAAGCGCGCAAGGAGCAGCTGGTTTTGTCGACGCAGACCCACTTCAGCTGCCGTGCTTTGCTCGCGGATAAAAACAGTCGCGTTCTTGCGCCCCCCGTGCGTTGTATTTGCTGCTCCACACACTATTCACGCACGACTCCATGTGTTCCTTCCTCACATTCCTCGTGTGTGCACTCAACGTGTCATGTTCCTTGCTGTTGCACTGTAAAACTCGATAGCGCCAAAGGGCTCAGAGATCTTGCGTGGTGGTGGGTTGTTGCCCTACCTGGTTGCTCATCTGCACCCGCTCCCAATGCACGAAGGAGCTCTGTCACTCTGGCCGCTTCCTGGGCCGCCACGAGGACCTCTCCGTACTCTTCCAGTTCCCTCCCCATCTCGCCAGGCACGGCGTAGTCCAGAAGAGCCTGAAATGAAACCGCCGGCAGCACGGCGAGAAGCTTGTCCTTTGCCAGTTCCAACAAAGCACCCGCCTGCGCAGCCGCAAGGTCTCCCAAGACACATGACCCGAGATGCTCGAATTCCGCGCGCGCATCGGCAGGCGCGGCTTCCAGCAGCATCGCCAAGGACCAACGCGCCGGAACTGCTCGTCGGGCGTATGCCCTCACCCGCGCGCGCAGCCGCAGACGCAGTCATGCCCTGCTCCGCCCCGCCCGAAGCGTCGCTGACTGGCGTTTCTTTCAGAAATCGAATGCAGGCGCCGCGCAACTCGGAGCGCACACTTTGCGCTGCGCGTGTTCTGCCACTGGCATTTCGTATTGCGACCCCCCGCACACTGCTCACTTTCCTGAGCTCATCTGCACCCGCTCCCAATGCACGAAGGAGCTCTGTCACTCTGGCCGCTTCCTGCGCCGCCACGAGGACCTCTCGGTACTCTTCCAGTTCCCTCCCCATCTCGCCAGGCACGGCGTAGTCCAGAAGAGCCTGAAATGAAACCGCCGGCAGCGCGGCGCATGACCCGAGATGCTCGAATTCCGCGCGCATCGGCAGGCGCGGCTTCCAGCAGCATCGCCCTGCACGCTTTGCTCCACCAACGCGCCGGACTGCTCGTCGGGCTTATGCCCTCACCCGCGCGCGCAGCCGCAGACGCAGTCATGCCCTGCTCCGCCCCACCCGAAGCGTCGCTGACTGGCGGTTCTTTCAGAAATCGAACGCAGGCGCCGCGCAACTCGGAGCGCACACTTTGCGCTGCGCGTGTTCTGCCACTGGCATTTCGTATTGCGATCCCCCACACACTGCTCACTTTCCTGAGCTCATCTGCACCCGCTCCCAATGCACGAAGGAGCTCTGTCACTCTGGCCGCTTCCTGCGCCGCCACGAGGACCTCTCCGTACTCTTCCAGTTCCCTCCCCATCTCGCCAGGCACGGCGTAGTCCAGGAGAGCCTGAAATGAAACCGCCGGCAGCACGGCGAGAAGCTTGTCCTTCGCCAGCGCCCGAAGCCCTTTCTGCTGCAAACTTCGCCCACCTTGTTTCCGGCTAATCCCTGCGTTCTTGCACGCCGTCCATGAGCCCTGTCGATCCGAAGATAGACCTTCCAACAAAGCACCCGCCTGCGCAGCCGCAAGGTCTCCCAAGACACATGACCCGAGATGCTCGAATTCCGCGCGCACATCGGCAGGCGCGGCTTCCAGCAGCGTCGCCAAGATTATTGCGCCCATGGCTGCGCAAGCATCACTACAAAAGGCAAGATCTGTGTGTTTGTTTCAACAGGGTGCCTGAGTTAGTGAGTTAGCTAGCTAGGTAGCTTCTTCCTTGGTTCTCGTTGTTTTGTCTCTGTATTTCTGTCTTTCTATGAATGTGGCGCTGTTGCTGTTGCTGTTGCTGTTTGGTTGTTGTTACCATCGAGAAGCCGTCGCAGCACAGAAGCACCATCCAAGCATGCCCAAAGAAAGGGAAACAAGCTCGCGCGGACAGGGCGGGAATCGAGCCCGGGACCTTTCGCCGGAAACCCTGGAGCCGCCAAAAAAGTAAAGAAATCGAGTTTGTGCGAGCCTGCGTAATCGAAACGCGCTTCAACATCAAGCCAAAGCAAGCATCTGCGGTAAATACCACGCAAAACGCTCGCGGACAGAAGTCGACACCTCACTTTCTGCGAGCCTGCGCAGTCGAAACACATTTCAACATCAAGCAAAAGCACGAATCTGCGGCACATACCACGCGAAACGCTCGCGGACAGAAGTCGACACCTCACTTTGTGCGAGCCTGCGCAGTCGAAACGCACTTCGACATCAAGCAAGAGCACGAATCTGCGGCACATACCACGCAAAACGCTCGCGGACAGAAGTCGACACCTCACTTTGTGCGAGCCTGCGCAGTCGAAACGCACTTCGACATCAAGCAAGAGCACGAATCTGCGGCACAGACCACGCAAAACGCTCGCGGACAGAAGTCGACACCTCACTTTGTGCGAGCCTGCGCAGTCGAAACGCACTTCGACATCAAGCAAGAGCACGAATCTGCGGTACATACCACGCAAAACGCTCGCGGACAGAGCGGCACCTCAATCTGGCACCAAGGCCTTTTCTCTTACCGTAAGAAACCCTTAGTGTAGACACACTGTTTGGGGAAAAACAAGGTCGCGGGTGAACAAATAGGGTTGCGGATGAACAAAGGTGAGATTCCCGAGCGCTAGAAACACAAGCTTCCTCTAGATGGTTGCGAAACAGAGTTTCAGTGAAAGGGTGACAAAACAAGTTTGGAGAGTGAGGAAAAAAAGGAGCCCCCTACTTTGGGCGCCCCCATCCATTTTGACGCATACTCATATGAGCGACAAGCTCTTGTCGGTCTTTTGGGGCGTCTCCTATCGGTTATCAGCGTTTTGCGCAGCGCATAATCCGCAAGCTCGCGCTTTCATTTAGCGGTGGCAAGGCCAGGTGGGGAAACACGAACGAAACAGAAGAAGAAGGAGAAACAGAAGGAGGAGCAAAAGGAGAAGGAGAAGGGGAAGGACAAGCGCGCAAGCCTTGCACACAAAGTACACTTCCGCAGCTCCAGCTTGAAAATCGCAACTTTGTAGCACGAGCGTCGCACGCAAAGTACACTTCCGCACAAAAATCCAAGCCTTGTAGTGCAAGTGTGGCACGCGAAGTACGCTTCCACACCCAGCAGTGTAGTAAGCAAAGTACACTTCCGCAGCTCCAGCTCGAAAGTCCAAACTTTGTAGCACAAGTACACTTCAAGGGCATTTCATGGCACATGGGCGAGTGTTCATTCGACAGGTCAGGGCATTGGTTGGGGTGTCGGTCAAGTATCGGTTGGGGTATGGATTGGACCGTGGATGATTTGGTTGCAAAACGTTCTCTCTGAGATGTAAGGTATCATGCTTAGGGGTATCGCTTTTTGGGGCGTCCCCAATCGCTCATGCATGTTTTGCAGAAACCAAAGTGCAGTTTTGCTTTAAGTCCTTTGTCGACTTTGTCGGGCACTCATAAACCAGCAGCCGAACAACGGGCGCTCCGCATTGAATCTCCGCTCAAGCGGCGTTTGCCACCACGAAGTCCCAGAGCTCCTGAAGCGCCTCGCTCTTCTGGTCCGCCAGGTCGCCCCCAGAGCACGACAGCCCTGTGGGCAGCAGGATGCCTCGATTCCCGGCTTTCCCCACGGAGGGTAACCCACCAAAAGGGAAATTTGATAGGAACCCGTCCAAAAACTCCCGGTCTTTCCGGCCAAAATACAAAAGACACAAGAAGGGTAACACGGACTTCCAGGGCATTTGCCTCGGAACGCATTGGCTTGGCAACGGTCTGGGGTTTGCCCGCGCTCGGGACCCTTGTTTCAGAACTCGCTTATAACAAAGCTCGTATTGTCGAAAGTCAGGATTGCGAGCAAATTTCGACTTCTAGAACTCCTGTTGCGAAACGAACCTCAGAACGTGACTGCTTTACCCTTGTTCCCAGAATCCCCTAACGTGTACATGTTGTCATGGCAATGCGCAGATAATGCCCCCTCCCTGAGCCAGCAGGTTGACCAGCTGCAAACTGCCACTGGTTTGTTTCACACACGCTCCAGGTCCAAACAGCTAAGGCCTAGCATCAACTACTCTTTCTGTATACTGTACACTAACCCCAAACTCCCACACCCTTTGTGGCCAAAACCGCCTGAGTTGTTCCGAACACAGGTCCACTCGCATAAAGGAGCAACATGCGTGCGAGCGAACCCAGCATCAGGCCCTAACTCACCAACCTCCAATGGGAAATGGGCCAAAGAAAGGAGCCTCACCATGCGCAAGGTCAACTCGCCTTAGGTCGCCATCAATTCGGCCAAGCCCCATGGCACACCGGTTTCGTGCAAGGTCTACGGCTTTGAAACATTGTTTGAGGAACGTGCTGCTGGGCAACAATTGTGAAAAGAATCACTTATAGTTGTCCCGGCTGAGGCTGCATCTCTCCGTGTGTGTGTGTGCGAAACTGCCTCGGCCGCTGAACATTGCAATTTAAGACGTGCCTATATCATTGCCAGTGGCCCTCAAGGGATCTCAAGGGCAAACTTGTGCAAACAAACAACCAGCCACTTGCGCTGGACGGGCAGCGACCGAAGGATTCGATAAGTTCTCCAATGAGCTCAGCGGCACTGCCAGGGTCGCGGCGACATGCTTTGCAAAGTCTCCAGCGCGGTTCGGGAGGCTTCGGAATGATCGTATTCCATCTGCACCACCTGAAGCAACGGACTCTCAAAGAGACAACTGAACTGAGGAACTGCATGCCCGAAATCCTTGATAGACAAACCTGCAACAAATAACAAACAATATCAAACAATCACTCGACTCGACTCAAACCAGGACCCTCCGCCAGGCCTGCACAGCCCCGGCTTGTAGCAACCTCTCCCCAGAGCGAAAGGCCTCGGTCTCGCAGCCGCGGCAATCAGCTTTCAGCAAGCAGACCTGGCAAAGGAGGTTGAAAGGAGGTTGGCTTACAAAGGTTGGCTTCTTATTGGCTAGTGACCAAAGTTGGTGCTTTCGGGGATAGCCTCTTTGGGATATTGAGGGGAAGCCAAAGGCAAAGTGGCCGTTTTGGGCGGTCCCCCCACTTCGGGACAAACCCAAACCAGGGTCCAAAAAGCGACCCCTACCTTTGGTGGCGCAAACGATCACGATCGGCTGCCCCTGGAGAGCACCCTCAAGGTGCCAGGCATCGAAAAGGGGTGGCAATACCTTTGACAACTCCCAACTGAAACTCCGATTTGTTTCTTCCATGGGTTGACCTCAATTTCCCATAAGAACTAGACAACAACAAGGCCCCTGATTTGGGACATTGCGGTTCCCGCCTTGGCGCTGGAACTCACCACGTCATCCAAGCGCAAGGCTGTCGCTTCCGTCTTGCCTTCGCCCGCTTCGCGGCTGGCAGACCTGCGGCTATCGTCCCTGGGGCATCTCTGCAAGTATCACATGGTATCACAATGTTTGCAACAGGAAACTCAGTCCAGGGCCCAAGAAAGTGCTGAAAGCCGCCGCGGACAAGCTGTTGGGCCTGTTGAAGGGAACAAAAGAATAGACCAAACGCCCTGATCATCCCTGACTGCCCAAAGCGGCCCAAAAGCCCGGCCTCTTCTCCCACCAGCGGGTTTCGTCCACGAAGAGCTGGCCCCCCTCTGTGGCCAATCCACCGTGGCGAAGCTGTACTTTGTCCCAGCCGTTGAGCTCCAGCGTCTTCGCCATGTACCTGAATATCTATCTAAGGGACCGACGTTTTCGGAATGATGGCTGTCTGTCGAGGCAATCCTCGTCGAAAGCAAACAAGAGAGAAACCAAGCAGCTTTGGGGGACCCCTATTTTGAGACACCAACTGCGGGGCCATGGGCAGAGGGGCATAGTGTACATTTGCACTTGATCGCCTTTCATGAATGGGAACAACCAGTGTGTGGCCAAACTACGTATTGGTGGGGTGCGTCCCGCGTTTCGAGTGTTCGGCCCTATTCGACTCCGCAGCGAAGACATGTGCTATTTTGACTGTTCTTGCCTTTGATTCTCCTCAAAGCTATCCAAGTGGTTTGCTGTGGAGTTGATGGAGCAAAGAACGGCTGGTTCCATTGCGGCTGCAGAGACCATTTATGCCGACAAAATGAAAGCACCTCATGGGTGATAGGCGATGGACATCGACCCCTCAAAGTTTTGTATCCAAAGAAGATGTGCTTCATTTGCTTCCGACTTGGTGGGAGTCTTGAATGTTTATCAGAAACAAAGGAACTGGTTTTTGCCCACCCATCCTTTTGGGAAGGCTTTCGTTTTGCTTGAGCTTTTTTGGAGGTTGCGACTAAGAGCGTGCTTTCCGGGAACTAGATGCTTTAAATGTTGTGGGTCGACGGTCGGGGTGTCAAATTTTTTGCTCTCAAGTCATCGCCAAGATTCTCGACTGTGAGCACCTGGGGCATTCTGTGTCCATCCATCAATGGGGGTTGTCAAACCTTTTTGAGGGGCGTAAGGCCGCATGGTTCTTCAGGCACGCGCTGGGCAAATTACGATGTTGTGGTGGTTGGAACACCCTGGGCACCCTAATGCTATCTAAGCCTTTCACAGGGATCTTCCACCATGGAAATACCAAACAACACCAATTAGACAGGCCGCCAACACCGCATTGAGGTTTGGGCTGTGACTATCCCCCCAAGAACAGCCATACTCCAGCGGAGAAAAGTAAAGGCAACACAAATGCCGCATCACTACGCAGGAATCGGTCCAAAAGGCAAAGGGGTATATGCGAAGGTGAAAAGGGTACACCCAACCCCGCTCTGCTCAAAAAGGGGTCCAAATCTTGTGAGCCTTTTTGGCTTCCCCGGTTTGTCAGGTTTTGGCCGCCCTTTATCGGACAAGGCTATCCAAAAGAATGGTTGAGCTGGGGATTCTAAGTTCCACGTGATAGTGTCCAAGGAAAAACACTTCAAGAAAAAACACACCTTCTCTACACAGGGAGTCTGAAAGGCAAGCCTCATATGAACAAGGCGGTCTGAAAGCAACCCATATGAGCTATGAAGCCCTTAGCCTGGAGATCGAACAACCCTTCCGCCCGCATCGCGCAGAGCGGCTTCACCTTGGCGGCGCTTGGCTCAAAGGCTACGACCTGCAAGCCGTGCGCAGCCGCCAGCGCCGTGAACCAGCCGAGGTTCATGCCTTGGCTCCATTTCCAGCCCCAAACCACCTCCCCGGGTTTCAGAGGACCACTAGAAGTCACTACATAGTGGTTTGCGGGAAGTGGAAACCATCTTAGATCGCTCCAAGGGAAGCCCAGCCCAGGCCCCTAAGGAATGCGGCTCAAGCTTGGTATGTATGGGTACTACAATGTCACAGAACACAATAAAACAAAACATCATCCAAACACAGGCAGTATGTAATATAAAATATAATGTAGTATGTACATGTCTGTCATGTATTTTTGTTTTGTTTATTGTTTTTGTTCTGTTTGTCTTTGGCGCGTTGTTGGCAATGATCTTGCAACCTTTCCAGCCCGGTGCAAACGTCCTCACTTCTTGAACATCGAATCGGTTTCGGGCCAGCTACACCGGGGTAAAAGCAGACGACGCAACTTCACTTCTGGGCGCTGGGCAAATCAAATGGAATGGGGATTTGTGCCATCTGCTTTTACCCGACTGAATAGTGGCGGCGACCTGTACGATGGCGAATTCACGGGCTTTCGGACTAGGCAACGCCACGAATCCGACTCATACGAGGTACCAATGTCAATGACCACCGAGAAATCCTCGACCTCGGATGGGACTTCCCATGATTCCATGCTGCGAATCTGTGCGAAAACAGGACGTAACACAAGCCGCCCATCATGTTCAAGCGCAACGTTTCTTTGTTCCACCTTTGTCTGATTGGAATATTCTCTCGAACGCAACCTGATTGCAAGAAAGCAGCCTACAAGCATGCGCGACACAGACACAATGGCGCTTTCAGAATCCGCACTTCAGGATTGTCCAATCCGAATGTTTGAGCCAAGTCCATCTCTATCTCCCATGCCAAAGGCACGCATCCCTCATCGAAGGCCCACTGCGTCAAAAGCGTAAGAGGACCTTGGCGGGGCCAGCCCACCCTTTCTTTGAACATGCTCAATCACCTGGTTTTTCAACAGGGTTCAAGGAAAAATTGAACAGCGCGCTCAAATCCCCGCGTTCGGTTTTCACTCTGTAGAAACAAACAAACAATAGAATCAACAATCAATACATTTCAGCATGGAAAGCGGCCAAGGTCATCCTGATTTCACTTATCAACGAAACATGATATGGCCGTTTCAGCCAATTTGCTGTGCAAACACGCAGCCAGCTGACTCCCCGTCATTGGCACATCCCGATTTGAAAATTTATTGCTTGAACACAAACTCCTTTTGAGTTTTTCTGTGTATCAAGCGGACCAGTTGGCTTAAACAATTGTGCAGCTGCCCAACCAACCAACCAACCAACCAACCAACCAACCAACCAACCAACCAACCAACCAACCTGCCAACCTGCCAACGGGGCCCCGACGCGCTTTGGGACTTCCAGTTGGGCCCCCCGGCAGTCCCGCAGCTTCCGCGTGCGCAGCTCCCGCGTGGCGGGGTCTTTGGCGGAGGCCGAGACCACGTGCAGCCAGTGGGGCGCGGGCCAGGGCCGCAGGACCACCACATCCTTCGACTGCCCGTGCTTGCGTTGGCTTAAGGGAAAACACCAAAAACAAACACCTGTGGTTTTTTTTGGGGGGGGTCCCCCTATTTTTCAACTGGTTGGTCTCCACTGCGAGGTCTTGACGAAGTCCGCTTTTGACAAGCGGAAACCAAGAGGCGTCTTTGAGGCACGGTGTCCTTTTTGAGTTCTGAAGGGGAAGCAAAACAAAACTTGGACCCGTTCTGAGTGGGCTGGACACAATGCTCTGCAGTATCATACTGGTAGCCATTTGTAACAAACATTGCCTGCCCGGTGACCAATCCCAAATGGGGTTGGTCCAATCTCTTACCCTAGCTTCTCTCTCTGCGATCTAATGTCTGTGCTCCGAACATTGACATATTGGGCACATCCGAAGCTCAAAATCGAGCCTTCGAAACACGCCAAACCATCCCAACAACGGCTCAGGCCTCCGCCTGTCTATCTTCAATCTAGACTTGCACACTGATGTCTTGCACTGAGCCCTTGGGGTACACCAACTATCCCTGGGCTCAAGTGATAGGAACAAGAACTGGAAGCCTGGATTGAACATCTCAGTGACATGCAAGCAGCTGACAGTATTGCCAGGAAGGACCACCAAAAATTACAATCAGTATGGAAAAAACAGAGGACCACCCAGGCCGATGCCCAAGTGATATTGCACGATGCTCATGCGAGCCCCAAACAAGCTTACTTGCTGCCCTAAGAAGTCATTTGGGAATATTGGATGTCCTCTCCAAACCACTTTATTCAGTTGCTGATCAATGTACCAAACAGTGAAATATCCACACCAATATTCTGAGGCTCGGTGAGTGGCTCCATCATCGCCTTCAGGGCTGGGCTCATGCTCTCCTCGGGTGCGAACGGCGAAAAACCTCGAGCATCGACTCTAGTTCAGGTTGGGACTGTTCCGGGGCATCCTAAACGGCTTCTAATAGATAAGGTCTGATCGCTTACACCAAATTACAGCGTTCGCTTCACTAGTGACTGCTGCAATGGAGAGTGTATTTTGCAAGCTGTTGCAGCACTGCTTTCCCCAACAGCAGCGGGTCAGTGCTCCACATGCTGCACTCGCGTCACTGAGTTGGTGACCAGATTATGCTTGTCTCGGTTAGATGGCCCATGGTTGGAAGGCCTTTGTCGGCCGAGTTGCAAACCGGAAGCGTGTTTCAATTAATCCTGACTATGATCTGCCAACGCTTGTTTATGCTTCAAATTGTGTGCACCGAGCGATGTCCTCGGGGCGTCCTACCCTGACGACCCGTACTCATCATTGGAATTCGGTGGTTGGCCTCTCAGGGCTGCGAGTCGGCACCTGTCCTCTCCAATTTGTGTTTCGCACGTATTACACGCCGCGACTCCCGACGTCACAAACAAACTGACCCTACCGCCGAAAGCTTGAGTCCACGTCATCCTTTTGAGTGGCGCTCTTCAATGCCACATTCGGCACAGTTGAACAGGATCAACATTACAACAACTGTAAACATAAACAACAAATCGACCTGGTAGACAGGATAGCCATCAGGTGTTCGCTGTTTACTCTCAAACAAATGTAGCAATACCGACTTGAATGCAGAAGCGAGTGAAGACCAACTATTTGGACTTTGTAAATACACCAAGGAAAAGAACCACAAACCAAAAAATGAAAACCCTCAGAATCTGCGGGCTGAGTGCAACGACAGGCTACTTGTTTGCAGATTAGACGCGTATGCAATCGATTGCCCTGGAGCCAACCTTGCGACGTCCAACCCATCGGACCTGCCAGCATCGTCGCGGTGGTCAAACTAGGAATTCGCTTTCAGTCCAGGTCCAACCCTTTCAATGGCCGCTTTCCATGCCAACCCATCTGCGCGCCATGGCGCCAAACCCCAACCTAAACCAATTGAGCCGATTGAAAATACACTCTGTTTCCCGTCCGATGAACTGTTGGCTAGCCAACAATCCTATTAATTGGATGATGATACATTTTCATATTTCATCAAACCTTTTCTTCATGGTTCAATGCGCGAACAAATCGGTTGCCAAACAAAACAACATCCTTTTCACAAAACGACCAACAGTTCCAAGATGTTCCACGCTCGCGTCAGTGCTGAAAACCCAACCTTAAATGGGAAATCGGGGACCGTACTGGGAACCTACCTCGGAACCCGGCAACCTTTGGAAATCTCGAAAGTGTGACTCAGAAACTTAAACTTGAGAACCTTGTTTGCGAACCTTTCTTGGGAGGCTTGCTCAGAAACTGCAGGACTTACGCAGGAACCCTACTCTCAAACACGCCAAGTGCTCTTCACTCTTCATATCTTATGGTGCGGCTGGCTTTCCAGGAAGCGCTATGGGTCACACAAGATTTTAGAGGGGGCCAGTCAGCCATTCATGCCACCCAACAAGCGTGGAGCTGGGGCTCACCTAAAATCTGCTCAATCATTATGTTTAACACACATCCCAAAAAAGATTTCCAACTCGTTTTGGCACGTTCCCTCCATGGACCACAGCAAGCTAGGAAATTTGTGAGTCCCGAACCTTACATGAGCCACTGTCATCACCTACCACCCCAATTGTGAAGTCGGGGCACCTGTAGGGGTTGCCTCGCAGTACATACACAAATGTTCGAGATGGCGCTCCACACGTGCGCCCAGAATGCAAATCAGAGCACGTCGAATGTGTGCTCAAAATGACAACGCATTAGAGTTCGCAATGAAACCGAATGACCCGAAGCACGGTGGATGTGTGCTCAAACATGCTGCGCGTCGGATGTGTGCAAATCAACTGGGTTGAAATCAACCAAACGCAAACCACTGACTCGCTCAGACGCTTCTTCTTCTTTTTCCGTCACACTGCCAACGGGGGAAAATCGTGAGAGTCCATGCTACTCCCACCCACGCACATCTGCACCCATCGGTGCCATCTCCGCAAGCTTATCTCAGACAACATCTTGTCACTCCCCCGTCCGCTTTAGACAAGACTCCGCAGCATATGGCCCGTGATTGGGCAGAGAGGGTGAACAACCTGGGGCGCAAACTGCCCGAGCTCCTTGAGGCAGGCACGGCTGGGACCGTCACTATTGTTGGAGTTGGATGGCACTCGCGCGGCCCACACACAGGTCATGGCCAGCTCGCTGGGGTCCTCAAGAACCAAGAGGAATTCTCTCCAAGTGTCCAGCGCGCTCCAGTTGTCAACGAAAAGCAAAACTCGCCTGGAAGCGATGGCGTGCTTCCAGTGCAACAAGGCTGTCACCATGGCGTACAGCTCCGTTATGCCTATGACATGATGCGCGCCGTCCCTTCTCCACCTCTGCTGGCACATGGGAGCCACCTTTGACTGGTTGTCTGGTGGAAAGAGCACCCCACCTATGGTTGCCTCAGACCCAAGCTCTGAAGCTTCTTGCAGAGCCCCGTCAGTGAAAATAACAACCGGGGGGTCTCTCCAAGTAGCCTTAAGAGTTCTAGGCCTGCCGTGGAGGATCCTCTTGCGGAAGTTCTCAACTGCAGCAACGCTTTGAGGGCTGAGGGACACCGGCGCCCGCGAAACATGTCCGAGATTCTGGAGATCATGCAGAGCGATCCTGCCGGCCCGCCCAAAGATTTGGGCATCAGCGTATTGCAGCTTTCCAACAAAGGATGGCTGTTCTGCAGACACAACGTGTCCTTTTACGAGGGGGGAAATCGTGAGAGCCCATGCTACTCCCACCCACGCACATCTGCACCCATCGGTGCCATCTCCACAAGATTATCTCAGACAACATCTTGTGAGAGTCCATGCTACTCCCACCCATTCACATCTGCACCCATCGGTGCCATCTCCGCAAGCTTATCTCAGACAACATCTTGTCACTCACTCCGGCTGGGTGGGCGGGTCAAAAAATTCATGGCGTTGCGTTGGCGCGGTGTGTTTAAAGAAAAGAAAACATGTCATGCCCAAATTGTAAGGTTGGTCTCGCAGCATGCACATGCTTAGTCACCACCGCATCTCGAGAGCCTCATCTTGCAAGCCAGCCGCATGCACAACTGCAGGCAATGCCAAGAATGTACCACAAGTGACTGTTCTGAGAGTCCTCATGACCAAGAACACCCATGTAGGTTAAAACTCCTAGAGGCGTTCGGCACTTGGTGCCTCGCTATGCCCCTATTCATAAAGCGTCATACGCTCGCGTACAACAATCATGAGGGTATTTGGGCAATTATTTGGGGTGTCTTTTTGACTGTGCCCTCGGAGGTGGTTTAAAGGGAAATCGGAGGAGGTGAACCCCCCATTTTGGAGTAGTTTAAGACAAACCCATCTTCACCACCGTGACATGCCCCAGCTGAATGCTTCTTGTTCGCGGCTTTCCGCGCCTGGGTGGTGCAACACCGGCTGAGTCCTAGCCATTGGGTCCAATGAAGTGACATCCTCAAACGTTACCCTCTAAATTACGATGGTGCGAACTGTTTAGATATGAGTTGACCAAACATGAAGCACAATCTGGGGCTCCCATCCCCCCAAGGCAATCTGAGGGGGCTCCAATCCCCCCAAGGTATTTTTGGTAGTTTCCATAGTTTCCCTCAAACTGGTTGGAAGGGACCCAGGCAAAACCTGCGACTGGAGCTCCGAGAGTCTCCTGGAGGGGCTGGCTCGTGGTGTAGGCATTCCAGGCCACCAGGCCCAAACCAAGCAGGAGGATGAGCAGCAAGCCTGGGCCAAACCCTGAATCAATGGTGTCTATCTGAGAAGGCTCCGATCAAATGATTAATCTCGCACGTACAGGACACTCTTTCATAGAAGCATGCATGATTAGGCTCTTTCATCATTTGATTAGGCAACCCTGAATCCATTTCACCGATGTTTCAACCCAACCCACAGGAAAACAATAATTTGAAAGACCCCCTATTTGGACACATACCCGTATCCATTGCCATATCCAATGCCAAAGCAAAGCACACATTCGCAGATCTGAGCCCTGCCTGCTTGCCGGGAATCCATTCTCCATCATGGCTGGGCAAATCCAATTCGCGCTGCAAGGAGACCACACGTGTTGATTGGTTTGTCTGCTGCTGCCGAAAGATTGGCTTGGCGACTCAGCGCATGACATCAGTTACACATTATATGAGGGCTAAAGGATGCCTTTTCTCCGGCTCCGGGTGAAGCAAACCACTTTTCCCAAAGAATCAAGTCAGCCAAACACGCATCAAAGTACTGATCATCATTGCTCTGCAACTGTGTGTTTCATGTTTGATCACTTTTTAGTCCCCAAGCAAGGCCTTGTTGTCTTGCGCCTCAACCAATGGCCACAGCAACTCTAGCCTTCAGCGCGCTGGGTTTAACTTGTCCCATCACAGAAACGCAGGCACAAATTCACACACAAACACACAAACCACGCTCGCAAACCCACACAGAGACACACGAAAACAGCCACACACACACACAAACATAGGCATGAGGCCAATTTACAGCACTTACGCTCTTCAGTCCGATACGCTGCGGCTCTCTTTTCTTGCAAGCTTGGCCTCATAACCTGCGGGGCATCCGGAGCAAGACGCTTGCCCCAGCATCACCTTGTGCACCTAACAACGCGAAGCTCAGCAAGCAAACCCAGAAGTGATGACTCTTCAAGCCAAGGTGCATGCCGCAGTCTGTCAGCATCCTTACACGGACGCAAAAAAGCAGAGGGCATCTGCTGCCCAACAATGACACGCCGGAAGTCGCGCGTAAGCGTAAGAGTCGCACTTTGTAGTCGTGGAAGCTGATGGGATAAGGGGAGGCCCAAAACCTCGAGGCCACTCCATGTATTTGGGGTTCACCCAATAGACAAACCGCCTCTGCAGCCTAGGCACTGATTCGACGCCAAGCAAGGCATGAAGATATGAGCTTTGCCTCGCCAATGAATGGCCGCATTACCTGACAACTGCAACGGGCCTCTGGAAAGCAGCAAGTGGTTTGCCCAGGTCTGTGTGGAGGCATCACCGATTGCCCAAAGGCAATGTCCCTCTCCAAGCAAGCCACAAGAGGGCAGCAATAACAGCAATCAGGCCCTCTTCTGACAGAACTCAGACTGTGTTCTAGGCTTATCAACCAACGCAGCTAGCTGTGATGCTATTAGGGACCAAGCTGCAAACAGGCAACTTAAGGTATGAGTGATGCCAAGTGACTCTCAATGTGTCGTGGATCAGGCATCAAGTCTCCGTAGGCCTTGGCAGGAGCCACGCGTGACAACCCCTTTGTGCACATACTTGTCAAACTCGACCCAACACCAAAAGTAGTCCATGTGTGGTATGATCTGTTAAACATAAGAGACACAAAACAATGATCCGAGTCCGGAACAAGGACTTCCAGTTTCCATTTCCATTTGCTCGAACACATGATTGACTTGGCCTTCCCCGGGGGAGGAATGTAGACCTATGCTGACCAAGCACCTTGTAGGGCGCGTGGAGCGCCATGTCCTGACGAATCAACCAACATGTTTACGCCAGAGGCACATTGGCCATCTGAAACATGGACACTGTGGGTAGGTGTTTACACGCAATCAAGCAAACACACAAACAAACCAACAACACAACACAACCCCACACACACACAAAAACAAACAAGCAATCAAGCAGGCAAGCAAACAAACAAACAAAAACAAACCAAAACAACACAAAACAACACAAAACAACACAAAACAACAAGCAAGCAAGCAAGCAAGCAAGCAAGCAAGCAAGCAAGCAAGCAAGCAAGCAAGCAAGCAAGCAAGCAAGCAAGCAAGCAAGCAAGCAAGCAAGCAAGCAAGCAAGCAAGCAAGCAAGCAAGCAAGCAAAGCAAGCAAGCAAGCAAGCAAGCAGCTAACAAACAAACCCAAAACAACAAGCAAGCAAACAAACAAGCGCGCCAACAAGCAAGCACTAAGCAAGCAAGCAAGCAAGCAAGCAAGCAAGCAAGCAAGCAAGCAAGCAAGCAAGCAAGCAAGCAAGCAAGCAAGCAAGCAAGCAAGCAAGCAAGCACAAAAAAACAAGCAAGAACAAGCAAGCAACAAACAAAGAAACAGCAAACAAGCAAGCAAAGCACGCACGCACACACACACACACAGACAGACAGAGAGACAGACAGACAGACAGACAGACAGACAGACAGACAGACAGACAGACGAACAGACAAACAGACAAACAGACAAACAGACAAACAAACAAACAGACACACACACACACACACCAAACACACACACACACATACGCGATTTCGCACCGTAGCCCTGATTGGTGGTTTGTTTTGGTGATTTAGGGGTTGGGGGCAATTTCCCATTTACCTTCAACAAAAGCAAAAGGCTGTATACTGTGAACAAGTAAATTCCAGCACTGTTACAGGTGGCTTACCTCAGCAATGTAGAGTGTTATCCATCAAACTGGTGCAGAATTATGTCCGTCCGGTCGCATGCAAATGAGCAACTGACAACATCTACCGGCTGGACGTCTACTGTTGCTTTGGGGAGAACATGGGTGGACAGCATATTTACAATTTATTCTTCTTGGTCAAGAAATTCAGTTGACCCACAAGTTCGGACTGGTCTGTCTGGCTCCTCCATGCGATAATTGAGGAAGTATTCACGTCCCCAGCGGTCCGCCACGTCAGCGAAGGGCACGATGCCCACCTCCTTGGCACTCGACAAATGTCTCGAATCAATAGCTTTTCTGTTGGAGGGGGCTGTCTCCCATTTTGACACATACCCATTTGTAGTCTTCCCCCTTCATGTGCTTGGGTGTGCCACTGGTGTGCCCGTCAAAGGGGAATTTGACAGACTAGATTTGTCCAGCGGCTGCCAGGCAAAGGCCCAGCCTCAGCAATTCATGATGCAACTCAGGAACTCATCGGCACAGCCGCAAACATTGTCAAGGACACACAACAAAAGCGTGAAGCACGCGAACACGCAAACAACGACCACGCTGCGGATGGTTGCAAAATGCATAGCTAGGCGCCTGGGACGAATGGAACCCTAAAACTGGCTGAACCACCGCAGTCCAAGTGATCCCTGGCGATCAGCAAGCCAAGAAAAAGGCAAGCGGCATGATGTCACCTCGATGCCCTGGCGCGACCTGCCAAGGGGATCAACGTGGAACCCCAAAGTTGGTGTTGGCCCAAGCTTTAGCCAGTAAAAAAAACATCCGCTTCACACCAGGAAGGAGGTAGTATTCGCATAGCTTCATCCATTCCATCCAAAGTACCCTGTTTCCTTGACAGGGATCCGGATCTCTTGTAGGGGAACCCCAGGTTGACATTGCGGAAATGATGCAATGGGCTACGGAAACCTTAAAATGGATGGGTCTCCCTTGAGATTTGCACTGGCCGCATGCCGATGTGGAAAGGGTGTAGAGGGAAGGGGAGGAGTTGGCCGGGTGGCAAGGGTTTGTTCAACCTGACTGCCTTGGGATCTTGAGCAGATTCATACTCTGTTCCGGTTACTCCCCGCCAACATAAAATTGAGCCCGATTCGGGGGCCCCAAAGAGAGATTCCTCTAGCAATCCAGTTGAAGGTACCCCCAACTGCGCATGTCCGAAAATGGGGGGGGGATGGCCTCTCCCCTCAGAAAAACACTTCCGTATTGCAAATACACCAACCATGCAGAATAGCAAAGTAAACGCCGCCACTTGCAATTGTTGGGGTCTCTTTCCTTAACCAGTCAAGGGCCAAAAGGTAGGCGACAGTTGGTTTAGAGCAATTTTCAGGAGGCACTGTAGGCAGCTGAAAGCCAAATCTCCTTATGTCCACCATTCTTTTCCCAAGGTAGGTCGTCCCCCATGGACTCGGCGCCGCGCCTCGCAGCGCGCGTAGGAGGCGGTTTCGGCCCAGGGGGCGCGCCGCACCGCCGGGCCAAGGCGGAGCGTGGCCGCACGGCTGAGGCATTGGACCTGAAAACACGGGAGAAATGCTACTGATGTCTGATCTGAGGTCTGATCTGAGGTTTGTCTGTACAATGGCGGTATCCCATCAAATCTCTGAAGTCGGTTTAGGCCTAGTACAACCCAAATCTTAGATGAGCCACAATCAAGACCAGGTGGATGAAGCTTGGTGAGGGATAGTCCCAATAAATAGGCGCGGATATTCGCCCTTTCCATTTTAAGGCCTTGGGCAAAGCATAGTTCCAGGTTTGACTGTGTCTCTACCCTTCCGCCAAATAGGTATCCTCCGTTCTTGGCAGGTTGGGACCATTCCCGATCAACCTGTACACGAGCTTCTATCAAACTCATGATGTCCGCAAATGGCTTCCTGATTCCAATTCAACCACCAATGCCTACAAGGATTTCCACCCCAAAGAAGATTGTGAATGTGCTCTTTACATAGTGACTATTTACACATGTTTTCCTTTGGGTCCAGTGGTTTGAGGATAGTGGACACACACCTAGACTGGCCTTGTGTCTTGTGTCTTGTTTTAGGATAGCCCCGGTGGGAAACAAAAAGGACAACGGCGCCCATGTGCCTTTGAATCAATCAAATCATCTACCTGAAGCAAAACACCACAGAAAGTCGCTTCGTGCTTTTCGAGTTGGTGCCCGTGTTGGGGCGATTCAAAGCCATCCCAATGGAAATCAAACAACACATTCAAAATTAAACCAGTTCAAACGATTGGACACATGTATGACGCAGTTGGATATCTGGTTCCGCATACACTACACCTTGACAGTCGCTTTGAGAGAGCTGGCAATCATGGATGTTGACAATCTGGCTTCTAGTGGGAACCGCCTCTTGGTTGGCTCCAAAGGCCAACCCAAAAGAAAACCAACCATCAACCCATCTTGGGGGTGTCCTATTTTTGAGACACACCCATAATATGTCCCGGAATGAGTACCTCCAGTAAGGCACCAGCTAATATCCAGCAGCTTCAAATTATTGAGCTGGGGATTTCATCCAGCATCAGCTCGGGAATGCGAGTTTCAAGTTTGTGGTGCAAGCACCTCACCATTTCCTGCGACAGCCAGGCACAAGCGCAGACGGTCATTAAATCTGCTTCCGAGCTTGCCGTCATCAGCAAGTGCCCAAAACAGGCCACAGGTCGGGGATTTTATCTCTGGGAAGAAGGGTGTGCAAGAGTCACTTGATGCTTGTCCGAAGAAACACACATCCATGTTCTCGCTAACAGCCCAACCTGCTCGTTGAAGACCATGCGAGGCTCAAAGTGCAAGTGCCAATAGGCCAGGCTGCCCAAGTACACATCCTCCTGGTTTCCGATGCGCTGCAGGTCTCGGCCGTCACTCTGCAAATCGCAAAGCGCTTTGCGCCGGTCTCCAAAGGGAAACCTCGAAACTAGTTGGTTCCCTTTGTCTTCCCTTCAACACAAGCCCAAAGAGGGTACCCTCGACAAAACACACAACTGTCCATTGCTCCTCTGGACTCAGCTGCCGCCCCCGGACAAAGCGCCGGAAATTGGCCGGCGCAAAGTAGCTGTCTGTCTCTACCTCGAAATGCGAAACTTGAGGGGCCGATTGGGCATGGAGAGTTGTCAAAACTAGGGGCCCTTTTCGGTCACCCCTGTCAAGGCGGCACACTTGGCACCAGAGTCCCACATGAGGCCTGTATTTCTGGCAACTCGTGCGTGAACATAAGGCGTTGGACCTCCAAAATGGGGCACTTCCTTTTGGCCTCCCTTCAACATCGCCCAAGAAAGGGTACCCAAAAAAGGCACCCAGTCCAACGACGCAACCACACCACAGCCTGGCGTCTTCAGTTGGCCGAGTCACCCGACAAATCCAATCTTCGAGGTTCGCCTCCGAGGCCAAGTGAGCAAAGAGCAGCAGGTCCTTCTGGTTGGCGCCAGAAACCCTCAGTGCCAAGGGGCCGCCGAAGATGTGTTCAAACAACCCAACCCTCACAGTTGCGCAACTAGAAGAGGGACCCAAGGGAAGTCCTTGAAACAAGGTGCTCAAACATGTCCAAACAGCAAAATGACGCACCCCTGGCGCCGACACATACAAGGCCCAACACCATACGAGTGCCTGAGAGAGTTAGGCTTTAGTCTATACCCCCTCAAATCGCTCTAGTAGTCAGATACAAAAAAACATGTAAATTGCAGCGAAATTGAGGCATGTTGGCCACTTTCAAAAAGCAAAGTACCGGCAACCTATGTTTTCTGCCATGATAATTTTGAAGAAGGGTCTCTCCATTCTGATTTTCCCTCAGGCAGGAACAATGATAATATGATGCCGAATCACCAAAATGACCCAAACTCACCGCAGCAAATTGACAGCAGCCAAGTTGTTCTGCCAGTGGTTTGAACAAACACGCACTATCACCCGCTGCCTCGCTACATCCGCGAGTATAACTTATAACCCATGTCAAAACTGATGTCCTTTTAATTTTCCCCGTACAGTCACAAGGAGAAACAAAACACGTTGCCTTTCAAAGAAACAGCCGCTAAAAGCACAGCCCATTCCAACAACAAACACCACGCTTTTTGTTTGGCTTTTGGCTTCCAAGTGTCCCTTGGCGGCCGTGCGCTGCCAGCGCCTCCGCCCGGTCACGCAGCATTGCTGGCCACTCAGCCGCCAAGTCCACCACTGAGGCACCTGCGAACCCAAGACCCAGTCGTTGTGTCTCAAAGGGTTCTCCCCTGAAATGGCAACTTGAATTGTTTGTTCTAAGCCGGCAACGGTGTCCTTTTGGTTTCCCCCCATATCAATCAAAGAAACTCCTCATTGATTTCTAGTTCCACCTTCTACCCCCCTGCAAATTAACTCGGAACCCTAAAAGGGTGCCCGTAACAGGAGACTCTGTTGGAAATGATGGATTTTGGAAGCCCGAAAGCATCAAAACGGCCATCGGCTAGTGGTCGCCGAGCCAAATTGCGGGCGCCCCCTGTGTCATGGCCGGCACAAAGACCCGCAAAACACAAATCTACTGCGGTTTCCAAGCTTTCTAGCTCATGCGGTTGGGGAAGGGGTTTCCTAAAAGGTCCCAAGGGTGTCAAAGCAAAGCCTCCCAAATAGGTAAAGGCAAACCTGAGCCAAGCGACCAGGGAGAAGTCCGCCCAGGACGCGCCGAGCTTCGGCGGCCGTCGCGGCGTCCGGCGATGCCAGGAAAAACACGAGCCTGGTGTGGACGGATTTTATTTGTTTGTTTCAAGATTGGTCTTCCAGCTTTGGCCCCTGAAGCGCACCCCAACCTGTGTGGTTTAGAGTTTGAAGCCGCGCAAGGCCCAGGGGTGTAGCAATCAGGTGAGATGCTTTGGTCACGGTTGGCGCCTATCGCATGCAGTGGCATACGTCCCCGCAATGACGGTAGCGGCCCGCTCCTGCCCCAGGGCTGGTTAGGTTTAGGATGGTTTAGGGTTTAGGATGGATAGGTTGTTGGACCTCTCCAGCCGCCAAACATGGGCTCCGGATGTGTCCCCCAAAAAGGCCCATACCACCTGAGGCCTCACGCGATTTGTTGGGCAAACATCGCTGCAGCCCCCTGTCAGCTTCCCAGTCCTCGCCCGGCCAAACCAAAGGTATTGCACACAGCACGGAGCTTGCCTTACAAGCGTGCTCTCTTCCCTCGCTGACCTCTCTCTCTAGGTCTCGCCCTGGGTGTTTATTTCACCTGCAGCTTGTTGGAGGAAACACATCCCCCATGTTCAGCTTGAACCCTTGTAGCCCACTGTGCAAATATTGAACCTGATCGTCTTTCATGAATTTTTCTCTGTCTCTCTCTCTTTCCGTGCCCTCTCGCACGCTATGCACCAAAGAACGAAGACAGCGCTTGCATGTTCATGGCAAACAGTCCGCTTTCTTGCTCTGGTTGCATCTGGGCCGCGGAGGTTAATGTTCCCGCTCTGCAGACTTCTGCGGTTCAAGAGGCGCAACAATTTTTGTTCTGCAGTTGTCAAAATAGGAGCCACAATTGTGGTTTCCCTCTTGGCTTCCCTGTAAGCCAATCTGAAAAGGTATGCACGAACAAAGAAACAGAGGAACACACATCGCCAAATGCGTGCACCCGTGAACACCCACTTCCGCGAAACAATTCCAAGCTCTGTTGCGGATGTCTCGCAATCAATGCCATTACGATGGCGTAAACAATACACCGCCACGCTGGGCAACTCTCACACAATGCCGCTGCTTATCTGTATATTAGGGGCTGATCCATATAAGCGCTTGATCCGCTGATTTTCCCAAGGTGGTTCTCGCGGGGTGTGCAACTCAACTCCTTCCTTCAAAGGGCTACAAAATAAGCCGCAAAAACGGGCACCCGCCCCACCAAGAACCCACCACAGTACATGCCCAAGCTTCCCTGCAGCTTCCTGCGTGCGAGGTGCTTCCCCTTGCGGCTCCCGCAAGCCTTCCAAGTGATCCCCTGGCAATCCACAGGGCGGAGAGCCAGAGTCAAAGATTGAAAGGAGTAGGTTGTAGGGTTGGAAACAAGCAGGCCAACAAACAGGGACGGTGTTTGGTTCTTTCTAGAGGGCTACATGCTCAAACCTTGAGACATCCCATCGCCACCAAACATACATCCCTCATTGGTTTCAACACCTATTGGTGGTGGTTGGAGAAGCAACTCTGCCCAAGCCTCTTTTGCTTGTATGCCCCACCTGAAACAGTGAGAAACACTTTGAATCAATAGCACCCCACCCCCCCACCCCCATTTGTTGCCCTGCAAGAATCCAACACCGTGCGGCCTGGGGCTCCCGATGTTGATGCGAGTAATCGGGCTGTTCAGCACAGGGGGTCGGGCCAATCCAAATATATCTCTCACTAAGGCAGGACTCTTTTCGCACACGGACGGACGTTGCGTATTGCTTGTGAACAGAAAGCAAATCCGTTTCCGACCCGCCTCGTTTTTGACCTCAATCCTACCTTTGGCTGCTTGGGCTCTCCAAGGAACAGGGAACACAAATCCACACACCAGGCGTCCCCAGCTTCCCAGTCTCGAGGGATCTGTGGCCTTCAGGTGGACAGTAGCTGCCCATCCGCAGACCAGTGGCCCACCAGCTGCTGTTGCGCTGCACTCGCGGGCCCGCCGACCAGTAGCTGCCTGGGTCTGTGGCTCATTTCACCCAAGACCCAAAGCAAGACCCAAGAACGCAAGGACCCCAGGACCCAAGGCCCATGAGCCTTTGGTACAAGGGCCCCTTCCATACTCTGGGATTGCATGAGAAATGACCCAACATGTCCAACACGAGGGGTGGTTTTATAGTGGTCATCCCAGGCTGTATTGGAACAACCCTTAGAGTTGGCTCTCCTTTTGGCAACCCGGAAATGGACAGCTCTCGCGCGAAGCAAGGGACTTCTTTTGGCGTTTGAAGGGAAACTAACAGGATAAATGAAAAGATCCTTTGACCCGAAAAAGCTCACAACTGATGCAGCTGAAAAACTGCTGCCAGTCTGCCGCTCTTCTGATACGATGGCGGATGCAGGAAATGCCGCTGCCAGGAAACTCCTTGGATGTTTTCACTTCTCACATCCCGTTTTGAATGCTCCAGCTTTTTTCCAGCATTCAGAGCCTGTATGGGTTGCTGTTGGAGCTGTTGGAAGCAAGAACATCAGGCGCCCCTTGCTCGAGGAAGCAAGTGCATAAGGCTAACCCCAAGTAAGCAGGTGGCTTGTTTGACCATACTAGTACTGTGTCCATGAAAGTGCATCCCAAAATTACCCTTTTTTGCCGGGGCATCCTTTCGGCTTTAAATTTTTCCCTCTGGTAGTCTTTCTGGGGGGGTACCAGAGCCATTTTGAGAACCGCTCAAGATTGTCCTTCGCTTTGAGGCACCCGTGCTCACAAAATACCGGCACTCGTCTGGCACCTTTAAAAGGGCGCTGCAAGCGAGTCACTTCCAATTGCGGAGGACCTGACCAGTCCACAAAGGCCAGTAGGAGCCATCCAAACAGCCTCCCAGCGAAAACGGCAGGCAACCGTGACTGCAAAAACCCTACCATGAAAAGAAAATATAAAAACAGTGCTGGGGGAAGGCCGACTTGTTGACAACAACCAAAATAAACTAGACCACGGTTGGCCCGAAAGCAGAACATCGCAAGCGAGGTTGTCCGCACAGTCCGCGTCAAATCCAACTGCCTCCTGCAGCAAAAACTCTACAGCCCGTGGCTCTGGAAGAAACCCTCCACGTCGGGCGGCAAAACCTTGTTAGTCTTCGCAGCCCAGTCACGCGCCGTTTTTTTTGGCACGACCTACATCCGGGGTCTACGTGTGCTACTTCTACGTAGTGCCGCACGCAAGTCAGACTTCGGGCTTCCGCTGCGTAGAGAAAGAGGTACTGCAGCTTCTTCTCCAAGCCGAGCTTCGAATCATTCTCGTGACGGCGCCAGTTCGCGCAGTGTGGCTGCCGATCACAAGGAGATCGCAATCCGTCTGTGCTGCGCGCAGTCGCAGACTGCCCTTGGCTTCCGCGTGGAGGTTGAGGAAACTGCGAGGAACCAGAGCTCGTGCCACCAGCTGGACCATGTTGGCCATCAGCACCTGTCCTCGCACCCACACCCATTTGCCAGAAAAAAGAACATAATTTGCCAGACAAAAAAACAAGTATTACAGTTCGCTCCTTATTCACGCACGCACGCACAGACCCGCAGGGAAGCGCAAACACAAACGCACACATATACACACGCACACACACACACACAAACCAACAGAAAAATGCAACCGCGCGCACGCATGCACGCACATATGCACGCAACAGCTGCTTGGGCACGTGCCCTGCGCGCAAGTTGCTCTGCGCAAGTGCTTTGTGCAACTTGCTCTGTGCAAGTTGCGCTGCGCAAAGTGCTCTGTGCAAGTTGCTCTGCGCGAGTTACGCTACGGAAGTTGCTCTGCAAGTTGCTCTGCGCAAGCTGCTCTACGCAAGTTGCTCGGCGCAAGTTGCTCGGCGCAAATTTTGCAGCTGGAGCTGCAGGAATGTACTCCGCGTATTACTCTTGTGATTTTGGAGCTGGAGGTGCGGGAATGTACTCCGCATACTACTTTTGCACTTAAAATTTGCGACTTTCAGCTGGAATTACGTGCAGCCAGAGCTGCCGCGGACCAGGCGGGGATCGCACCCGCGACCGCGCGACATCGGAGAGCAGCCGCGCAAACCACGAGACAATTGCCAAAGACAAATTCGCAAGCAAAAAAGACGCAAAAAAAAGGAGACAACTCCCGAGGACTATGTGTGCTACTTCTACGTAGTGCCGCATGCAAGTCAGACTTCGGGCTTCCGCTGCGTAGAGAAAGAGGTACTGCAGCTTCTTCTCCAAGCCGAGCTTCGAATCATTCTCGTGACGGCGCCAGTTCGCGCAGTGTGGCTGCCGATCACAAGGAGATCGCAATCCGTCTGTGCTGCGCGCAATCGTTGGCTTCCGCATGGAGGTTGAGGAAACTGCGAGGAACCAGAGCTCGTGCTGTTGGCCATCAGCACCTGTCCTCGCACCCACACCCATTTACCAGAAAAAAGAACATAATTTGCCAGACAAAAAAACAAGTATTACAGTTCGCTCCTCATTCATGCACGCACGCACAGACCCGCAGGAAGCGCAAACACAAACGCACACACATACACACGCGCACACACACACACACAAACCAACAGAAAAATGCAACCGCGCGTACGCATGCACGCGCACATGCACGCAACAGCTGCTTGGGCACGTGCC
>CAUJNA010003610.1:115943-135943 GCA_963377175.1 Effrenium voratum
GGGGGGGGGGTAGGATACAAGCCTTTCGCTGGAGGTGCGGGCCCCCCCCCCCAACTTCCCGCTTTTCGAGGTTGAACAGGTTGAACATGACAAATGTGGGTCTGTGTCGAAATAGGGGAGACGCCCAGTTTTCCGCTTGGTTCCTTTCAAACCAGCCTGAAAACGTATCAACTCCAAAGAACATCAACAAACGCGAACCCACTGCAGGGGAAGCCCTGGCATAAGGCCTTGCCTCGCAGTCTGCTGGCGCCGACTGGCATGCCAGGAGTCCTTGGCCAAATTGGATCATCCCGCATACTGAGATGTGCTAAATGAGTCTTCCCCCAAACAAGCAAACAATCCATATAATGATACAGCAGCCATCTACGTTTGGGCCCTCATGAAGCGCGAGGCGCTGGGGATGTCCAGGTCGGGCCGGAAAATCTGCCACATCTCCCAGCGCACCTCGCTGTGAGAATCCCGCCAGATCCAAAACCCAAAGGGGATTCAATTGTGAAACCGCCCCGACATTGCTGCCTGCTCCCAGTCCTCGCTGCATTGGCATCCTTGGACTCAAGTCACTGAGGCATGTCAGGGTCCAAACTTAGAGCATCTTTAGATATCCTTGTCTTCAGGATTGACAAATTATGTTCAGCTTCCGCTTAGTTGGTAGCTTGGAGGGAGGTTAGGGGTGGTTTCTCATCTACCTTCAACAAGAGCAAGGGGAACACATCAACCCTGGATCTGCAAACAACCAAACTCTTTGCGAAGGACATGCGCAAATTGGCAAAAACAAGGGCTGCCAGCACGCGGCGGTCCTGTGCTGCCCCCGTGAGCTGCTGCAGCCACAGCCGCAAAACACGACCAAAGCATGCAAACCGAACGGCTAGCCAGACTTTGCGCAATCACCCCTTCTTGCACGAACTGCTCAATTAAGATACTGTGCTGCCGGCATAGTTATCAAGCACGCTCGAGTCTAGAAAATGTGCGAAGACTTGTATCGCTATGCAACTCCTTTCTGCAACATTCTGAGCCAACAAATTTCAGATTGCACATCGGTGACACGCTGCGTGGGACACCTTTCTTGTGTCTGCAACACCCCTTGACCGGAACCGCGCGTCACATGGCGAGTTCCTTTTTATCTCCCGAGCTATATTGGCGCCAGTCGGAACCCCAGCTTGGGATTCCTTGCGCGGCGCACCGGGGTGCCTGAGCCCATGGAAGCCATGTCGCAAACCCGCGCAGCTGCTGCACCCCCTGGCCTTTTCGGTGCTTTCACGATTTCTTTTTTTTCGCCTGGGCCAAACGCGTGGAAACATGGGGTGGTTGACTACGTGTTGCGTAACTTTCACGACCCAGCTTGGTGTTTCTGAAACATGATATAAGGCTCTCTGGCGGTTCGCCTTCTTTTGGGCTCTCTTCTAGGACCATCCAACATCATCCAACGTGGGGCTCCCGATTTTCCGCCAAACTCACTCAGCCGGGGTTCCACCACCTTCGCATCTCCTTGCGCAACGCTGGCCGGTCTCTTCTTGGAAGGCTCCGGCGCCTGGCAGGTGCCGTCTAATGTATCACAGCCAGTCAGTCAAAATATGTGATTTGTCCCCCCCCCCTATCCATGGATAGACTATTGTTGTTTGGATCGAACCAAACATGCACCGGAAAAACACAACAAATCGCACCTTCCTTGATACCTGAGTGACATTGAATTCTGGTGAGCAACCTCTGGTTCACGATCATAATTTGGTGAGGATGGCCCTGTCATGCCCTCACTGCAGTAGTGATAGTGAACATTGACCGTTGCTATCCAATGCTCATCTCAGATGTGCGGCCTTAGTGTGCAGGGGACAGCCTTCTCATAGGTTTGAAACATCACCAAGACCCGCTGCCTCAACGGCTGCCAAACCAGAAAGCTCGCAACCCCAAATGACTCACAACCTCAACAACCTCTTGCAGCGCAAAGGATGCACCCTGCAATGCTTGATTTCCTTTTGAAGTAAACCAACAAAGGGTCTTGCTTGTTTTCACAAAGCGTTTTGGCTGGCCAATTGAAGTTTGGATTTGCAAACCCTCTGGCACGCCAGCAAAACCTTTGTGCTTAGCCCTCATCAAACGACCCGAAACAACAGGCAAAAAACACGCCGGTGCTATCCCTGGCAGCAACTCCCCAGAACCCTTCCGGAACCCAAAAACGCCTCGAGCTGCTCCGGCACTTCAGCAAAAACATGGCAACCAACACTTACAAGTTAAACGGACACAACATCCGGTCAGGCGTAAAGCACAGTCAACTAAGCAACAACACCAAAAAACACACCAACCAGAGCGAAGAAACGTTCCAAATCTCGATTCGAATCCCCGCCTCAGGGCTCACCTCCTCGGGGCTCGGCTCTGCGTCCACCACGGGATTGGGATTTGGCGCAGGCCCAGACACCTCGAACAGTGATTCCGGAAATCCCTTTGAGCCTTTGAGGGTATCCTTTTGGAATCCCTTTTTTGGGGAGGTTTAAAGGGAACCTTAAAGGAAACCGAAATCCATGTTTGGGGTCCCTATTTTCACACACACACACACACACTCATCCTGGCCCCAGTGCGAAGCCCGGCCTCAGGCGAGGCATCGGCGTCGACGTCCACAAAGTTTGCCGGTTTTTGGGGCACGGTCGCAACCTCTCAGGCCACATCACGTGACTCGACAAGGGTCTTGGTTCACCGTCCCTGGCCTCTGTCTTTTTCCACAGCGGCCTCAGCGTGCCATCCCCAAACTTCCGCACCTCGATAAACCTTGGCTGTCGAGCGAATCGCCTTAACAAAATATCCATCTCAGCACATCTGAAAAGGGGTTAAGGCGTCATGTGCGATGCGTGGATGCACGGGCCTGGCTGCAACCAAATCGGCGGCACTCGTTTCCACACTTTTCTGTTGGAGTCGAAGCGGATGACAACCATCTGCTGTCTTTCCTGTCACATAAGAAGATCATTTAAACATCTCAGAGTTGGGGTTGGACCGAATCCCAGGATCATGCTGCATCTGACTCCATCTCCCCGTCCCTCCTCAATCTTCTCCACTTGCACTGTATGGGCTTGGCCATTACCTCAGTACACACCGTACAAGCTGCATGACATGTGCGGTGCCAGCGCGGCCAAGTCACTCTTCGATATGTACACGAGATCTCAGCAAGGACTGCTATCATTGCTCGAATGATAAGCACATTCAGTCGAATTTCCCTTCCACTACCCCCAAACCACTCCCTCCAAGAAGCTTTATCTATGGGATATACATATGTTATACATATATCAACATATATCAACTATAGGCACTTGCTTGAAGGGTTTTGTTTCATCTCGCTTTGCTGGGGATGGGGGGTGTTTTGAGGGCAGTGGAAGCCAGCTCAAGACCCAAACTCCATGTTCTCTCGCCGAGCCACTTGTACCTTTCTCACACCAATCTGGCAGCACAATTGGGATGGCACTCCTCAGATGCACCGGCGTGCATAGTGAGCAATTCAAAAAACGAAGGACCAAAATGGGTTGGAATTGTGACATCTAATTTCACCCACCTGGCAACTTCACAGAAGTTGCCAACCATGGCTCATTGATGACTCCTGCTAACCCGAAAGAGAAAACACACACACACACACACGATGGCCTCAAACACACCCAAACACCGTCTATCACCCTCAAACCTTCCTGCCTCGAGGATGAGGAGGGGCGCGCGTTCTGCCGAAGCACCCTGTTGATGGCCTGCGGTCCGTCGACGCGTCAACAAAACCCAACGCCGCGGTGGAGTCCCCAATTTCTACAAGTAGGAAATGAGGAAACCAGTAGGAACAAAGTGAAACCCTGGATTACTTGCAATATTGGGAAAATCTACCGTCCCCACAAAGAAAGTCTTCTATGAAAAGGGGGTTATCTACATGCCAGCTTTGGGGAATAAGCGAAAACACTGGCAGGTGCCTGCATTCGCCGCCTGGGCGGCGGTCAGCCCTCCGGGCTGCAGAAGCGTGCTAAATGTCTGCGGCGGCCACATGTCCGGCTGCGAACACGCCACGTCAGTTCAGCAAGTTCATGACGGCGAAGCATGTGCTTCATGCCCAGCCTCAAAGCAAAACCACGAATACCTTGCAGCATTGACATTCGCAATTCATGCCTTTTTGCGGGACAGGCGCAGC
The DNA here is from genome assembly GCA_963377175.1 of Effrenium voratum. Classification (NCBI taxonomy): domain Eukaryota; class Dinophyceae; order Suessiales; family Symbiodiniaceae; genus Effrenium; species Effrenium voratum. The sequence goes on from CAUJNA010003610.1 coordinate 120,088, forward strand.
CCTTAAAGCTGCTCAGGACACCTCGGGTGGCCCGAATTTGCCTGCGTGATCTTTGGGCAGGGCGATTAGAGGGCGAGTCCAGCGGTCTGGGACAATGCCGCAAACCGCTGCGACAGGTTTCTGACAAAACATCCAGACCGGCTCAACACCAGTTTCCACATTCTTGTTTTTCAAAATTTCACCCTGGCGCTGTGCAAAAATGTCCGCACGCACACTAGCTTTTGAAAACGAGTTTATGCTGTGAACCGTCCCGATGCTTTGCCTGCCTCGTAACGGGTCCCAGTCACAGCCTGCACAATCAAAACTCACTGTAGGCTGGGCCGTGGCAAACGAAGGCTCTGTAGCGACGGGCAGGGCCAATGGACATGGTGAAATCGAGAGCCTGAAATGGTTCAAGCTTGAACTTGCTCTAAACGAAACACGTCGACCAAACACCACCAACTATCATTCTGAACATTTCCCCTCATCAAAGGCCCTGCTCAAGGACCGGGTCCTGTGCCCGGTCTCCAAAAACATCTGGCCATCAACTCCTTCGGGTTGACCGCCACTCGCTACATCTATCCCATATCGGGAATCTGAACGTGGGAGCTGTGTCCCTTGCCGAGCTCTGCAACGATGGTGCGGGCAGGTGGCACCATTTTCGGCCCTATCCACTCAATAAACTGGAGCTCGCCACAACATGCCGTTGCCAGGCCTGGGCACGAGGTGAATCAGTCATTTCAGGTTTCCTCAGCGAAGGAAATGGTTCAACTACAGTTCATATGTGTGTGTCAAAACAAGGGGACCCCTAAAACTGAGGTTTTGTTTTTGGTTTCTGTTCAGTTCAGCTTAAAAAAAAATGCCCTCGCAAAACAAACAAACACACACCCACACACACCCATATGTTTTCACTCCTTTTTGTCTGTCCGGGGGCCTACGTCAGGACGCCACAGTCTGCATTCCAAGTTGCAGCACGCAAGCCCTGCTGCGGCTCATGGTCAGAGATGGTCGCCTCATCAGGGAATCTGGGGTTCCAGCGTCCTACCCTCGCAGCATTTGTGTGCTCGATTCCGTGGTCTACAACCCTTGAGGCATGGACAATCCCTATGGGGCACGATTCTGCAAGTGGTCCATGCAGCAACGATGTGTGTCAAAAACCAAAGGGACAGCCTTTTCGGAAGGTTTTGCCAGGAAACCCGTGTACATAAGTCTTCCAACCATTTGGCCAGTTTTGAGCATCTTTTTACAAATCGCCTGAGATCTTCCTGGCTAAACACTTTCAACTTGACAGGCTTTGTTTTGGGGCCTGATTGCACGCCCAGGCGCCGCTTTTTGAAGTGCTCTTCGAAGTCAAGCAGAGTAATGCGGCCTTGATCCGGACGAACACAACTCGGTGTGTCTCTTTTTGAGGGTACCCTTTTCGCAGTCTCTACAAAGGCAACCCAAACAAATAACTTCCCGAAGCCAAGGAGCGCTTGCCATGAGAGATGGCATCAAAGAGATCCTGGCGCAAAGTTCAGGCGGCCCATACCTTTTCCTTTCAACCACTCTAAAGGGGAACCAAAAGGGATACCCGCACACACCCGGCTGCACAAGACCAGGCTGACCAGCGCACAACGCAGCCATTTCTTTGGTGCACCCGCCGGCTTTTCTCCCAAGTGCATTAGGCAACATGTGTCTCGATGAAGTCCTGCGTGGCAGTGAACACTTGTTCAGGGACGCTGGCGTCGACACCTGGCGGCAAGACTTGGCTTGAAATGTCTCGGAAGGGAAACCAACAGGGAACCAATTGTAGGGATACTCCCATCCTGCCGTTGGGGCAATGCCATTATGACCTCCTGGGATGTCGGCCTGAATTTGTGCAGGGCGCCCCAACAAGGTGGCCACTCATCTCAGTCATTCAACCCAAACATGCCTGGTGGCTCCAGATTACACTTCATTCAAATCATTTTCACAAGTCCGACTTTCATCCTTCACAGCAAACCACCGGGCAGGGCCTATGCCTCAGGATGTTGCGGGTCATCCTTAAATTCGCACCTAATTTGGTTGTCTCCCAGCTGAAAACCAAACAATTGTGTGGTGCGCACACGTGCATTTTGCAGATTTTGCATAGTTTGATGGAAGATCCCTCAGCCTAAGCCTAAGCCATGGCTACCGATAAATCACGTTTGCATGGTTGCATCTTCTTTGAGAACCAGCCTCTTGGCTGACTGTTGAACGAAGCCAAAAGGAAACGTTTGGGGAACCACTTCTTTTTATGTTGAGACAAACTGGCATGCAAGAACGTGTTCAACTATGCTGTTGTGAGAAAAAAAGAAAAGAACAAAAAGAAAGAAGAAAAAAAACAGAGAAAAACACGACGGCTCAACAACATTGTCACAGCACATGTCAACCCACACCCACAAACTCACATCCATCCAAAACCATGGGGAAGGGTCCTAATCCCAGCCATTTGGGGGTCTTCCAAATTGGCTTTCCCTAGGAACTAAACAGCACTAACACCAACCAACACGGGTCCCCTGTACCTAACCACCACGTGTTTTTCGGGGGGCGGGGGGGGATCCAACTCCGCCTGGCAGCAGCCTGATGGCCACCAGCGCAGAGGCCTCCACCGCACTGAGCAGCGCCAAGCGGGAGACCTCCCCCACGCCACCTGACTCCAACGCCCAAAGTCGAAACCCGAAGAAAAAAACCGAAGAAAAACACAAAATCTCACGTGGAAAGCGCACTTCTTGGGGCAGCACCTGCGAAAAAACACAAAAAACACCTGTCCGTTTGCTCGGCTCCGAACAGAAAACACACGTGATTTGATTGCCTTTCAACAACATTTGGCCAACCGCTCCAAATTGAGATGTCGCGTTGTTGCTGTGGACCCACCTTCCACGAAGGAGAACCTGTAACATACAGATTTGATGCCGGTTGAAATCGGCACAGAAGGCCTTCAAAGCATCAACAACCACGCGTTGCAAGCCGGATTCAGCTGCCGTGGCGCCTACGTCAATAATGTTGAAAATATCGTAGAGGTCACTTGGAAGCTTCTCCTGCGAAAACATCGAACTGGGTCCGTCAAAGTGACATCTTCAAAACACCCCTCCCAATGACGGTTTCAAGGGGTTTACCACCCCAAGAGAAATTTTGAGAACTTTCAGGGACCCAAACGAATCTTGGCTGATGTTCAACAAGCGGCGTCCGTGTGTCCTTGGGAGCCTTTGCAGCCATCCACTGCAAAGCAAAATCGGTGTACGTCAGGCCTCAGTGAACAGTTTCAATCAGCGGCACGCAATGAGTGGCATCGGAAAGGTGCGAATGAACTCGAAGTGCCAAATGTTGGTTTTGCTCTGAACGTCTTTTTATTCTGAACCACCGCACCTTGTCACCACCCCATGGTTGCTGAAAGAAACATCAAACACATCCTGGCTCGCGAAGGAGTACGCTGAATCAACTTGAACTATGGATGTTCAACGCTCTTGGGGTCTTAAGCCGAAGCGCGGCCCTTGTTGCCTGCCATGTGCCGGTAAACCCGATCTGCCTCGTCAAACCTTGGCCAAGACTCACACATCAAGCAGTTGCACACGTCTGCAAGTGTGTACAAACACACAATTTTGCATAGCAGTCCAGCAATATACAAATACGGCACCCCTGCAATATCGATCAAGAAACGTGTCTGAAGACTTCATAACTTGGCTGCCATCTCTCCCTGGGAGCAATGTAGTGGCCACCGACTCATTGTCTTGGACCTCAACTGTGCCAGTCGGTCCAGGGTGAGTGGTTTCAGGATGCATGTGGAGTTAGTTGAAGGGGGAGTTGGGCTAGTTAGGTTCAGGGTGGAGTTAGGGTGGATTCGGATTGGTTTGGGGTGGGATTGAGGTTGAGATTAAGGTGAGTTTGGGGTGTCCTTCGGGTAGGGTCAGGCTGGTTTGGGGCTGATCAGGGCCTTCTGGTCTAGGGGTGGAACTGGGGTATGGTGAAGGCTTCGTCAAGCGGGCTTTGCAAACATGGAGGTAGGGTTGGGTGAGGGTCTTGGTGGGGATAGATTTGTTTCCGGTGGGTTTGGGATGGATGTTGGCGGCTTAGGAAACATGTAATTCAACTAGGACGGTTGAAAGTGGATACAGGGTGGATGTTTCCGGGCTGGTTTGGGATTGATTAGGGTGGGTGTTACTGTCGAGTAGGGCATGGAAGGACTTAGGCCCTACTGGGCAGCTTGTGATGGGGGTTATGAATGGTTTAGGGTGGTTTGGTTGGTTGGTTCTGGTCAATTGGCACCTTTTTGTCAATGATGCAAAATTCTTGTGCCACATGACAGGGATACCATGAACCAAACGGCCACAATCGCCCCTCGGCCACCATGGCCTTCAACCCCATCTCATGCCAATATTGACAAGTTGCCGCAGAAAAGAAATCCCAGCGGGAGATCACGCCGTCCTTGTCCTTGTCCACTGCAAAGAAGGTGGGGAGACAGTCCGTGCACCAATATGGATTCCACTAGAGGGTCCTTGTAGAGGAAAACGTTCTTCCCACCCCAGTCAGATTCCGTATTCGTGGATGGGAGGGCACACATGGAACAAAATCAATACAACAACTTTAATGCGGCCAGGTTGCTGAGTCTATGCTTTCACAAAGTGCTCGCAACTCCTCATCCATGCTTTCCAATTCCTGTTGGAATATTTCCGGCTCCTTCCTCCTGGATTCCCTTTCCCTGCAATGAGCTAAACTCGCAAAATCCACAGGCTCCAACACAAACAATCTTGACCATCCTGCAAAAACAATCGCCCGGGCCTGCTGCTAACACGCTGGTACGAACCTTGCGCCGTACTCACCTCAGCCGCTATTCGATCTTTTGACAACGCCTTTGTTGGGAAAACCTTTCTCTTGGGTTCTTTTAGCCAGGTTGCTTTCGGATGCTACGCACTTGCTTGAATCCGTGCAGGAGGCAGCTTTGAGGCACAGGCTGTGCTCGCCGTACTGGAGATCGACAAGTTCCGCACCGGAGCTCTGTTGACTTTGATGGGGCCCTCGGTGCAGCGGCCCGCAGATTCTTCGCAAATAAACCACATGGGACTTTCTCGTAATGGGGGACCCCCGTTTTGTAGACTTGAACGGAAACCACAAGGAAACCAATTTCCTTAGGGGACCCCTGGAAACACCAACGTGATTCAGGGTACATGCCCGCTGCTCTTTGCAAGCGCGCAGAGATCGCGCAGAATGCACAGTGCATGTGCCCCGCACTTTCGTTGGAATCTATGCTGCCAAGTTTCGGTTGATTGTCGTTGTAGTACTTGACGGGGTGACACCGTATGACGGGGTGAAACCCCATTCCAAGCCGCAGGGACAACCAAAGATTGACGCACTGGCAATGGTGTCATGCCGTTGTTGAAACTGACGTAGTTGTTGCCGTTGTAATGCGCCTGGGCACAGAACATCAGGCACCCCACAACTTCATGAGTGCCATGCACCGCAAGAACAAATGCTCTGCGTCAATCGAATCAGCCAATGTGCGGGGCTTTGCGATGCCCGGTGTGCCGGGCTTGCTGGCGTCTTTGGGCTGGACATACCGCTGAGTGCCAAGTGCGAAGGCACCTGAGTTGAGCAGGACTTGCGAAATGGTTTATGAGGTTCATGGTAACCCAGGTACTACAATTCCCAAAATGGCCAATGGGAGTTGTGGCTGCTCAACTCAGGGGCCGGCATTCCGCATGTGGTGCACTGGTGGGGGAGACACCGACGCCCCCGCAAACGCGCGCTGCGGAGGCATGGTCGCCCGGCGGCCATTGGGAGCACGGAGCGACATGGCAAACACGGATGAGAAGGTTCAGAAACCGGTTCTTGGAACAAACAAAAACGTGCAGCACTATTGTGGGTCATTGTTTTTTGAGGCTATGAGGGACACAGGACATACTGCGTGAGCCACCACGTCATGCGACGAGACATGATTTGTTTGCAGCCCTGCCCCCCCGCCCCCGCCAACAAATTTCAACTGGATATTTGATTTGATGACTCCAAGTATGCCCACCTTGCAAAACCGAATGTTTCAAAATACCAGATTGACGTCGAATGGAAGCATGTCCCAATATAATCCCAAATGCTGACAGTGCACTCAGCTGTGGCCACCCAATGCGAATCGATCTTTTCATTTTTGAATCCAGTGCGCTTTTGAATTCCACGATTGATCGAGCTACTGCCATGCAAGCCGCTGGTTAGCAGCATTGCCTTCAACCGACCTTCCCAGGCCCTGGCGGTCTTCCGAGTATTTCCGAGACGGCAAGTTTTGGGCAACTAAAGTGAGTCAGTGCAGTTGCCTACTGCTGTACAATGCACGTCCCCCGGCAAAAAAAGAGGGCGAGCGCTTGATGCAAAGTTCTGGCGGCCTTGCCGCTTTGACATGAGCGCTTGCACTTGCGAGATGCCCATGGCGCAGGTGATGTTCACTGCAGCCTGGCACCTAGAGCTGCATTCCTTGATGTTCAGCGCTCGGAGCCTCAAGTGAGAAAACATGGCGTTTCGCATCGTTTCGCACCGTCAGGAAAGCAGCTGGACTGTGGCAAGCGGTGGCAAGTGAACACAAGATGAGGAACTGTCGGCTTTGCCGAGGTTCAGATCTGCACAAGAGTGTTCTGAAAGGACGCTGGTGCTATCCCATGCTATTGAATCCATGCAAGTCATGCATCGTGCTGGCAGAGCACTTTGCACGAGTCCGGGGTTGCTTGCACAAAAGGGGGCGCAAAGTTGAACAGCTGTGAACGGTGCAAGTGGGCACCGGTTGTCTCGCAATGTCATGCGCCCCTTTCCGCAATCACCCTGCCCCAATCTCAAGGCGAACCGTTCACAGCACTGCATACAGTACCCTTGGAACACACATGTTCGATTGTAACCGGCTTCAATCAGGAAAGCACAAACGGTGAAGATGTAGGTTGTGTCCAAGCCATGCAGTGCATAGCCCTGCCTCCACTCAACCGGCTTCCACCTCTCTTGTGGGATTCTGTGGGGGTTGGCCAAAGCAACACTTCATGAACTTCGGACTTGCTTGACAGCGACTATGACAAGGCATCAGACTTCTCTCGTCGATGCAAGACTGAGCATCGTGAGTGGACACAGGACAATTGAGAGGAAGATTCCTGGTGAACATCTGTAGGGGCCCAGAGCAGGGATTACAAACATAGGCAACACGTGCCCAAGTCTCAAACCTCAAATCGCACCGGAATCTTCACACGCAAACCAACCATGTCATGGCCAAAAAAAAAGCTGGCAGGTGAGGCAGCTGCCACCCAGCGAGATTTGCTCCGTGCGGCGCGTTCCGCGTCACTCGGGTGACACCCGCCGTTCCTGCACCCATGCCAATGGCAGCTTGCGCGATCTGTGCATCACCGTCCTCGCTCACCTGCCATTTGCTACATGGGGGTATGTTTCTTGGAGTTTCACCTTGCAAATTGGTTTAAACGGAAACCAGAAGGCACACCACAACTTTGGGGGCTTCTACACTGCGTCGGCAGGTAGCCGGCGGACAATGACTGATTTGTTCGAAGACTCGCCAGGAGGGAGCAAACATGCTACTGGTCCTTGGATTTGAGGCTGGTCCCTGGTGTCATGGACAGAAACCATAGTGGCGATCCCATGCGTTTCAACTGTGTCCTCGACTGAATTTGGACGTTGCAGGCGAAAGGGTTGGGGGCGCGTCGATTTGATTTTCCAAAAAGGGCCAAGCCGTTTTCAGCATCGAACACTAGCAGCAGTTTTTGGCACCCGCGCCTATAGGAGCCACTGCATTCTGGAACCCCTGCATTCTGGCAGTTTTCTCTTGTAGGTTATTACAACACTAAACGTCAGTAACATAGCGCGGGTGCCGAAAACATGTGCAATGCATGCTTGCCTGTCAGACTTATGGCCAACGAGACCGAGGCGGGCTGGGGGTGGGGGGGAGGGGGCGGGCCTTCCCGCTTGAGTTAGCGCCTGGGGATTGCCACTCACGGAACCACACCAAAAAAAGGAACAAACGAAACCTTTTCGACGGTTTTTCCACGCGTGGCTCTTGCATCGATGGCCCAACAAGGTTTGCACAGCAAGTTGGGCGCGCAAGCCCTTTGCATTTGGCACGGTGCGCTGCAGCTGTGCACCTCGAAACTTCGTGTACGGAAAGCTAATGCAGATAGGTGCAAATGGCGGGGTGCTGTGTGTGTGTGTGTGTGTTTTTTGTTTTAATCGGTTATTTCTTTTTTTTCCAACAACTATGTTTTTTCCATGGTTTTGTGCAACAGCTTTTTTAGGGATTCTTTGTGATGCGCTAAAACGCAGGTGCTCCTACTACTATAGGCACGGGTACCTTCTTGGCCCAGAAAGTCTTGCGAATAAAACCCAAATTCGCAAGGGTGAGGAAAGCCAACAAAAACATAGATTCACTTCCATTGGTTGGGACCTGTCAATGTCGTTCTTCAGGCCCAAGAAATCCATTCACCAATCTGATTGTCAAGGCATGCCACATGAGTCATCTCCCTCCCTCATCAAAACCTTTAAAGTGATCCACACAAAATCATGTAAAGAAGGGGTGCTTGATTTTTTTTTTTAGTTTTTCGTCCGGGCCAGTAAAATGTTGTATTTTACAGCATTTTCTCGCGAAATTGACGCATTTTACACTAGCCCGTCAACATCCCCAGCATCGTTTTCAACATCCCCCGCATGCCCGACCAACATCCCTAGCATCACCAACAAACCGTGGGTAACAAAATCCAAGAAGTAGCTGGCGGGTTGACGGGGTCAAACAAAATATCAACCAGGAGGGCATTTCAATCCCTGTTAAAAAAAACAAAAAAAAAGCGGGGAGGTTGCCCCCCCCCCATGATGTTCTCAGAAGTGATGATTCAAATTGGTGCAATTAAATCTCTGCTCCAACTAGGGGTGCAACTAAATCTCTGTAGAACATCTAAAAAATGTAGCGGGGGGTTGGGGGAGGGGGGCGGCAGCCCCCCCCATGATGTCGGAAGAAGTGATGATTCAAGTAGGGGTGCCATGATTCAAGAAAGGGTAGAATTTAACAGGCAGCAGGAGGGTTAGGCAGCGGGAGGGTTGGCGGGGGTGTCTTCCCCTATGATGTTCGAAGAAGTGCACACATACAGACATACATGGATTACACAGATTACCCAAAATGTCGTATTTTGCAGCATTTTCTCGCGAGTGGGTTGGGGGGGGGAAGCCCCCCCCATGATGTTCGAAGAAGTGATGATCCAATAGGGAGGAGCTGGTGCTGCTGATGATGCGGGAAGCCAAATCCAACAACCAATGAAAGGGTGCAAAAGCCAAAAAGCCCGGAGAGGAACTGGGAAAGCAGAGGATGCGAAAAGCCAAAGCCGCCAAAAGCCGCATAAACCAGCGAAAAGCCGCAAAAGCCAAAATGCCACCAGGCGAAGAGGAACTGGGAATGCAAAGGATGCGAAAAGCCAAAGCCAAGAAGCCACCAAACGCCGCATAAACCAACAAAAAGCCGAAAAGCCCAGAAGCCGAGAAGCCAAAAGCCGAGAGGCCAAAAGCCGAGAAGCCCAGAAGCCGAAAAGCCGAAAAAACATTCACAAAAAAAACGAGAAAAAGAAACCTAAAATACATACCCCTCCGTAAAGAATTGAGAGGGCGGGTTTGTGGTTGGACTTGGCCCCTACTAGCCTTCGCTCACCCGGGGTCGAATTGTGGCTGTCGCGGTAAGAGCCGCACTTTCGGTTGGTGCTTCTCCTGGTGACTGGCTTCCTGGGCAGCAAAAACAATAAGATTCCACAATGCCTGCTCTAATCAAATCTCAAATATCCTCACTTGGTGGGTTCTTTCAAGAGAGGGGGGGCAAAACAGCAACACCGAAAAGATGGAAAACGCTAAAGACGTGGGATGATGGCAAAGGACTTCAGGGCTAGTATATGGGGCACAAAGGCCCTAGGCCTAACCTCCCAAACAATCTAGTGAAGACTCTGCAGATCCTTCCAGTCTCCCAAGGCCAAGTCTCCCAGCGTCCTCTTGGGCTCGACGGAGCTTCTGGCGACGTTTCTTCTCGCCGGGAGGGCACAGGTGACAGAAGCTGCAATTTGAGCCGTTCTCGCCTTGGAGGCCAATGAAAGAACACACTGTCTTTCAAGTAAGGTTCCTCTATTCTTTTTTTTTCTCCAACAATCGGCATCTAAACAAATTACATGGACAAAGAGGGCTTGGCACAGCCTACCCAGCTGAACCAAGGCACAGCCCCTTGTGTGAAAAAAGGCGCAGGGTCTGCAGGTGGAGGTGTCATGGTGCGGCAAATAATCCGACAAGGTCAGGCGCAAACACGGCTCCCGCGCAGGCACCGGAGGCATGTCCTCCTCGAGGTCCACCCTGGGCGCCTCCATCGGGGGTGGGGGGATCTTCATGTCCGGCACGTAGGCAGGGAGGCCCGGTGGGGGCGGAGCCAACGCCCGCTTCGGCTGTGTGAGGGGCGTGGGTGCCATGTGCTCCAAACCGGGGGGCGGTTGAACCACCGTGGGCTGACGCGTGGCGTCGCACCGCGCTGCTGGCTTGGCAGCTGTTTGGATGGGCGAAAAAGACAGGCACTGCCGGAAGCTGGACTCGATGCACGTATTCTCGAAGCAAACGTTGTCGGAGCACCTGGGTCAAGCGGACTGGGAAGCAACGCACCCCACTCCCGCCCGCTCGCACCGGCGCTGCAAAATGCGGTAGCTGAGGAGTCTGCCAAGGAGACGGGCCGTCTGTGGTGCTTTCTGTCCGGTTGGAAGCTGGGCTGTCCTCCTTCAAGTTCTGGGCACCTGGGCACACTTTCAAACATGCCCAGTGATGCTTGAAAAAATATCCGCAACTCGTGGACGATCGTGGACGCATCAATAGATTTCCGCCCTAGGTGCTGACAAGCCGCGCCACATCTGGGCCACGGGCATCATCTTCCGGGACCAATCCGAGCTGTGATCAAGGTCGGTGCTGAAGCCCGAGCCGTCAAACATGTCAATAGGCAATGAACACACGGGTCAATAAATGCATTGATGCCAGCGGCAAAATTTGCACTGCAACAAGCGTGTGGCGGACGTTTTAACCTCCCAGCTCAGCATATTCGTCCTCTGGGTTAATGTGCCTCCACTTTGGGCAACTCGGCACCACGTCAGTTGCAAAAGCTGCAGACTCGATGATTCCGCTAATAAACGCGTTGTGCAAACATGGCCAGCTTGCAAGTGACGTGGCCGTTGACATCCGCGATCCCACGCAACTGTCCTAACTAACACCGTCTTCAAAATGGCTGCTTGCCCTAGCAGTCTCACTGTCACTGCCTCTCCGGTGACGAACTCGCGCCACAGCAATCTCAAAGCTCAACAACCTTACAAACGCCAGGTGATACGAGATCATCTCTCTGATCTCTGGTGCTTTGGCTGGCTATTTTTGTCCCCTTTGGTTTTTGGCGCATGCAAAAGCACGGGGCACCTTACTACCTTCCGATTGGGGGTCGATGAACTTGCCAGCACCCTTAAGCTTGGGTAAGCAGTTACTCACTGCTCGCGGAACGCCTGGCCAAATGCATGCTGAATTCCGCTTTGCCGCGCAGCCCCGCATCTGTGCATGCAGGGTGCAATGGGTGAACCTTGGGGACGCTCCACTTCTGAGATCAACTGGACACAATCTGCAGTCTGCAATGTCCACAATTTCGGATCATAGTGTATCTGGGGTGTGGACGGGCCCCCCCTTTGCTTGTGAAAGAGTCTCACCCCGGCGACTCGCGCGTCTGGCTCAGTTCAGGGCACGAACCTTTGCCTCCGCGTGACCAGCCCAGTACGCATGGAGCACATTTCTCGCAGCAACATATCATTGCACGTTGCCCTGTCAGCTCCAGTTTGTCTTTGCTTCTCTCTCCCAGTCTCTCCCCCGGGCCTTGGCCGCAGCTTGTTTCTCCTTCTGGCGGCGCTTCTTCTCACCTGGAAGGCACAAGTGGCAGAAGGTGCACATCGCTCCGCACTGGCAGCCCTTGGTGTGGTGGAAGGCGCAGGGCTTGCAGCTCCCGGACCCGTGCTCCGCGGACCCCACGGAAGGCGCCAGCTCCATCCACGCGGAAGGGGCCAGCGGATCCGGCTCCATGCACTCCACGAGCCCATGGTACATGGGCTCCATGGGCTCCACGGGCTCCAAAAGGCCCAGCGGCACTGGGTCCTTGAGGCTTGGATCCAGGGGAGCCCAGAAGCTTCCTGGCAACCCAGGAGCCGAGGGCGAGGATTCGCCCCGCTCGGAGCCGGCAGGCGAGATGAAGTCGTCAAAGGTCTGCGCCTTGCGAGGAGCCTCGTAGCCTGGAAACTCGTGAATCTCCAAGCCTCAGTGACTGATTCGTTGATCCCTTGCTAGTCAGTCTTTAAGTGGCTGCGACATGACGGCAACTCACTTAAAATATCTTCAAAGTTGACGGCCATGGCCTATGTCACCAAGAAGCCTGAGCTGGAGGCTGTGACCTCCTCTGGTGGGACCAGACTTTGGGAACTGCCTGCGGAAGTGCTCCGGGACCGGCCCGTGCCCCCCGGCTCTTCCACCTTCAGGATGGATGCCATGAGGTTGGACTTCCCGCGAAGCGTCTCTGAGCCGATAAGGCCCAAAGCAAGGCTAAGCTACAGGCGCCTCTTGCCAAAGCACTGCAGCCTGACTCCTGTTACATATCCAAGAGCGGCGACACCCGCTAGGTCCATTTTAACATCAGCCAACGACGGCTGGTCTCTTGTCAGCTAGCCTCGAAATCAGGCTAAGTCCTGTAAGCAGTGCAACGTCCATACTGGCATGTGGCAGGATGTGAACGGCTCTTCGTCAGCCAAGCTTCCTGACGATGTGAACAAACATGATATGCCTGAATTTCTTTGATATCTGAAGCTGTGCACGCCAGCACGTCATCATATCAGAAACCTTGACCTTGACCGGGTCCTGCCAGCCAGCCTAGTGCCGACAAGGAGCAACAAAAAGCCGAACTACGTCCAGCCGGCAGCATTTAACTGAAGGCGCAAAAGCAAATGATGCATACGGATGCATATGAATCATATGATTGATCTGATTGTTTGCCTCAGCAGGCCACCGACCTCAGCCAGACTTAGCGCTCCGTGGCTAGTCCAGCAAAAGACAGGAAAGGCCCAGTTCGCCAGCGCTCCTCGACTAAACAATTTCTTATAACCCATCCAGAAAAGGCCCTCAGTTTTGACATGTCAATGTGTTGCTCGCGGCACGAAAAGAGGAAATGTACGGTGTTTCTCCGCACCGCCGGCCTGCAACTGGGCTAACCTGTCCCTTCAGCCGCGCGCCGTGCCATGCTGACACCGTGGCACCGTAGTCTGAGGACAGCCATCCGACACTTTAAATGTGTGTCTGGAAAAGGCTCAGCCTTCAGGATTGCCGCATTCCGTACGAGATGCTTGCATAGATTTCAAAAAGCCCACCCCTACAGATTTACATGCAACCCAGAAAGCTCACCTCAGTTGGAAGAAGCTCTTTTGGACGGGCACATCTGCTTGTTTGCAGGGGAGCAGGTTTCACGTGATGGATTCCTTTTTCCTACGCTTTAAAAGCTGCTGGATTGTGGCAACTCAGCACCAACACCACGGCATTATGAGCCGGCAGTGGCAAAGCATCGGCTATGCAAAATCCTTGGCCGCTGCTTTCTAGCCAAAGCAACTTCCCATATTCAAAGTCAAAGGCGAACTTGAAATCATTCCGGAAAAGCTTGCATGTCGCCTTCTCCCTAACCTTGGTTTTTTGGGGAACTCGGGCCAACTCCGGCAGAGACTGTCTGCAAGGTCATCCGCTTTTGCAATCCGATTTCGGAGCAGCTTTCCGCGAGCAGCCGTGGTCTTCCGGGTCCGCTGCCGCCTCGAAAAAACACCAGGACTCCATTTTTTGAGTACCCGACCCCACAGTAGACTTAAACCCAGGTTGACTTTCCCAAAGGATAGCCATGGGTTTAAGTCTACCCAGGGTAGTCAAAAAGTGGAATCCCATCCGTGCCGTGTTGCAGACTTTCCTTGCTGCTCCTTCTTCGGAAACGCATTCAGATGCCCTGAGTCGCACCCAGATACACACAGTTGTTTTCCTTGTGGTAAACTTGTAGCAAGGATCTACTGTCAAACCTCTAACTCCCAACACTTTTGGTTCAGGTGCCACCTGGTCGAATGGCACGCAGCTTGGAGGGCGCCTGGGCATGGCCTCACAGCTTCCAGGCAATGACCCAACCCTGAAGCTAAGCATAGCTAAGCGTCACAGGTATTTCCCCTCTAGTCTCAACAGATGTCATGGCCAACGCTCCATGCTCCAGTGCTGCGCTTCTACGCCGGCTGCACCGCTAGGCGGTGTTCAGCCATACGCGGGGACCCATAAACTGTACACATGGGATGGGTAACCCGGGTATTCATATCATTGGCAGCTCGGCTTCCATGACCGCAGCTCCTGCGGCCTCACTGAGCTTGGCTGCTTGCTTCGTAAGCTTTGCCCGACGCTTCTTTTCCCCCGGCGGGCAGAGGTGACAAAAGCTGCAATCAGCCCCGCTCTGGCAACCCTTGGTGTGCATGAACGCGCAGGGCTTGCATGTGCCATCTGCATGGTTCAATGAGCCAACACTCACTTCGGCGGGTGCAGTGTGCATAGACACACTGACATACTCCGGATAACTGTACTTCAAGGAGTCAGGCAAGACAGGTGGTGCAGAAGGGGGTGGCGGCACCACATCATGCACGGGCGGAATGAAGATTTGACATTCCTCCCACGCAGGGATCTCTTGCAAGCCAGGCGGTGGCTCAAAGAAACTCGCAGGGCAGGAGTTCGGAAGCTGGTCCTGGGCCAGACTGACCCTGCAAGTAGTGTTGTGCTTTCTAGTGAAAAGGGGACAATTGAGGAAACCCCAAAAAGGGCCTTTCATGTCTTGTAGGAAGCGAAGGAAACGCCAAGGGACAAACGGAAGGGCAATGACGGGAAAAGATGCCGGCTGAGTCCCTTGTAAAGCAGGTTTCTTGGACATATCCTTGGAACACAAGAGGTTCGCGCCAAGTCTCCTCGGCGAATTGCTCCAAACCCGGGGGTGCTCCATATGAACTGCCGGGGCAAGAGCTCGAGATCGGTGCCAAGGCATCCACCCAGGCGATGGGATATTCAATGTCCGGTAGCCCGGATGGCGTTCCTATCGCAGCTTTGTGCAAATGCATGCCTGGTTGGTTGGCTGGTTGATGGTCTTGGATTCACCTGCCCTGCCCTGCCTGGCCACTTGCTCGAGCAGTGCACCTTCGCAGCGTACTCACCGAGAGTCTCCTGAATCAAGTGCTGTAAGAGAGCCACCTGCGCACCTGCGAAAGTGCGTGTGCGTGAGGGCGTGTGGGTGTGCGTGGGGGCGTCCACGTTGCGTGCTCGCGTTGGTGTGCGTGGGGGTGTCAACGTTGAGTGATCGTGTTGGTGTGCGTGCGGGTGTCCACGTTGCGTGATGGAGTGGATGTGCGTGCGGGTGTCTACGTTGCGTGATCGAGTGGGTGTGCGTGGTGCGCGCGTGGGTGTGCGCGTGAGAGCGCGCACAGGTGCGTATTTGTGTGGCGTGTTTGTGTTTTTGTGTGTTTTTGTGTTTTTGTGTGTGTGTGTTTTTGTGTTTTTGTGTGTTTGTGTGTTTGTGTGTTTGTGTGTTTGTGTGTGTATTTGTGTGTGTTTGTGTTTGTGTTTGTGTTTGTGTTTGTGCTTGTGTTTGTGTTTGTGTTTGTGCTTGTGTGTGTGTGTGTGTGTTTGTTTGTGTGTGTGTGTGTGATTGTTTTTGTGTGTGTGTGTGTTTGCGTGCGTGCGTGCGGTGTGCGTGCGTGCGCGCGCGTGCGCGTGCGCGTACGTGTGCGCGTGTGCGTGTGCGTGCGCGTGCGCGTGTGCGTGCGTGCGTGAG
>CAUJNA010003610.1:138443-235943 GCA_963377175.1 Effrenium voratum
CCAAAAAAAAGAGAGTTGCTCACACTAAGGTCACTAAGGCTCAAATTTGGACTCACACCTCTTGTTTTCCTGTTTATGAAGGTTCACAACGGGTCCCGAACAAAAGGCGTCCCAGTGCATCCTATGCGTTTAACAACCTGCACACGCCCGAATGCGCGGGAGCCTGGATCGAGCCGGCGGGAATGGCAGCGTCATCGGTTTGGCCTCACAAACTTCAACGCGCAACAAACCTTGCTGGCTCCGGGTAAAATCAAGAGGGGTTTTGGGAATGAACCCCTTGAGATCCCCAATTCTGCAAACCACAAGGTCTGGTTCCCAGCTCAATCAACACCTCGCTCTCGCGCCTGGTCCTCACCCAGTGCAATCTGCATGGCTCAGCTGCACGCTGTTGTCAACGAGAAACTGGCCAAGCGTCTGAGCCGAAAGCGCAAGCAAATACCAGCACATAAGCTTTGGCAAGCAATTTGCCCAAACACACGCGCCCGCGAACGGGATTGCGAAGCTGCACTTCGGAGCGCACATCCTCCGCTCCAGGTGTCGCCCCCAACCATGCTTGCAAGTACACTTGACTGTGGCGATGCAGTGGCATGCCTGCCATGTTTCTCTAGCGCTCTGCGCATATTGGACTGTCACTGTCATTTCGCGTTAACATGCGGCTTTGCTCTCATGCGGGGGCTGACGCAAAGTGGCCTCACCTATGGCACCAAACGGCTCATAGGCCGTATCGTTGTGATACGAAACACACACAGAACCGCTGTCAATCCCGGCAAACGTCGCCCGGCGGTGAAATGCGAGGCAAAGGCACTCGAGGGGCACGTTGAGACCATCGGAGGCGGTCACTTTGCGACCCACAGCCAAGTGGAACTATATTTTGGCTGTCTTTCTTTGGGGAACCTTGGTTGACCTTTTGAAAGGGAACCAACGGCAATCAACAAATTTGCAGGTCCCCTAGTTTTGAAACCACACTCAACTTTGGCTCCGCCCACCTGGCCAGTGTCCCGAGCGTGATCGCCCGACCTGCTTGTAAAGCTCCCGGCGACAATGTGGGCCGTGACTTTTTGGGCACCCCTTTTCGGAGTTGTTTCAAAGAGACTGTAAAAAAGCCCAAACCCAGGTACTGCATCAGTCGCCTCAGTCAGCGTCGCTCAAGGGTCCAGGTCGTTGCCTCCTCAGCACGTCACAGGTGGCTTTACTCCGACCCGATCGGCCCAAAGGTACATTGGCTCCTGGTGAAGGGAAGCAAAAGGACAACAAACTGTGTTTGTGCCGCGTTTGGGCCTTCAGTTGACAGGATCTTCGAGCCAAATGCAGCCCGAAAGCTGCTATGCCGCCAAGAGGCTCAGAATCTACTGGGATCTGCTGCGCTTCCAACTGAGCACGTTGGGTGAACTTCCCCTCTCCCCCGTTGGCGAGTGGCTGTTCAAAAAGCCATGACTGAATCAGGTTTCGTTCATTGGCAAGTGCTTGCGTTTCATGGCCGTGCACAAACGGACACAGCCAAAAGGCGGGAGCATAGCCTCTGCCAACGCAACAGTTGAGCGGTTCTTTCAGGCCAACATCTCACAGGATAGGCTCATCACCACAGAAACCTCTGCGCAGTAGTCTGCACTCACGTAACTGCACTTGCCTTGTTGGGCGCAAATTCGCTCGGTCTGAAGGGGGTCTCAGCTGGACGTCGGCGTTTGCCTTGGAGTGCTCAAGTGCCAACTTGGACTTCAAAGGACCCTGAGCAGCATGTGCAAGTGGCAGCACTACTTGATGGCATGCCAAGGAGCAAAAGCAACCGGCAAAGCCCCTCCATCCGGATTCCATGTCTTTCACTCTGGCGTTCCTGGCAGGCGATGCCCTTGCGTGCGAATATGCCCCCATCCGCTGCGCCCAAAGTGCAACACTGAAACCAATTACAGACAAACCAGGCGGTGACTACACCAGCATTGTGCTTTGCTGACGGAATCTCATGGGCCAAGGTGCAACGCCAGAGCGTCACTTCTCTGCCGCAAAATGCACGCATTCAACCTCTGCTCAGAACGCGTCGAGCTTTGGAAACAAAAACGCAAAGGAAACCCACCCTGCTCCACCGAGCCAAAGGAGAGGAAAGAGTGACCCTGAACCAACCGAACTGGGGCCTACATGTGATGGAACTGGTTTCCACTGCTCTGGCTGCCTTTTTTTGTCTCGTTCCGCCGGGGCGCTGCTTCTCGGACTCCCGCTGCGCGCTACCCAGTGCACTCTGCGCCCCGGCCAGGTTCGAGATGGCTGGCCGCACCTTGCGAAGTGGCCCACGGGTTCCTTGAAAAATACATCCAAACACCACCTGCTTGACCCACATGGGTAGCCACATGTATCCTTGGGACCCTGTCAACGGGAGAATCCTGCTAAACTGGGACTCACGTTTGCTGTAATCAACCATCCATTAAGTTGTCAGTGTCGAAATCAGCAATGCACCCACCTTTTGGTTGCCATGTTGGGGGTTCACGAAGTTGAGAGTTGGAGTTTGGTGTGTGCAGTTTGATTTGTTTATAGCTTTTGTTTAACACAAGGCACGGTTTCCCACAAAAGGTAAGTGTCCTTTATTTTTGAAGGTTTGCCTTCGATTGGCAGCCAACAGGGCGTCCTCCATTTTGAGAAACTCCCCTTTATGAACATCTTCGGCCCTTCGGCCAGCTGTGTTCTTACTCTGGTTCCAAATGGAGAATGGAAGTTTGAAATCGGGCGCGCGGTCCTTTATGCAGCCTGTGCAACATACGCAGGAAGATGCAGAAAGGGTAGTCGTGAAAAACGACAGGCTCATCCAGTATGGGTCACAACCACCACACATCACTAGAATCAAAAAGGATTCCTAGGGCTAAAGTGAGCAATCGCCAGGGTTACCGAGATTCGGCGATTGGCGATTCGGCCTCCTCAAAGGCGGCCCGCGCAGCGGATGAATCCAGCCTAGGAGGCAAAGCAACACCTTTCAAGATGTTGAAGCCAAGATTCAAACAACCTGCTTCTAGTTGTCCTTTGCAGTTGGCTGCAAGTAGATAGCACCCGCTTCTGGTCACTCATTTTCCCCTTTTTCACATGTGCCGGGAACCATCTGGTGGTTGAGCAACTGGTCCTCCAACCCTGTGGGGTAGGAGCAGTAAAGGACCCCAGTAAGCTGATTTCTGCTGACCCTTGCCAAGTGGCGAGACTGCTGCGATGGTCTGCGACAGCTGTGCGTTCGCTTCATCCTTGATACCGCCGGCAAGCTCCACGGCAAACTAACAACGACCAAAAAGGAGGTCCACAAAAGGACATTCCGCTACAAATCAGGGGATTGGTTCCATGTTAATCTGCAGGGGGGTAACTCAGGAACCAACATCGTGGCATTGCATGAGGTGTCCACCTTGCGAAATCACCGCCTTCTGACGAATTCGATTCGGCACCAAGCAGCCAAAGCAGCCACCCTCTGGCTCATCTGCAAGAATTCGGCCCTGAAGCTGCTAGTCAAGTCTTTCAGCTCGCCATTCACCACCTCAAGAACTCTCAGCTTACCAAAGAACAGCTGAAAAGTCGTACAAGCCTGAATCAGCTTGCAAAGAACAGGCCTGAAAAGTCCTGCCTCCTGTACATCGTGAAGCTCCCGCTTGACGCTACTCCTGATCTCCGCGAGGTCCTCCTGTTTCTGGAAATCACAGCCCCAACGGCCCAACGGCCCAACGGCACCGGGCGGGCAGCCTCAGCCCTCGCAGACCGCCCTTGGACATACCACGGACCATCTGAAGTTTTTCCGATTAAATGTCGATTCATACCCGTTTTGCACTCCAATCCTGCGTAACTGCCGGTTCAAAGCCCAACTGCCTAGCACCATCCCTTTGCCCCGCCAAGCAGGATTGACAGTTAGTGCCCTTCCTTTTTGCCTTCTCTTTTGCAACCACAAACCTTACGGCCTATGATTTGCAACTTGGTTTCCTCGCTTCAAAACAAAAAACAAGTGGGCCCCCCTTTCGGCCTCTCGGCACTGGGACCCCTCCTGGCCGACGGCCTTTTCCTCGCCCCGGAGCTGCTGGAGCATGCCCACGGAGGCGCGGAGGTCTGCCTCGACATCGTATCACGGGAGTTGCGGCTTGGTTGCGGCTTGCTCCGATTCGTTTCCCTTTTCCCTTGGTTTGGTTTGGTTGTTTTGGAGGTGGCCCATTTGCCCTCCACAAGATTGACCTTAGCACTCGGGCCTTTGCTTCATAAGGGACAAAGGGAGATTGTTTAAATGGCCTAAGCACTAAACACTTAAGCGAGTTGGCCCGAGTTCGCATCCCTTTCCTTGGGCCCCTCTGGCTTGAGGCCCGGCCCTGAGGCCCCGCGCCATTTCCTCCTGCAGAGCTGCGATTTGTGCAGAAACCTCCGACTTCACCAGGGCCGACATGTCCAATCCCGCCTCATGTTGTGGCGATCGGCGCCAGTGTTTCAGGCTGGTTTAGGGTGAAACCACAGGGAAACCCGGGAGTTTCTGGGTCGCCCTATTTTGACAAATGCCCGCATCTATGAACTTCTGAGATCTGGCTGTCCTTCGTTGTGTTCTCTTTCTGCAGCTTATTTGTTGTTCTTTTTCTTATGTTGCGGCTTTAGCAAATGGCTGGCACTCGCGAAATTTCAACAAAAGCACCGGTGATCAACAATCTAACGCACGGGTCGCCTCCAAACCAGGGCTTGGGGATCGAGAGAGCATCAATGCTGGCATGACCTCAGTGCCGCAGCGCTGCTGCCATGGTTGGCAAATTTAATGATGCCAAGCAGCTGGTTTCTTGGTCTCCACCTTGGTCTCTGCCTGCTTGATCTCAGCTGGCTTGGTGTCAGCTTGCTTAGTAGCAGCCTGCTTGGTGTCAGTCTGCTTGGTGTCGGCCTGCTTGGTGTCTGCCTGCTTGGTGTCTGCCTGCTTGGTGTCAGTCTGCTGGGTGTCGGCCTGCTTGGTGTCTGCCTGCTTGGTGTCTGCCTGCTTGGTGTCTGCTTGCTTGGTGTCTGCTGCTTGCAGCACTGTCTCGCGCAGCTTGTCTGCGAGGTCGTCTTCGGCCTGCCGCTTGGGAGAAAGCGAGACTGCTAGCAGCCACTGGCCAGGTCTGTGGAAAGCCCCTCCCTTCCACCCCAGTGACAAAAATAGCGCATGCTGGGAAACAAATGAAAACGAAACACAAATCCGCATCCACCCCCCCCCCCCTCCCTGCAGCAACGAGCCTTGTCAGAGCAAGACTCCTGCCAAAGCAGCAATTTTAGCAACGTGAGGGGGTCTCATCATGCCACCACGATCACTCGCGCTCAGGCAAGAGAAACGGAATGATTGAAGCATCCTCTTTGGTCTCGTCCTCTGTCTCCTGGAGTGCAATGCAACAGCAACCCGCACGGCACAGTGTAACAAACAAAGCTTGCAGAGAATCGCAGCCCCATACGCGCAATGCCCAGCAACCTTCGCAACTGTTGGAAGCCTAAGGCCTGAGCTGGCAATTCAATTCGGTGGCTGACACTTGCCCCATGAAGCCGAAAATGGCAGCGGGAAGACAGGCCACCCTTTTGTGTCAGCAAGGCGCCTCGGCGGATTTTGGCACCAGGAGCCGCTTCGCCTGCGGAAGGACATGACACATGCCCGCAAGTTGACGTCGGGCCCTGGGATTTCAATTAAAAACCCAGTTTGCCAGCCACTCAGCCAAGATTGGCCAACCACCAAACCGTTCCAAGCTGCCCAAAAAGGAGGAGCTCTACCGTAGATGCTAGTCCCCCAGCTTGCATCAGAAGTCAAATTCCAATTTCACGCGAAGCTCAGCTGGGAGCCGGCCTCTGATGGCTTCATGGCATCTCTGGCCTTTCCTTCCGGGGTCTCTGCTTCATCCTCAGCCAGGAAGCAGAAGAGAACGGGTGTGATTGGACACCTTTTTGGGCAAGGACTCATGCCCACTTGGAGGTTCTGTGATAAAAGTCGTGCCCAAATGAAACCAAGCCACCACTACCCTGATCTTCTCAGTGGTCTTCTCTGGCGAGAAGTCCTCATGGGCTGACTCTCGACGCATAACTCGCCTCACAAAGGTGATGCCAAAAACCTTGGCACGTGGCTCACGCATGGGCTTGTCTTTTTAAGGTGCCCCTTTTCGGACTGTTTTAGGAAACCAAAAGAACTCCACCCGTTGTACAAATTCCCCTGCTTTGACCCAAACCCACATGGAACGGCGATGAACTTGATTTCCTTGAAATCGTCCGTGTCAGACTCTGATCTGTGGTCAAAGCTGGTGCACGACCGCACCTCAGGGAGCACACGGCATCAGCAAAACCAACTGCCAACTGCCCCCATCAGCCCTAGAAAGAACGGCAAGCCTTTCAATCACAGGGCGCAACCATGCAGGACCAAACCCCCGCCCCCGCAGTCACAAATCAGCAGCCATCCATAGCTACAGATTCCTGAAACAAAATCAGCACCCATCAGCATGCCACAAATATTGATTCGAGAGAGGGCGTATCCCACGGATGTCCAATCCATCAACCTGCTTCTTGGAACGTCGTAAGCTATTTGGCAGCAGCTCATGCTGCCTGGGACCTAAAGAAGTTGTGGCTTGCTGGTTCTCACAAGGGAGAACTAATGGAAACAAGGGATGGTTGAATTGGGGTCATTCCCTCATCCCCAACTGAGGACCAGCCAGACAATTGCTCCCGCAAATTAGTGTGGTTTTTGGGGCCCGGTTCCTACATAGGCACATACAACAAGGCTACTTGTTCAACTCACCCGCGGCGCCTCCAGCGCCTCCAGCAAGTCGTCACCCTCCTCCCGAGCCTGACAAACACCGGGCAATCTCTCTACCCCTGTAAATATGCATATATACATCTATGAGTACACATGCTTGTTTGTATATACATGTGGGAATATATTCTATGCATACATACATTATATTACATTATATTACATTATATTACATTATATTACATTACATTACATTACGTTACATTACATTTACATTACATTTGTTAAAACCCTCCTGGCCCCGTGCCTAAATTGGGAAGCAGTTCTGAGGTCCGTGTTTGTGTTGCTTACAAGGTTCCATTGATTGCCACTTGGCTCAAGTCACAAGTGAGGTTCAAGATCTTATGTGAAGCTGCGTTCATACGTGATCGACAATTGAGAGCGGAAAACACTTCGCTTGCGCTGCATTTGTCAGGACCACTGTTGTAACTATTATTCCTTCTCCCTTACAACAGTTACACGGGTTCGGCTATAACGGTTTGACCGTATACACCTTTCTACGTGGTTGGTATTTACAGCTGGAGGGTTCGGTGGACAGCGTCCCACGGGACGTCACCTTGCCGTCTCTTGACGGGTTATCAGCCGTAACGACAAGCTCTACACTGGACAGAGAGACAGCTGGTTTATTGCGGGTACAGGGACAATAAAGGGACAATAACCTACACGGTACAATGGCATCTTCAGCGAGCCCAAGTACTGCAACTTTTGGGAACGGCAGCTCAGAGGGATCCAATGGATTGATGGCTCTTCCTGCGGTGATGGATTTGGTCGCAGATTTACAGGATGAACCTGGGAGCGGAGGATCCGCGCTATTCAGCGACATATCCACCCCTACAAGATCATGGAAGCAGGTCGATGTTCGTCAAGAGTCGAAGCAAAGAGAATCCCCGCCGAGAAGATCATCATCTTCGCCTGCGACACCACGGACGTCGCAGAAGGGCGTGAGGTCAACATCAAAAGGTGGGAGATCTAAATCGCCCACCAGTGCAGAGTTTCGCGCCGCGATTAAAGAAAAGAACAAGATGGAGATGGAGATCGGGGAATACCAAAAGACACTTGATGAAATGTCGGCAGCAATGGCGAATCTTCATCAAGAAGACTATGGGAGCACCATCCGGATCCAGGAGCTGGAGAGACGATGCGAGATTGCCAGCAAGCAGTCGGGACATCTTGTGAGTCACCACCAACACCACATGGCTGAGGCATGGCGCAAGTTTGAGGAGGAAGCCCAACAGATGCGCAAGGTGGAAATGAACGCATATCAGTACGGGGAAAAGAAAGACATGGAGTCGAATGTTATAATACAACAGATGAGACAAGCTGAAGGAACTATTATGGAGCAGAAGCGGGAGATTGCAGTGATGAAATCCTACATGGCAAGCGAGAAGTCGGCCGCGCAGGAATCAGCTATACGTGCAAATCAGATACACCGTGAGGCTTCACAACAAACCTCAGTTTATCAGCAACAGATCAGAGGTATTGAATCGTCTACATCTATCGAGAAGTTCAACGAGGAGGAGATGGTCCAAAGTCTAAAATCACAGTTGGAGCATGCACTCGTCAAACGCCCCGAGACGTACTCTATGGAGGACTCCAGGGAGCAGCTGATGGCGAGACTGAACGACGTTACAACATTCGCGGAGCAAGAATCGAAGAGAGCAGAGTGCTTACTTCGCGAGAAGGAAGAGATCGTCAAGCAGTACGAATCCGACGTGTTGAAGAAGGACCAGATGATTGCTATCGAGGGTAGTCATCGTCAAGATGCGATCTTGGAGTTAGCCCAGGTCAGAGAAGCAAAACAAGAAGAGCGGTGCACGATGGACGAGAAATCGAAGGAGGCCGAGTACTGGAGATTGACAGACAGCTAATGGACCTGGAGTGTATGATGAGCACCTCGGGGAGATGCGTGATCTTCAGGGACAACTGAAGGATCGGGAGGCGACGCTCAAGCAAGAAGAGAGTTTTGTTCGTCAACTCGATGCTGACAATGAGGAACTACGAGCACTCAAGAAGCTGGAGACACAGGAAGCCTCTAGCAGTAAAGATGGACATCGTGAACGAGCAGTAGTGAAACGCGCTGAGGGAGGACCCCAAGCTAATTCGACTAGGGTAGACAAGAGGGTGACTGGGTTATTCCCGTCATCATCATCGAATCTGATCCCTAATTCGTCACTAATGCCAGGTTCGATTCTCTTTCCGTCTTTTGGTGATCCAATGATCGATGTACACCTATCCCAGATGCAAGGGGTTGTTGGGCATGTCCCACAATCCGCTACTACAACTGGTGGTAGTGGTGATGGAGGGGGAAACAACGGTACTACACCCCCATTGGATTACGGTGGATTCTCGCCCAATGGAAATAGACAAGGGGCAGGTCGACGTCAGTTGAGCCTCACAGGTGGCGGAGGAGGACCTCCGGATGATCCACCCGATGATGAGGACGAGGATGACGACGACGAAGAGGATGAAGAGGACGAGGAAGAAGAAGAGGAAGAAGATGACAATCGGACACGGAGGAGGCGCAGAAGATCGAGGGATGATCGAGAAATCAAGAGCGAAAGACCGAGGATTTCGAGGAAAGAAGCCGAGAGGGTGTCTATTCCTGCTTGGCCAAAGATCCATCAACTCGATAACTGGAAGATGCAATTGCTGATGAATGTTCTGAGCGCATGCGCAGATCCAGATACTGACACATGGACGAAATGGTTGGAACAGGCTCTTGGGTTAAACCCAGACCTAAATCTGCTGAGCGACTCCGGCGGCGACAGATTCGCTACGATAGATATCAAAATGGCCATGGGCATGCAGAACATGTTAAAACAAGCACCTGACGAAGCCAAAGACGTGTACCTCGACGCTACACGACATTCGGAACTACGACATCAACAAGGGGTGATCGTGAAGGGACGAGAGTTGGTGGCATTGGTTATGCAATCATTCAGGACGTCTGATCGAACGGATCTTGTCTACCACATCGAGCACCTATTCAACCTTGACTTTCCTGGAGACAAGAATTTGGTTATATTCAGGAACAAGTGGTATGATTTGTTGCTAAAGATGAGGAGCGAAGATAGACCCAGCAAGTTGGCTCTCAGAGATATTCTCTACAGGAAGATCAAAGGGAGCAAGAAGATGGAGTTCGGCCTCAACGCCTATCATAGGTTGCCGGACAAGCATCCTCAAAAGAAGTACGAATTCTTGTTGGCATTGATCGACCACCAAATTAAGGCGGATCGGGAGGACCTGATGCTTGACATGAAGGAGAAATCGGTCAAGTCAATGATGAAGTCGGGCGGCAGAGATGCAGCCCCGGCTACTGGCAAACAGGAGAACCAGGGTGGCAAAGGCAGGAAGGGGAAACCCAGTGGACCTGATGCTGCTCCTGTACTCCCAAAGGCCAAAGCAAAGGGTCACGCTGGCAAGAACGGCAAGTCCGACGGTGCCAGCGACAGAGGCAAGAGTCCGGGCGGAGGTAAAGATAACCCATGTTGGTATCACTTCAAGGCAGCGAAGGGATGCGTAAAAGGGAATGAATGCACATTTTCCCACAGCAAGAAGACGGAGCACAAGCTGGAGAACATGCCCAAAGGGAAAGGAAAAGGTAAGTCCAAATCCAGATCATCATCACCAAAGAGGGATGATGGAGCATGCTTCGCGTTTCAGAAGGGAAAATGCGACAAGGGGAGTGCTTGCAAGTATAGGCACGAGCTCATCAAGAACAATTCAGCTCCGGCAACGTCAAGCGACAAGGCACAAGCCAAGTCGAAGGCTGCCGCCAAAGCCGCAGCGCCAGCTATTGCAAGAAGAGCCATCGCGATGCCTGCGATAGTCTTGAAGCAATCGGCTCCTGCGGGAAAGGTCAGCTTCAAGAAGGACGTTGACCAGGTCGAACCGGATGAAGCCGAGACTGTCTACCACGAGCATGATGACGACGCAATGAGCGAATCATCAAGATGGTCTGGCGAGTCCGAGATCCCCGAGAAAATGGTATGGTTCAAGGAAGTACTCGATGTCGACGAGAATGGGGAGATCACCTATCTCGAAGACGAGAGAAGGCAATGGGAACGAAAAGGGGAGTGGTACGGCTATGAGGACAATGAGAATGAGCCTTATCAGTACGTGCACGTCGACGAGAAGAAGTTTAAGAGCAGTGATCATCGAGAATTATCAGCCTATCAAGTCCAACGATCATTGATAAGAGCGAAAATACTGAGAGAGGTGGTAGACGACATATACAGGAAACACTACTTCCCAGTAACCAAGGAGAGCACCATAATGTTCGAATATGATCGGAGCAAGGACGAGATCAAGGAATCGGCCGTCAACTGGAAGAAACAGCATGGTTTGCCGAAGAATGTGTTCGCAATGTCAACGTGCATCAGCAAACGGGTGAAATGGTTGATGGACACCGGGTGTGGTCATGATCTCATTGGACGAGCCAAGGCAAAGAGCCTGGGTGTCGATATTGTGAAAGATGATGATGAGATTGTGTTCCAGACCGCAAATGGTTCCACTTCCACACCCGACGTGGCCAAGACAGTCGTGGACGAGTTGGACGAGACTGTCGAGCCGCGCGTGTTGGACGAGACACCCACGGTGTTGTCAATAGGGAGGAGATGCATGAAGATGGGTTATGCATTTCACTGGATGCCTGGTAAACTACCTTTCATGGTTACACCAAAGCAGGGATTCGTGCACTTACAAGTCAAGGACGACATCCCATACCTCGTGAGTGATGGTAAACTTCGGAGTAACAGGCATCGCCCTACGGTAGACGACCTCAAGGAGCACTTTTCGGAAGTATTGGCAATGGTAACGAACGATGAGGCAGATCAGGATGGCGACGATGACAACGAGGTCACACCCGCCGCTGTCGGTGAATCCGCAGAGGTCGAGGGCGAGCGCCATGATGGTGCGTTTGACTTCGGACCACCCGGAGGAGCCGGTCCGGTACGTCCGCCTCCCGTAGCTGAGGAAATACCTGTAGACGTTGGGCCAGTCCCATGTCGACATGGTGATGCCGAAGCTAACGAGGAAGAGGTTGATGAGGATGATCCAGATGCCGGAATTGAAGTTGATGTGTACGAAGGGTCATCAATAAAGAGGAAAGTGGGAGTCCTCAAGAGGGACGCCAACTCCATTGCTCATTTGCTTACACACAGGTATCGAAACCCTTTCTGCGAGTCATGCGTCAAGGCACAGATGAGACACTTCAGATCACGAACGGGGGCCTTCAAGAGGGAGGTAAAGATGTTCGGGGACCTGGTGACGTTCGACTTTGTGACGGCATCAGGAGATCATGAAGTGGAAGGCAGGTATGCGCTCATTATTCGGGACATATATACCGGAATTATCATGGCTTATCCAACTGCGAGAAGAGACACTGACTCCGTTGTCAGAGCCATCAAGCACTTCTGCGGGAGGAGGAAGATCAAGCAGGTATACTCGGATGATGGCCCGGAACTGATCAATGCATGCGTGGAGCTGAAACTGAACCACGACCTGTCGCTACCTGGACGACCGCAGAATAATTCCCTTGCTGAGAGAACAAACCAATTCATCATTGACCAGACTTCGGCTTGTCTTGTACATGCCGGTCTACCCACGTGCTACTGGGTGCAGGCCATCACCACGCTGTGCCATCTTATGAACATTGAAGAAGTAAATGGATCGAGCGCTTGGATGAGGCTGCATGGCGAGGAGTTCAAAGGCGAGAAGATACCTTTTGGTGCGCTAGTAGACTTCAAGCCGAGTGAAGCACGAGGGGAGAAGAGGGAGAAATTCGAGCCAAGAGGGGAAACTGGTATATTTGCTGGATACGTGTTGAGCACCGGGATGCATGGGGCGAGCAAGTATCGGGCTTGGGCCCTCACTGCGTTTGCGGGTGCAGAGTTGAACATCAAGAAAGCAAAGGTTCCACCTCGATTGAGAATGCCGCATCAGACGCAGAGGATGATTCTCAAGTCACCTCTGACATTCCCAATACAACAGAAGTACAAGGCTGCCAACGAGACTCTGGAGGGGATTGGGATGTCTGTCGATGCAATCGGTCTGGATGCACGTGACCGCCTGGTCGAAGATGAGGACTACGAGCCCGAGTTATTGCAGAGTGACGAGAAGCGACTGCTCGACGATGAGGTCGATCAGATCGCTGGTCTGCTGCTTGACGATGGTCCGGAAGTACTTGTCGGAGGTCGGGGGGATCATGTAGAAGATGAGGATGATAGACCGAGCTCATCAAAAGGGAAGAGGGATGGACACGCCAAGGGCGACGACGAAGTTACGAAGCCCGACCTTCCACATGTGTCAGCTGGACTACCTGGGGACGGCATAACGTACATCAACGATGATGGCAAGGAGGTTAAGATCGACAAGGCCGGAAGACCATATCCTGTCGGGAAAGATGGCTTCAGGTTAATGAAGACGACGAGACCTCCAGAGTACACTCCCGATGAATGGGCAATGATGAGGAAATACTACACCGAGGAAGAAAAGGCCGAGGTGAAGGGTGGTGGCAAGAAGAAGAAAGACGGCCCCAAAAGTAAGGAATCTGAGATTTCTGCGCCGGCTGAGGCACAGACATTGCAGATGCCCGGTGGTAAGAGAATTCGAGCAATGCTTCGAAACCGCTGGGGTGGAGTTGAATGGCAGTACAATTGGGGATTGCGGAAGAACATATCAAAGATCAAGAACCCACTGGATGGGAAACACTTGGCTGAGCTTGATTGGGTCAGGATAGTTGTAAATCCTGTTGACGGAGTGGTTGTCCTCATGGATTCCAAGCAATCCCAAGACGTCTTGAGACGAAACGTTCAGCTTGAGAAAGAATTTGCGTGTCTGGTAGTAATTTACGCCTGGAAGTTCAAATCTGAGGAGCGGTCGAGGTCGACTCCAAATTGGACGAAGGCAGTTGCATCAGTCATAGAGCGTCAGAGAGACGAAGCTGAGACGATATCGGGGACAGATCCTACGGTCGATGCATCGACGGATTTTACCTGGTACGAATGGGAGGAGTCTGCTGAGGTAGTTTCTGGAAAAGTGCCACTCGCGTTGCCCGCAATAGGAGAAAACGGTGAAGCCAAGAAATACCCATCGATGCCGTGCGTGACTTCTGAGCGAATACAGCACAGAGAGAAAGCCGTAAAAGTTGTACGATTCTTCGACGCTTTAGTGTCCAGACCGGTTGGCCGGAAAGAAATGCTGACCAACCCTGATGCGTTGGCATCAATGAAGAAAGAATGGTCGGGATTAATCGACCAGGGCGTCTTCGACCTTGGCGCAGTGCGGGAATATGACGCTGTGGCCAAGGAGGCAAAAGCGAAAGGGGAAGAGATACACATGGCTCGCGCACATGGTATTTGTGTTGAAAAGCACTCACAGTTGCCTGTTGGTGATCCTAAGAGGAAGTTCAAGGGTAGAGGCGTGTTGCTGGGGAACCAAGTGAAGAATCAAAGCTTTGAAGCTGCGATGTTTCAAGATTTGGGGAACTCTCCTGCTTCGTTTGAGGCCTCGCGTTGGGCGGATTTTTTGGGTTGTCATGATGGTTGGGATGTGCAGATGGCCGACGCTGTTCAAGCGTACATCCAGGCCACACTGAGAGGCACGCCGTGTTGGATTGAATTGCCACGAGAGGCTGTGCCGAGTGAATGCAATTGGGGTAAGTACAGGAGACCAGTCGTTCCATTGAGGAAGGCGCTGTACGGACACCCAGATGCGGGAACATTCTGGGAGCAGCACTGTGATGAATCGGTGCGCGCCGTTGGTTGTGAGCCCATCGGTGAGGAATGGCCGTCAGTGTACATTCATGAAAAGCTCCAGCTTGTTCTGGTTGTGTATGTCGACGACTTCAAAATGGCAGGGCCGCAAAAGAACCTTGCCCAGGGATGGAGCATGTTACGTACACGTTTGAAGATTGAGCCCGAGACTGGACTTGACATGTACCTTGGTTGTAACCAAAGCAAGGGAAACGTCACTCTCGGGAACGGACACCGCGTCACAACGGTGACCTATGACATGGAACAGTTCCTACGTTCCTGTGTCGACCGCTATCTTGAGGTGGCGGGCGAGTAAAGTTGAATAAGGTTGTCACTCCTGAGTTGCATGAAGAAACAAAGAATCACGTCTCACGGAAGCCTGCCAAAGAGGGGCCGTCAGTCGTGTGCAATTGGTGTAACAATCTTGTGCCCACCGACGGTTCTGCCACAGCGCCGGACCAGCGGGGAGGGACTCCTGAGTTGGCCATGAAGGAGCCCGTGCGTGGACACCTTGCTCCGCATGCCGCTAGCGTACTAATGAAGTTGCTGTACGGTGCGCGGATTGCCCGCTTCGATTTGTTGCGGCAAGTGAATCGCCTGGCACGGAATGTGCACAGGTGGACTGACTCCGATGATCGGGGTTTGCATCATTTGATGTGCTATGTGCATCATACGAAACATTGGCGCATGGTCGGTTGGGTCGGAGACTCCATGGATGATGTGCACTTGGCCTTGTATGCGGACGCTGACTTTGCAGGATGTGTCGACTCGCTACGTTCCACCTCTGGTGGACACTTGAATATACAAGGGCCTAATACTCGGTTTCCGTTGTCTGGCAGCTCAAAAAGACAGGGTTGTGTGAGTCACTCAACTCCTGAGGCCGAAATAGTTGCGGCCGATGTTGCCATGAGAGCCATGGGTATGCCTGCTCTGAAGTTGTTGCAGCGGATTCTCAAGAAGTCACCGAACTTTGTGTTCTATGACGATAACAAGGCTATGATCGGTGTCGTGCGATCGGGGAGAAACCCCACGATGCGCCACCTTGAGAGAAGCCATGGTGTTTGCATTTCGTGGATGCATGAGATGTTCACACGTGATTACATGTATTTGGCGTATGAGGTCACCGACAGAATGGCGGCTGACATCTACACCAAGGCGTTCAATGATGGACGCAAATGGAAACATGCATGTTTGCAGATTGGTCTACTCGACCCGAGCTTGCTGTCTGACCCGGATACCCTCAAGGCGCTCACACCTACGTGTGATCCCATAAAAGGGACCATGCAGACTGCTTCGGGAACGGTTGACGGAGTTCCCACATTTCCGTACACACACATTCCGATCATGCCCCCGGACCTGTGGTGGTCCGGATTGACATCCAAAGAAGGATTGCATGAGCATGAAGGGCATGATCCGGTTGTCGTTGCTAAAGGACCCAGATTGATGCGTGTGAAACCTCCACTCGCGGTTGTGACACCATTCGGGAGCAAGTGGCTTCGTTCCACTTGGTTTCTGAGGAACGGGTCATGGCTCAAGGTTGAGGACAGGGTTGACCCTGGGTTACAGTGTGAGCGGATTGATGGGTGGGTTGAACGCGCAGTTTGGCAGTTTCATCCCGTGCCGGTTGCTGTACCGGCGCGGGAGCAATCTCCACGACCACGACCAATTCATGTCGGGTCCGGGGATGTTGACATGCAGTCCGTGCTGGCCGCATTCGTTGAAGAGCTGTCAAACGAGCGCATTGAATTAAAATGTGTCAATGACCTTGCTTTGGAAACTTTGCTCCGGTTGAAGCTGCTTATGCGTTGTCTGCATACCAGTCATGAGCAACTTGTTCCTGGTCGTTGTTTTGTTCCGTATCGCATTGCGGTGAAGCACAAACCACAGTTAGCGCCGGGTATTGAGCTCGCGATGGTTAAACATGACGGTGGTGTGCTTCGCGCTCCGGTGCATGTCTCGCTTCCTGGTATGAGAACTCGCACAGTCGTCACATTGTACAGTGTTGACTTGGCTCGGCCTATTGTGCTGATGGCATGTTCCGAACCGCGTAACTGGTTCACTGCCCTTGCCCGACATAACGGGCCGCAGGTCGTGGCCATCACTTTGACTTACTGAGCGAGTACGGGGGGAGAATCGCCAGACATGTGCTTACTAAACCTTCCGATTTGTTGTTCTTCGCCGGGCCTTGCACGGGGGGATCATCATGGGCACGCCTCAACAAGACTCGCGGAGTTGACACCGCAGAGAAAATCGAGGCCAAACAGAAGGAATTTTGGAAATTGTTTGAACGGTTCGTTGAAATCAAACGGCATGCCATGACGAAACGCGCTGCGATTTTGTTTGAGTTGCCTGGAAGTTGCGATTATTGGAAGGATGAGAGACTGCATGAGGTTGTTCATGATGGCATTAGTCATGAGTTTGATGGGTGTCGCTATGGCTTGAAGCAAAGGTATGCGAAGAAACCCATGCCAATCAAGAAACCATCAGCTCGTTGTCTAACAAGTGTAATGGAAACCATGAACATGGACCTTGTGCCGGTCGGGAAACCAAGGAAACCCAGTTGTACACGTCGTTGATGGTGTGTGATCCTCCGTCGTTTTCGTGCTCGAGCAAAGTGCCTTCAGCCGGCACCATTGAAACTCGCTCTTGCTTGCATTACGCGAGGGAATTCGCGGAAGCATCAAGCTGCTGCGTGTGAGATTCGCACCGACCCGACTGTGCCAACGAGGAGCTGGGCTAGTCCCGAACCTCAGGTTCGAACGGGGAACTGGGCTAGTCCCGAACCTCAAGTTTCGACGAGGAGTTGGGCCAGTCCCGCACCTCAATTAGAAGCTGGGCATATATTGGGACTATGGCTTTATTTGCAGCTGCCTATTTTGGGTTTTCCCGGTTCTGGAGAATATCATCAAGATGACTGCCAATGCGACCGTCGTCAATACAAATGAATTCTTCTGCGTGCCTGTTGGGAAATCCAGGCAAGCGGCAATATTCTTGGGGAACCTCGTGAAGAACGCCATCGAGGAGGGCAAAAGAATCCCCAAGAGAATGGAAATGGGCAGCGACCTGGGTACATGCATAAAGTGGATCGAGGACATCGGCGTTCCCGTCATCTACGCCTACTCAGCGTACTACTCTGCCAAGTGCCGCGAAATGATGAAAGGAGAAGGGCAATCCATGAGGGTTGCATTGGAGTTTATCAGTACGATTTTCGGACAACTTTCTGCTGACGAATGCATGCTTGGTTGGAGGGAATTCTGCAGCAAAGGGAAGAAGATTGTGGCGGCGCTGAACCAGCTTTGCGGTGAGGCATCGCTACTAGCAAAGAATCCTGAACTGCTCAATGTCACCAAGTATTGCATCGAGGGGGCAGATATGTTGAGATCCATCGCAGATATCTGGGATCTCGCATCAGGTGTGGCCGAGGGCAATGAAGAACGGTCTTTCACAGCTGCATTCCACCAAGACACTCCGGTCGGGGAAGTCTACAAAGAGTTCATCAGTGATGAACCAACCAGAACCTCGTCGTCAAGAAGGTGGAGGAGCTCCGAGGAGTTTCTGACAACTGCAGAGTTCGAAAGGCATGATCGAAGAATTGCGAAATTCAGAGATCGAAGCTGGGGGAAGGTATTCACGTTGAGCGTGATCAAGGCTCCCAAGGTTGACTTCTACGGTCATGGCACAAGAGCCGACTACCAGAAGAATTGGGACCTTGGGCTGACCTACCAGAATGAGCTGCGCGCGTCGATGAAGAACCTGGCGTATGCAATGAGAAGAGATGAAAGAGCTCACCAGCACAACCTTTTGCGCTGGATGATCTGTGGGTCAACCCCCAGCGACATCTCTGACGCATGCATCGGGGCAATCAACTCACTCATGTGCGTTTCCTTCATCATGAGGAGGTTGCAGCCATTGGTCGGGGAAAGGCATGCTACGGATCAGTCGTACACAGTTTATTTCCGTCAGGACAAGTCCGAGCTGAGGGACCTCTATCGGGAGATCGAGGTCGCCAGGAACTTCCTGTGGTGCATCGACATGATCTACAAATCAACGCTGCCTGCGATGAACATCAACTCCATCAGCTTGGCGCCACACGCGGCTGACAGGGCCGCTGAGAACCAAGATCGGCGCAAGTGGGTAAGCTGGCTGAAGGAGATTGAAAAGAAGGCGGAGAAGGACAACGTGATCGACTTCGACCAGAACACCTACTGCACCGTTAACGAAGCCGACAGGGAACTGGAGAGGTACCCCGAGGACTTCGCGATCGGAGAGGAGCCGACGTGGTGGGTAATGGGTTCATCGAAGACGGAACCGCCGCAGAAGACGGAGCGACAGCAGAAGTCAGCGTCGAGCTCCGGGCAAAGGAAACAAACCTCTGGTGGGCCAGTCCCCCAGCAGGGAGCTTCAAGTGGGGGGTCGTATGCAAGCGATGCCGTCAAGATCGACAACGAGATCATCGACTCCATATTCCGCATGAACTCCGGTGGTGATGATGACAGATGGACAATCATCAACCCAACTGCTGGGCTCGACACATACACCTCATTCGAAGGGGGTATTACTCTGAGTGGCGCAACTGTCAGCGTGAAGTTCAACATAGACGCCAACACAGGGTACCCAATCATACAAACTGTATTTGGGCCGTGTCTCGCAGATGGGAAGAACGCGACATATTGGGAGTGTATGCTGAGATGCCTGACTTCTTCGCTGGTACATTTCGAGGAGAAGACCAGCGCAGAGAAGATCATTCTTTCCTATGTTAGAAAAGGGAATGCGGCATGGCTTCAGCTGTATGCTTTCATGTGTGCCCAAACAGGATGCTTGATTACTGGACGCCTTCCGGGCGCCAAAGCCATCAACGCGTTGCTACAGGCAGAGAAGAACCCAGACAACGCACCTGGACGGTTGATCCGGATCATCAAGGAGCAGAAAAGGGGCCCCATTGGTGGGGCAACGATTCGCGACATGATGATTCAGAAGAAGAGCTTCTTGGTCCTGGATTGGCCCCTGAGGGCTGTCAATGCGAAAGGGAGCACGAAGACCTTCCAGATGATGGTCAACGAACAGGGATGGACAAACATCGAGGAGAGATCGTACTACGGTTCGAGTGAGCAAGTCTCCTCGTCCGCAGATACGATGAGCATCATCTCCCGATTGCAGAAACTGGAAAAGCTCATCGTCGAACGACGGAGGCGAGACATGGATGACTCACCTGTGTCGGTGCACATTTGGATGTCGCTCTATGACTGGTTGTGCATGAGGGGGTGTGGGTGGCAGGTGACCGCCAACCCCATCATTGACTCCTTGCAAAAGACGATATCCGACCTCGTCAACACGTGCAAGGGCTTGGTTGTGGTGTGCGTGAATCGCGACGTAGCTTTCCATGGAGGAAGAGGGGACTTGGGTGGGGACGATCGCCAACAAGGTGAGCGAGATCTGCAAGGCGGCAGGCGCGTTGGTGACCGAGAACGATCGCCTGTGGCGCGTTGCCCACGCGCTCACAGGTAAGAACTACAAGATCCCTGGAAGCTCGAATCTGCAACATTTCCTCTTGAAGCGATTGTTGGTGGAGAAATCCATCGACGTGATCGCGCCAAGCAACGCGTTCGTGTGTGAGCTGGAGGAGACATGCATAAGCGAGCCCGACCTTCGCTTCAATATCCCGAAGAACATGGAGGAGTCGAAGGTGAAATTCGAGTACAAGCCGACCTTCACTGCTCAATCGAAACGGAGGCAAGAACGGCAGGATGAAGGACACGGCGGACAAGATGCGTTTGGAAACATCGATGTCAGCGATCAACGTCTTCGATGGTATGCGGTCACCGAGCTCAGTGAGTTAATCTGCGAACTTTGTGTGAAAGAAATGCAGATGAACAAGTCGAAGGTGCTCGGGTGAACTGTTGCACGAACTGGAATGCGGACACGAACGGTGTTGTGAGATCAACCGAAGGGAGGAAGCTGTATACGCGACTTTTCGCAGAATGCGTGGTTGCAATCCCGGATCTTCAACATCTCATGGTGAACGTCAACAATGTTCAGGCCATGACCACGATTATACGGGAGCTTGCATATTCCAAACTGAAGAAAGAGCTATCCCACGTGGGTTTCGTGAGCATGACAATGGATCAGGCAGCACAGTTCTACAATAACGGACACGGGAAGCAATTGTGTGCATCCCGGGATGTGATCACGTGCAAGAATTCCGAGGGAGTTGAGGAGAGGACCTCCATCTTTGTGATAGACAGAGATCTTGGCAACGTGGCCTATTCATCCTGGATCAAGAGCGTGCTTGATCAGGGGACGATGTATGAGCTCCTGGGACAAACTACGAATGAGGAGTCCTTGGGGGACGTCGTCGAGATGATATTGGGTTTCTTTGAGGTGATGTCGTACTTTCAGCACGAACTTCCATTGTGGAAAGATGCATGGAAGATCAAGAGGGAGTTCGAGCATTCAATCGTACGACACCTCGCCGGGAACGTGAGCCACACGACGGGCCAGAACCGAAAGCGGAACAAACCGTCCGCCCAGCTCGGGGCGCCCACGAAAGAAGTGTTGGACATCATGAACACGGTCAAGCCCAGACATCCGCGATCCCTGACGGCCGAGCATGCCACCCAAGGATCCAAGAGGAAGGCAACAGAGGGCGAAGGCGACGGTCTTGGTCAAGTGCCAGACCCGAGCCGAAACTCTCAGCCCAACGTTGAGAAAGAAGAGAAGAAGCAGCGAGTGATTGATGGGCGGAGAGCTGCACTCGAGTTCCTGGTCTCAATGGAAAAGTGCATGGGAGAGATGGGAATTTGCATGAGATGCGCGAACCTGGCCCACGACGGCGACTGCAAGAACTATGAGGAGGCTGCTGGGAATGAGAAGGCGATGAAGAAGATCCGTGAGCTTCTCAGCAGCGATCATGTTTCCTCGGATGAAGAAATGGGGGATACGGAAGAACCGTTCTCATCGACGTCCAAGGAACGCAAGAAAGGGGGACAAGAAGGGAAAGAGACAATAGAAATGTATAGCTATACCATCAATCTGGTGGAGATGGCTGACACGGCTGAGGGAGGAGAGCTACAATGCGGTGGCGTGGACCTCACCTACAATCCGTGCGGGGACAACAGAACGTTCAAGACGACGCTAGAGCGAGGGTGTGACACCATCCCATGTTACATCCCGAAGTTCGGCGACGTGAGCGATGTGCATATGCCATGGGCGTACGCATCTATTGTTGACCTCAAGTACTTTCCCAAGGGTGCCGCCTTGAACAGGTGGATGTGATGCAGCTTGGCAAGAGCGTCAATTTCTGCGTTGCTCCCTTTGACGGTGCTCCACTATGCAAGATTGGCGACGATCGCTCGGTATTTGCTACGAAAGATCAAGCAAACCAGCTATCTCACAACCTATGCAGAGTCCTTCGACACAAAATCGGCAATTGCCGAGGAAGTGTTTTCAGATGCGATGAAGGTGGATGGGTCGACATCGACGCAGTCATTGACGACCGAAATAACGACATATTCCCACCTTCAACTTCGAGAGCAAAACGATACATGGGCATCATGGAAGTGATCAAGTGGCAGGAGTCCGGACACAAGAAATCGAGGTTTCAGGTCCTGGCAGCAAGGTTTCCAAGCGTCATGAACCCGAATGACATGAAGGCGGCCAGGGAGGAGATGAACTATGCTGGCCTGGATCGGGATGACATCGACAGGATGTTCAACAGATGCGATGGATGGTACAGCCTTGGTGCATCCGAGTCACAACTGGTCACAGTGATTTTGGATTCATGAGCTCATCCGCACTGGCAAATAGGTATTCTGCAAGAATGGGTGATTCTCTCGGAGGAGCATTCCATGTGACGTATGTGGAGAACCTGAGCATCGTACGCTGTGGGCTAGTCCCCGGCGGGATCGATGGCGGAAACAGGCTAGCATTGCACTTCGGAGCATTTGCTCCATGGGATGAGATGAACGTAGCAACGAAGGTGACGCTACGAAACGTAAGGTCGGGGGATCCGATTGCGATCATCTACATTCCCAGTGCAACCCTCGCGCGGTATGGAGCTGGAGTCGCGGCAAATGGGACATTCATGGTCTTTGACGTGATCCCGTTCTATGAGGTCAAGTCC
The DNA here is from genome assembly GCA_963377175.1 of Effrenium voratum. Taxonomy (NCBI): domain Eukaryota; class Dinophyceae; order Suessiales; family Symbiodiniaceae; genus Effrenium; species Effrenium voratum. Next base: position 161,059 of record CAUJNA010003610.1, read on the forward strand.
ATTTGGATTGGCAAAAGCAACGGAGGGAAACGCCTGGAGTACGAGGACGTCAAGCGAGCGTACTCAAAGTGTGTGGAAAACGAGATCTGTCCGGGTTTCGTCGATTCCTCCCAGGAATCGGCTGCGATGTTCCTACAGAACGTCGCGAAGATCAACGAGAGGATGCCTGAGACCGAGGCAGGTGCCGACAATCTGCACTACATCAAAGACATGGTGGATTGCAGCGAGGATCCTCGACATCACCAAAGACGAAATGAAGCTCCTGGTCAAGGATCGCGTGCACCCGGTGGGTGATATCATTTACAGATGCTTCTCCCTGGCTTTCAACTGTAAATATATATCGTTCGTAAGGGAAGGCTTGAACCTTGGCAGATATGGTTATTCGGTCAATGTGAGCGCCATTATTGCAGCCACTGACCCGAATAAGTGCGACACACCTCTGCTGGATTGGTGCCTCCGAAATGGGGCATTGGATACCAGAAGATCATCACAAGAACTGTGTCCGGGCGCGAGAAGCCCAAAAGAATTTGGACGAAGAGTTCCGTCGACGTACCCACAGACTGTCCATTGGGGACAGGTATGCGTAATGCAGATGTGGATTATTATTGCTTATGTGGTGTGGCGCGCCCACCAACAGCAATACATATATTCACTCCGATGTTGATTGCGGCACGATGTGGGCTAGTCCCCATCTATTGCTTGCGTCTCATCAATGTCATTGCGATGGAACGACTCTACATCATGATATGATTTCATGCGTCCAAGATGAATGGATGTGTATACATTTACATATTCCGACGACTATGACATTCCGGATATTCATGGATGGAACTATTACCTCATGGATGATTTCTTTTTCATGATATATATATATATTATTCATGGTACCTGGAATGGCTATGTTTTGCATGTATTGCTCGCCAAATCTTCTTTGCCGATGATATTCAGATGGCTCATGACCGTGCGCTACTATGGATTTCTATGGCCAACCCATTTCTGTGGATGACGGCTGCGCGATGCGCAAATGCGGCAGCCGGGATTTCAAGTGGTTGCGTATTGGCTAGAGGCAAAATGTCTCTTGCATCTGAGTATAGGAATGTGCTACGATTTGTGGATGCATGTTTCTGCCTTGATTGGACCTGGCAAGTTTCACAATGAATGGACGGTGTAGCAATAGTGAATGAAAGAGTGTTCGACACAGTTTCGTAGCTGAAGCCGTGGCCATTGGAACGTTTTGTGGTGTTTGGACCGCATGATGAACAATGCGACCCAAATGGGGGATGTTAAAACCCTCCTGGCCCCGTGCCTAAATTGGGAAGCAGTTCTGAGGTCCGTGTTTGTGTTGCTTACAAGGTTCCATTGCCTTCTCCCTTACAACAGTTACACGGGTTCGGCTATAACGGTTTGACCGTATACACCTTTCTACGCGGTTGGTATTTACAGCTGGAGGGTTCGGTGGACAGCGTCCCACGGGACGTCACCTTGCCGTCTCTTGACAACATTTACATTACATACAGATACATACATACATACATACAGACAGATACTTACATACATACATACATTACATTACATTACATTGCAATACATTCAATACATACATACGTTACATACATACAGACATGCATACAAATACATACATACATACATACATACATACATACATACAGACACATACATACAGATACATACATACATTACATACATACATACATACATACATACATACATACATAAGTACATTACATGTGTACACACATACATACATACATTACATTGCACTACATTACATTACATTGCAGTACATTACATACATACATTACATACATACATCACATACATACATACATACAGACATACATACCTACATACCTACATACCTGCATACATACATTACATACATAGATACATACATACATTACATTACACACATTACATACATTACATACATTAGATACATACATACATACACACATACATAACATGCGTAACACACATACCATACATAACATATAACACGCATAACATACATAACATACATACATACATTACATTACATTACATTACATACATGCATTTCATACATACATACACACATACATAAAATGCGTAACACACATACCATACATAACGTACATAACACGCATAACATACATAACATACATACATACATTACATTACATTACATTACATACATGCATTACATACATACATTACCTTGCATTCCATTCCATTACATTACATTACACATACAGTACATTACATTATATTACATTACCTTACATTACATTACATTACATACATTACATACATACATACATAACATACATAACATAACAAGCATACATAACATACATAACATACATACATACGTACATACATAAATACATACATACATACATTACATTGCAATACAGTACATTACATTGCAATACAGTACATTACATTACAGTACATTACATACATTCCATCCCATTACAGTACATCACATTACATTACATTACATACATTATATACATTACATTACATTACATTGTATTACATTACACTACATTACATTACACTACATACCTACCATACAATACATACATTACATACATTGCATACATTATATACATTACATACACAGCATTACATTACATTACATTACGCTACATGCATACATACACACATACATTACATTGCACTACACTACATTGCATTACATTACATTGCATACATACATGCATTACATACATACATACATACATTGCATACATTGCCCACACATACATACACGCATGCATGCATGCATGCATACATACAGACACACATACCTACCTACATACATACATAACATACATAACATACATAACATAAATAGCATACATAACATACATAACATACATACATATATACAGATATACATACATACATACATAACTAACAAACAAACAAACAAACAAACATACATACATACATACATTACATTACATTACATACATACACTACATTCTACTACATTACAGTACATTACATAACATTACATTACATTACACACATTGCATACATTACATACATTACACACATAACATAACATAACATTACATTACGTTAATACATACATACATGCATACATTACATTACACTACATTACATTCCGTTAATACATACATACATACATTACCCTACATTACACTACACTACATTACATTGCATTACATACATACATTGCATAACATACATACATACATACATACATACATACATACATACATACATACATACATACATACATTACATACATTACATACATACATGTATACATACATTACACATATATATGTATATATATATTATGTGTGTGTATATAGCATCATACATATTCGAAAGCATGCATATGTTTATACAGTATCATGTACATGTTAGTATCATACACAATGTACATGTCTAAATATGTGTGCATGTGTATGAGGGTTGTCCAATATCCCTTGCTCTAAAAGTCGCCTTCCGCCTCGCCCTTCCGCGAACTTCCGCGATGCAGGTAAAACCACACGTTCTGATACGTGTCTGAACATAAGTAAGCTGGTCGGTGTGCTTCATCCACAAGATCTTCACACCGGTGGCTAGGGTCTTTCGCCCTGTGACACCTTGAAGAAGGTGAAGCCGAAACCGCGCGTGCATTTAAGACGGCTGCCGAAGACAATCCCGCTGAGAGCCACATGAGCCATTTGGCCGCCTTGGAGCTCTAGCGAAAAGAGCACCCGCTTGCACAAGCGGTTTTGCGTGGAAGCTGCGCAGCCTGACGCGTGTAAAGCGAAGGGCCAAATCAACCTCAGTCCTCAGAACACGCCCCGCTATGAATACAGCAAATGACTGGGGCTGAGAAGAAAAATATTTGTTCGATGACGGCTGCTCGTGCAAGGAATTTATTGTTCACCTGGTCCGCCCGCCGTGACGTCAAAGCGTAGCTTTCCAAAACCAGAAGGACAATGCTAGACTTTGCTATTCACGACACACGCGTTAACCACATCTAACTAGCATTTCTGGCATTTGGCGGCACTCCACACTGAAAACCATCAAGCCAAAAGCATCTCATCAAAACTAGAAGATCTGGCATCTGGCTGTTAACTTTCGCGAGCTCAGGTCTGGAGAGGTGTTTTTCATGTGTTTTTTTGTTTTAGCCTTAAAAAAAAAATGTGCCAAAAACCACATACATTGGGGGAGAAAATTATAGTTTAAAAAAACAAGGACATCGCTGGTAGACTCGCATGAAAATTTCAAAAAAACATTGAAAATGGCCAGTGGGTACTGAAATCCAAACCGTCAAACCTTGGATTTGACAAAAAAACCCAAAAATGCAACATACGCCAAAATATATTTCCGGTTTTTCGGGTGGCTAAACCGGTTGAACGGTAAACTAAGGGTTTGAAGTCTGCATTTCACAAGGTTGACTGGACGGGGCTGTGGCCTCACACCTCATATGCACGAACGCAAGCGGCCCAGACCCTTCTTTTCACATGAGCTCCTGTCCGCTGGGCACTGATGGGGGGGCAAGGCTGCACCGCTCTGTGGCGGCTGCATGTAGCACTGCACTTCGGCGGAATGAGGGGCATTATGTGCCGACTTACTTAGACTTGGATAGGGCACGTGCATGAATGCGCAGCTGTGCAGTTGCTATCTGGAGGCACACCCTGAAATGGCAGAAATGGCCCTGAAGCATGATCGGTCTTAATGCCCCCCACGCTGACACATACCCGACAGCAAAGGTCTGGCAAGGGCAAGGCCCGCAGCTCACAGCATCAAGTCTTCTTGTCTGCCGCTGCCGCTTCTGAATCCAGGAGCTCGCCACTCGCAACCGCGCCTTGATCACCGTCAACCTTGTGACTCTTTGCCTTTCGTCCTGGCGAGTGCTGGCCCATGCCCTAAAACGATGGAGCCACAGCACGGAACAATGCAACGAGGCTCGCATGACATGATGATGATCAACATGATGATGATGGTGATGATGATCAATGATGATGATGATGATGATGATGATGATGATGATGATGATGATGATGATGATGACACGTTCGAGCCGAGCCACGATTGCGTGGCCGGGTTGTATGTCTCATCTCTGCCAGGCTCAACCTGCGCCATGGTGCAAAAAATACACGCTTCTTATCGGGGCGTTTCCTGCCCAAAGGTTTGAAGGCTTGGCCAACTCACGAAAAAAAAAACTGGCGTGGTTCTAGGTGTTTGTTTTTTCGCAAGTGCCGATTTACTGATTTCACCCTCCTCGCCTTTCATGCGAAGCTGAGTCATCCCCCACGCGAGCGCCCAGAGCCAGATCATCCTCAAAGATGCTGAAGTCCAGCTCTGCAAGCGAGCCACCATCCGTGGAGGCAGCAGGACGTTTCATTGCACAACCCCAAACCCTAAAAAGGGGCACCTCCAAAAATATACACACATGCAAAACCCCAAGCTTCAAAAAGGGACACCTCCAAACATATCAAAGGGGGCCACTCAGCCAAATTGCGGCGGTCTTGCTAAGTTGCCTGCAGGCAGCTGCGGCCAACACATGACAAATGGCTTTCCACTGGAAACAACCGTCGTTACCCTCTAGCGAGCAGCTGTGCTTGCCATCTGCTCTGCCATCTTGACATTTAGCGCAACTGGTATCCAATGTGACAAGCAGGCTTCAACTTGCAGGATGGCTCACTAAAAAAAGAAAAACCCCAAACCCTAAAAAGGGGCACCTCCAAACATATAAACACATGCGGAACCCCAAGCCTCAATAAAACATGTTTTTCACACCCAGGTGGGGCGTCAGGGTGGTTACTTAGCAAAAAACAAAACCCCAAACCCTAAAAAGGGGCACCTCCAAACATATAAACACATGCGGAACCCAAGCCTCAAAAAGGGACACCTCCAAACATAACAGGGGGGCTCACTAATTTCACACCAAGGTGGGGCGTCAGGGCGGCCACTCACCAAAAAAAACAAAACCCCAAACCCTAAAAAGGGGCACCTCCAAACAGATAAACACATGCGGAACCCAAGCCTCAAAAAGGGACACCTCCAAACATAACAGGGGGGCTCCCTAATTTCACACCAAGGTGGGGCGTCAGGGCGGCCACTCACAAAAAAAACCAAACCCCAAACCCTAAAAAGGGGCACCGCCAAACAGATAAACACATGCGGAACCCAAGCCTCAAAAAGGGACACCTCCAAACATAACAGGGGGGGCAATCGTTAAAAAATGTTTTTCACACAAAGGTGGGTGCAACTATTAATATATTATCATTATTATTATCATATATGTGTAAACATAACATATTAGTTATTATTATTTATATGTATGTATTCATTTATTGTTTGATTGATTTATTTAGTATTTATATTACTTTTTTATGTGGCCGGCTGCACAGGTGGAGTTTGCGTCAAAATTCAAGCTCAGCGCCGCTATACAGCTGCAGCTTGCCGAATGCAATTTGACGTCGCGACGCAATTCCGAGAGGCAACTCAGTGCCGCTATACAGCCTCGCGTCGCAATTCCAAGACTTGCCAAGAGGCAAGAGCGCGGCATGCCTGATTATGACGCAGCGCTGTAATGCTTCTTGATCACCTGCTTGCCTGCTATGAGAGTCTTCGGCTGCTTGGCGTTGAAGTTGAAGTTGCAGCCCTTGGCATTGAGGAGTCTGACCTTGGCATTGAAGCGGGCCCTCATCTGCTGCAACACGCTCTTCATGCCTTGGTTGCCAACCATTGGTTGCTGTTGACCCCTCTGCAAAAAGTTTAACTGAATGGAAAATCCTTGATTTCCGAAAAAGTTAAAGTCTAAAGATCCAACCCAATAGCAATCAAGATGCGGCGGGCTCTCCAGCGCCTCACATTGTGGCGGTACTCCCAGCATTCGCGGGGTGTAAAGCCCTGCTCAATCCATCGAGCATCAGCATCGATCAGCCGCAGAAGGAACCAGGGGTGCCAGTCGGAATCCACCGACTCGAACATGGCTAGTGCGCATGCAGGCATGTCTCCTAGATTGTCATAATCTGCTTCACGGAACCTTTCTGAGAATATAATGCCGGTCTAGTTATCATTCCCGGGGATGGCTCACGCAGTGTTGATCATGTGCTGGTATCCGCAGCAGACCTGCATAGCAGAGATCTAAAGCCAAAACTTTCCGGGCAACGAACAGCATTCAGCATGCTTCCTTCATGCTGGTGTGTAAGACTGGAGGCAAGCCATCAAATCCAAATGGTCAAAAACAATCAAACAACTCAAAATTCGGGATAACAGAAAAATTCTAAATAGCTAGTGAAAAACTAGAAAACATTCATCGACGCACAGCACTCGGGCAAATCTTAAAATCTACATGATCAAATGACAACCCGGTTAACCCGAAAATACAACACGGGGACCGCTCCCTGAAAAGGGAATTGAGTTGAGGGCCCGTAGAGGGGATGTAACTTGGGACATGCGTTGGGTGCCCAGGCCAAAAAAGACACATGCCACTGGGATTGCCGGGAGCTGCCTGTGCTTCTTTTTTTGGCTGGCCACCTTGTCAAGGTCATCACTGCGAGACGCAGGACCACACAGAAAGCGGCGCATCGCCTTCCACAGGCCAGCAACCCGGCTCGAGGCAAAAGATTGTGACCCTCCAAGGTCCGTGCACATACCGCGTGAGGGCTGTTGCCATCAGCCGGGCAAAACACAAGGCAGCCATTCGCCGTTTGAACGGGACACTCAAATCAGTTTGCCTTGGCGTCATCTCTTCAGTGTGCTGCGAGACACTGACCCTGTAGATCATGGCATGCCACTTGCCACCACGCAGGCACAGGCAGCACAAGTCACGAGAAGACGCACTTGAGCTGTCGGGCTGTGGCTGACAAGGACACTAGCTGTCAAGTTGGCCGATGTTGGCAGGTCAATTCCCCAATGCAAGCAACCAACTACCAACTCCGTCCGCTGCAGCAATCACTGTACTCCCCCACATCTGAAACTGGGAAAACAATTGGCTGCCAACACAGAGTCACCAAGCTAACCGCGAAGTGTTGCACTGGAATGCAATTCGGGCACCACTTTGCAAATGGAAGGCCAGCCCCAAGAACTTCTGGAGATAATCAAATTCAAATCCATTCGGAAAACACCGACATCAAAGCCGCATGAACAGTGCGGAGGAAACTAGGCTGTTTTGCGCCCAAGTATTGCAAGCGTCCAGTCCGCCACAGGTCGTAGCCATGCTGAAACTTCAACTGCTGGCACTGCTGGCTGGCTCCGGCTCCAAAGCGAAAACAACATGGTTCCCAGCTCTACGTTAATTTGAAGGATGTGAAGATCAATCTTTGTTGGTAACTTGCTGGTTCACTTCAATTTCAATCAATGACTAATCTGGCAGCCACGCAGTTCCTACAGTTTGCTCCTACCAAGCCAATGATCCCCCACATCCGTGCGGCGCAGGTGCCGAGAGGTTTTCAAGTTTTCGTAAAACAGAGTCCTGACTGTACAGTTCCAAAAGCCACGGCGTCTGCGATGCGAGTTGGATGTATCCCCCATCACATGTTCAAAGCATTTACCAGCATTACCAGTGAAACAAAGGGGCTGCAAGCCATGCGGCGCCCAAATCTTATGGGCGTCACCCTACTCAGTCGCTTCAAGCGGCTGCGCGCAAAGCAACATGCCCTGCAGGACTCCTTGACAAACAAATTACATGTTTGCTCGCTCGAGCTTTCGTGGCAAATAAGTTTGCGAGTAATGGTGATGGCTTTGTTTTTGTATCAGCGATGGTCCTCCAAGGACAATCATGCTTCGGCTTCGGGCAAAGCTCAGAATCAGAAAGTCCAGCACTCCTCCCACCGCAAGCGATCCCACGCTGACTGAGCGCATCAACTGCATTGCAGAACGCGCAACAATCAACAAATGCCACTCTTCTGATTAGCCAAACAAAGCGTCCTGCCGCATCACTTCCTCTTCCTGGGTCTCTTCTTCGCTGCCGCCAGGGCCGCAGCAGCCTCGCTGTTGGTCGCTGGCAAACACTTATTATGCACTTGCTACAAATCAAACATCCTGGGCCCTGGCCTCCTCGGCCTCGTCCGCCTCCACCTGCTGATGTTTCCCCTTGCCCTTGGCCTTGGCCTTGGCCTTGGCAGTAGGCGCCGGCGTGCTTGTAGCTTCCTGACAGGCGCGAGAAGAGATCGGGGCACAACACTATGTTGACTGTCGATTCTACTACTGCGTCAACAACTCAATGTGTCAACAACATTTTTTGTTCTGTCCTGGCCCGATGATCCCGATGATTGAGATGGATTGGGCGCAGCTGGTTGTGTTGCGAAGGCTGTCAGGCTCAACTGGGTCATCTGCGCCTTTGGCTGCGCGGCACGCCCAACAATCTCCGGGGTGGGGAAGGGGCGTTTGAATTGGTCCCACCCTTTCCAGGAAACAGTCTGCGCCTCAACTCGAGCTGCCTTCGCTGGCCTCTCACACTCAGGCGTGGCTTTCCTTTTGGCCTCCCCAGCCGGCTTTTGCTGCTGCTGCTGCTGCTGATCAGCGCCTCCTGTTGCTGACAGTTGCGCCTCATCGTCACGCGTCTTTGCTTCAGCGGCCTTGTCAACCACTGGTGGGGCCGCCGGGGCCTCCTCAGCCGACTGGTGCTGCTGCTGCTGTTGCGCCTCATTGTCACGCGTATTTGCTTCAGCGGCCTTGTCAACCACTAGCGTGGCCGCCGGGCCTCCTCCTCACCCAAATGCTGCTGCTGCTGATCATTGTCAACCCCTGGTGGGGCCGCCGGGGCCTCCTCACCCAACTGCTGATCAGCGGCTTGTGTCGCCTCATCATCCTGCGTGTTTGCTTCTGCGGCCTTGTCAACCCTTGGCGGGGCCGCCGGGGCCTCCTCACCCAACTGCTGCTGCTGCTGCTGGTCCGCGCCTCCTGTTGGTTGCGCCTCATCCTTCTGTGTCTTTGCCTCCGCGGCCTTCTCAACCGCCGGGGGCTCCTCAACCGGCTGCTGCTGCTGATCGCCTCCTGTTGCCTCATCATCCTGCGCCTTTGCCTCCGCGGCCTTCTCAACCGCCGGGGCCTCCTCAACCTGCTGCTGCTGATCACCGCCTCCTGACAGTTGCGCCTCATCATCCTGCGTCTTTGCTTCAGCGGCCTTGTCAACCACCGCCGGGGCCTCCTCAGCCGGCGGCTGCTGCTCCTCAGCGCCTCCTGTTGGTTGCGCCTCATCATCCTGCGTCTTTGCTTCAGCGGCCTTGTCAACCACCGCCGGGGCCTCCTCAGCCGGCGGCTGCTGCTGCCGCTCCTCAGCGCCTCCTGTTGGTTGCGCCTCATCATCCTGCGTCTTTGCCACCGCCGGGGCCCCCTCAGCCGGCGGCTGCTGCTCCTCAGCGCCTCCTGTTGGTTGCGCCTCATCATCCTGCGTCTTTGCTTCAGCGGCCTGTTCAACCATTGGCGGGGCCGCCGGGGCCTCAACCGGCTGCTGCTGCTGATCAGCGCCTCCTGTTGGTTGCGCCTCATCATTCTGTGTCTTTGCCTCCGCGGCCTTCTCAACCGCCGGGGCCTCCTCAACCGGCTGCTGCTGCTGCTGATCGCCTCCTGACAGTTGCGCCTCATCATCCTGCGCCTTTGCCTCCGCGGCCTTCTCAACCGCCGGGGCCTCCTCAACCGGCTGCTGCTGCTGCTGATCAGCGCCTCCTGTTGCCTCATCATGCCGCGGCTTTGCCTCCGTAGCCTTGTCAACCGCTGGCGCCTCCTCAGCCGGCTGCTGCTGCTGATCGACGCCTCCTGTTGCTGACAGTTGCGCCTCATCATTCTGGGCCTCCCCAGCCGGCTTCTGCTGCTGCTGCTTCTGCTGATCAGCGCCTCCGGTTGCTGACGCTTGCGCCTTATCCTGATTTGCCTCAGCCTGCTTGTGCGACTGCTGCTCTCCTGGTGCCGCTGCTGCTGCTGCTGCTGCTGCTGCTGCTGACACTTCACCCTTCCCATGCCGCTTCAAGAATCGGAGCCAATCCTCTAAATCTTGGATCTGGTCACCTTCAGGGTCACCAAATAGGGCCAGGTCCTCCGGATCCAATTTGCCATTTCCAGAAGCCGACTCAAATGCAATGGTCGTGTAGGCATTGAAGAGCAGGTGGTCCCTAGCTCGCTGCAGCTCAGCAGATATGTCTGTGCCATCTTGCGCAAACCAGTCTTCCAAATTGCGTGGAGGATGCAGGTGGTCCAACATCAGCGTGTGGCCAGCTGCACTTGCCTTGCTGCTGTCGCTGTTGCTGTTTCTGTTTGCTGCAGCTATCTTTTGAATCTGTTGCTTACGCTTTGCGTCAGGCGAGATGTCAAGGAGGGGCAGTGGCTCCTTTGCGGCTGGGTCTTTGTCTTCTTGGTCACCTGTCGGCATTGATCAGAGCAGCAATCTCATGACGCATGTTTGCAAGCCTCAGCCACGGGCCTGGTTCATCACCAGAGGCATCATCTTCGCGAGCCATTGATTCGCAAATTAAGCTAGCTGCTTCCACATGAGGCTTCCTCAGTCCAAACTGACCCCCACCGTCCCAAGGAACAGCAGAAGCTCTGAGTCTGACACTGCAACGCTTAAAGCTGCAGCCACGCGTCGCATTTGACTCAGCGTAGAAGCTCACAGATGGTCGCAGGGACCATGGAAATATGGCCAGCGGTATTCGCCTCATTGGCAAACAAACAAAAACATCTCACCCTCCACCACATGCACCGCATCGCAAACTTATCGCCAGTTCCACACCATGCCCGTTGACACACATTTGACACACACGCACAAATCACATGAGGCTCCGACAGACTATAGTTATCCTCTACGCACGCTTTGTCCACCGTCACATATCCAGCCGGGGCAAAGAACAGATCCCCGCACTTGCTTGTCGAGGAAGTGAGGCTGGGTAGCTCTGTGGGCGACGGGAGGTCCTCCAAACTCAGCCGGAGCAGCCAGTTGACCACATCCTCGACGCTCGGATCCAGCTCTTGCCTTTGCAGGTAAGACCTCGCCTCAGCCAGTCTCACCATGACAAACACGCGGGCGCCTTGGCGCTGCAAACGCAATGAGGCGAAGCATGATGTCTCCACTCCGTGGTAGCAGCTGCCGTGCCGTTGTCCGTGCACAAAGGCTGCCTGAGAGAACGCGCAAATGTACTTGCTCTCTTCCTCACTCAGCTGGGCTGGGCCGTCTGTTTGGAACATGTCCTCCGGAACAAACGGCCACTCCGACGGCCCGGGTAGAGCGCTCAAGAGCTCGGATCTGACGATTGCGCAGGCCTCCTCTTCGAGTTTGATCTGCCCTTTCGCTTGAGCCCGCTCAGACATGGACTCCCGGAAATTGTCAATCAATCCCTCAACCAGCTCTCTGTTAGCCTCCTCCTTGAACAAGGTCTTCATGATGTTCCTGACGCACACAACGGGCTATCTGCGGGCAACTGACACATGAAGCCAACCCCTGATTCCGACATCATGAAAACTGACAAAAAACATTTGATTTAAAGGCTATCGAAGCACTTGCCCTTGCGGATGATGAATGGTCTGCTCCCTCGGGCACTTGCTGGGTCCAAATCCTCGAAGGTCTTCACAATGCTGACCGGAGCCCGCTTTTCAAGGTTACGGTGAATTTTGATCACCGCGGGATCACTCGTGGAAGCCATGCTGCTCAATCGCGTTTTGGCCTTGGGTGGATCAGCGGCGGCACCCTGCTGGTTTTGATGCCGGAGCCGTTCAGACGTCAAAGTGGTTTGCACGGCGCTTGCGTAGTCTTTGCCTCCCTTGGTCAAAGCCTTCACAGCAGTGGCATAAATGGCCAACAGCTTCTTTGCAAGGCTCATGCCTGATTCGATGCAAGCCTTTGGGTCGTAGTCAGCACCAGCGTCTGCGCTTGGGACCCTTTTCATAAGAAAGGCATTCAAATCCAGCAGTGCTCGCACTGGCACCAGATCATCATCAGGGGGCAAGTCATCGAAGTAACCTGCGGACCTTGGGCACGCCCGCTAAACCGTGCTGATGCCCATGCAGTTTCAAAATCCACCACTGCGCATCGCAAAATAGAAATGCGTGAGAAAACAACAACATGCAGCGACTTCTCTGCCAAGGCACACCACCAAGTCGCGCAAGGGCCGTTTCTCACCCGAGTGCTTCATCTTCTGCAGCACCTGCATGCCAGGAAGGTCGAAGTCGATGGCCCCCTCACCAATCATCGCCTGCACCAGCACAAGTCTCTGCACGTACTGAAAAGCACACTTGTAAAGGCTCTTGCGCGGGCCGAGGTGATGCGGGTCCTCCCCGCTCAAGAGCCAACCGGTCACGGTTGCCTCCACAACGCCATCGGACACCATAGCGCAAAACTTCCTTATGTGCACAACCATGGCACTATATATGGCACTGGAAACAACATGGGCTGAACATATATAGTTCAAACGGTCAAAAAGTCAGCCTAGTAAAACCGAGCGTCTCAGTCAGCCCGGGGGGCGTGTCAAGCGCCCGGATGCCCTTTTCCAAGGCAGCCTTCATGTTGCTCATGCAGGCCTCGACCCTTGGCAAGAACCCAGTGGCCTTTTGCAAAGCGAGCTGCTCCACATTGACAATGGCAGGAACCTTTGAGGCGGCGCCTTTCTTGACTTGTGGCGTGTGCCCACCTGATCCAGCGGATGCGCCGGCGCCACCTCCCCGATTGCGACCCACTCGTTGCAAAGGAACAGCCCCATCATCATCGAAAGAAAGCGACAATCGAGGAGCGCTTGTTGTGGCCGTCAGGAAACTTGCGTCAGCCTGTGGTTCCTGGGGGGGAACTGTAAGTGAGCCATCGCTGGGGCCCGCTGGCAACATTGCAAACAAAAATGGAAACTATAGAAACTTGAGAAGCAAAACCAAGCCGAGTCCTCTTGGGCAAATCGTTCCGCAACAGCTTGCCGAAAGGATGCTGTGGGGTGTCTGGCCGATGCCTCCTGGGTTGTGGTTTCATCACGGGCCCGCACTTGCTGTCTCCTCTCGTTCTCCTCCATAATCACATGAACCCGAGTAAATGTTTCTTCTTTGCGGCTCTTGGGATTGAAGAGCACCTTCTCTGATTTGTTCACAGAGGGGTCACCTATAAGGCGGTGCCATTCTGACAGGGCTTCGGCTTCTGAGAGGTTGAAAGGAGGAGCCAGTTGCTTCTTGTGCCGCACAAACTCTCCCATCAGCATGGGCTTGATCACCACCTCCTGCATATCCACCCTGGATTTCCTCAACGAGACCGCGTGGGAAAGCACGTCAAACTGTGCGGCCTTTCCCTGCGTGGCCTTCTTGTCCCTGAAAGCACGGACCGTCTGAATCCACACGTCATGGTCATTCTTCTTCATTTCCTCAGTTGGGACCAGCTGCACAAAGGGCCTGGGCCTGGAAATAAAAAGGTAACTGTTGGAACCTTTACTTGACTGAAGAGTTCAAAATGATGGCCTTGGACAAGTAAGTTTCTGTCATCCTCTCCATGGTCCCCTGCGTTTTGCAAGCGGCATCAAAGGCCCGTTTGGCGTAGCCGTCCTCCACACAGAAGTTCCTCGCAAGGTGCAGTCTGGCCGCACGGTCTTGCTCCTGACAGCCAACTTGGACGACCAACTCAGGATCTTTTTGTGGAGCCCAGTGGGTCAACAATTACTCAACAGAACATTTAGCCACACAATGACCACACAATACTCACAGAAAAAATGGTCCTGCTTCGTCAGCGGCTTCTTGCAGATCTCGCATGATCCTGTTGATGCCTCAGCATCAGGCGCCGCTCCTACAAGCTCATCCTGAGCCTCATGAGCAGCCATGGCCATGGCAGCAAGGCAAGCGCTGATTCCAAGTGCATGTGGTGCTGCTATGCCAGTTCTGCCTTGTCCGCCTGCTAGAGCCATGTCATCATGTCCAAGTTGCCCGCCCTGCTAGAGCCAATCGCAATCGGTCTCATAATCTCAACTCAACTCAAATGTCACCAGTTCAATCTGATTCAGGTCATCAGCACCCATGCGTCTGTCAGGCCAACAATTCGGATCAAGGTGAGCAACTTTCGATTCACCAAGTTTTGCACGATTCCGCGTATCACCGTCAATGCCAATTCTTGTCTGGCAATGCACTGGAGCTCCAGCGCGAGCACAACCCACGAGTGACTCTTGGGTTCTTATTGTGGGGAGTGGGGAGGCATGGGCATTTCAATGCATGTGATGGTCGCTGTCGTTCGCTGGGCAATGCTGGCGCTTCAAAAAGGAGCCTGCGCACACAGTCTAATCTGAACAGTCTTCGGGGGCACCCAGCCCGTCGTCTTCAATGGGTCCAACGGGCTGAAGGTTGCAGAGCACAAATCCTACGAAAGACCCTGCACATGCTACGTGAAACGCATTGCCTGCCATGCGTGTCAAGGCGTGTTGACCTACATCGGCACAGACCGGGGCCACTGGCAAACCAGACGCCTGCACTTGGGGGCCAAATACGGGAACGCCCTGCGCTGCAAGAAGTTCTTGTGCAAGCAGCAGGCGTCCTTGCTGCGTTGACCAAATCACAGACTTGGTCAACAAACATGGAGCAAAATGCCCTGCGTGCCCGCTGAACTCGACGTTCTGTGTCAAGTTGATGAGGACTTCCCGGCCACTATTTACCATCTTGGCAATCCGCTCATTGGTGTGGTACTGTTCCAGCCTCACCTGAGTCAGCAGTCAGTCACAACTAAATCGCGGTCTATCCGATATCCAAGTCCCTGTAAGGTAAAGTGAAAGAAGGGCTACCCCTCACAAACCTAAGAAGCTTCATCTAGCCGGAATTTGCCACACAAAGCAAAAACAAAACCAAATGAAAAGTCGGGGCGACACAACTCTGTGACATGAGAAAAGCACAAGTGCCACGCGCGCCAGGATGCTTTGAGCGAGGCCGGGAGCAGATCATAGAACGTGCCCTGCAGCATCTGGCGGGAGCACAAACGTTTCCGCTCAGCTTCCACCTCGGCGCGGCTGCGAACCCGTGGAATGTTGTATTCACTCAACCCCCCCCCCCCGCAAAATAAATAAAGGGAACACAATTGTAGTTGCAAGCGCAAGGCGCCACATCATCTGGGGCACAAAGCAGCTGACCCCCATCAAAATCAGGCGCCCTATCAAGGATCTTGATTTCCTCAATGGGTCGGACCAGCTCCATGTCCAGCCTGATGCACGCGGTGTACCTCCTTGTACGTTGGATCGGGAACCCCCGCTCAGTGGGCCGCTGGATCATTGAATGCACCCGGTAGCCAGGGAGAAACTTCTCCAGGATTGACGCCCTGAAGTTTCTCGTGCACTCATGAAAGTACACATGTGGGCGCTTCCTCCGGATTAGTTGCAACTCCACCACAAACGGAAGCACAGTCTTGCCCGCCAATGACAGCACCTGCGACATCGATGACCAATCCTGGCAAGAGGTCCCGGCCATGTAGATGAGCAAAGGGTCCGTCAGCTTTGCCACCCCCGTCACCTGTGCCACACGCTCGCTGTCGGTCTGCAAGAGAGCGGCCGGGAACACATCGCACTTTTTCGAGTGATGCTTGCAACAAGTCGCCTGCTCCACAAAAAGGTTCTCAAATGCATCCATGCGGGCCATGAGCTTGTCCAGCAAAGTGCTCCCCAGTTGGTTAATGACCTTCTTGATATCATCCTTCGTCTGCGGGGCATCGCCGGGTGCATCACTACACGCGGCAGCCCGTTGCTTGCCACGCACCGGCTGGGGCATCTTGGGCATGGCCTTGTACTTGGCGATGAGCGGCTTCAACTCCAGGCTCGAGGTGTCCATGACTTTCAGCACAGCCACGCGCGCGTCCAGCGTCAGCAACTGCAGCAAATCAGGGAACACATGCAGGGCGCCGTCCTCATTTGAGCACAGCACTCGCTGGCAGTTCTTGTCGATGTCAACCGAATGGCCAACGATTCCTCGGACCCAACCCGGGCAAAGATCTGGCGCTCGGTCAGACACGGCTGCCTCAAGCATCGCCTTGCTGTGCTCCATGCCCCCCATACCACCTTGGACAAAGAACAAACACACGGGGGAGCAGGGGGCTGGCTGTCGGTTGAAATCAATAAGAACAACCAAGCAAAGCGACAAAAAAGAGGGAACAAACAAATCATCAATCAAAACTGCCTGGTCACTGTATTGCGACATCCAAACCGCGTTGTGTGTGTTTCGCAGCAGGGTGGACACGGCCGCCTGACCGTAGTTTGCCTCGCACTGCTCTACCAGCCAAAAGTTCCAGCGGAAGGATTCAACCATATTGGGCGACAAAGCCTGCCCCGCGCCAGACGGCGCCCGTTTCCTCTTCAGCTTGCAAGTGGCTCTCGCTTTGGTCTGCCCACCAATGTCGCTGTCCGCAAACATGTCGTCCACACGGAATCTGGCATCGCCTGGCGCAACCATTCATGTGGCAAGGGTGGAATCGAACCGCCAAATCAGACACCAGTTGGGGACCAGTCGTCGCGGACCTGTCGCGGACCCGTCGCGGACCTGTCGCGGACCTGTCGCGGACCTGTCGCGAATCCGTCGCGGACCTGTCGCGGACCTGTCGCGGACCTGTCGCGGACCCGTCGCGGACCCGTCGCGGACCCGTCGCGGACCCGTCGCGGACCCGTCGCGGACCCGTCGCGGACCTGTCGCGGACCTGTCGCGGACCTGTCGCGGACCCGTCGCGGACCCGTCGCGGACCCGTCGCGGACCCGTCGCGGACCTGTCGCGGACCTGTCGGGAAACATTCGGGGGATTTCGGGGGGGTTGTGGTGCCCATACCGTACCAGTCTGGATAAAGGAATTCGACAAATGCTGCCCGAGGACATCAAAACACGGATCAAATGGAAAAAAACACAAAATGAAACGGAAAATTGAAAAAAACACGTAAAAACCTGACGATCAGTAGGGGGGGTCGTGGTGCCCATACCGTGCCAGTCTGGATAAAGGAATTTGACAATTGCTGCCCGAGGACACCGAACCACGAATCAAACGGAAAAACACAAAATGAAACGGAAATTTGAAAAAAAAAGTAAAAAAACCTGACGATCAGTAGGGGATCTGTCGCGGACCATGTTTCGTGCCAAAAAAGACTGGGAATCCCCGACTGGAAGCCTGATCTACCGTGTTCTGGAGGCTGGTGCACCATGATTTTGCTCTGGGATTGGGGTTCCGACTGATCCCCTACTGATCGTCAGGTTTTTTTACTTTTTTTTCAGATTTCCGTTTCACTTTGTGTTTTTCCGTTTGATTCGCGGTTCGATGTCCTCGGGCAGCAATTGCCGCAAGAAAACTGCCTGCAGCTTCAAACGACTAGAAACCAGTAGGTGGTTTGGTCATTGTATTGCATTTGCCTGTTTCGTATCATTTTTTACCTCAAAACGACTAAGACACCTAGAAATTGGAATTATTGGGCGTTTCCTTCTTGCACAGGTCTTTCTCTCTCATTCAGCTTGATGTTGCCCACTAGACCTGATTTTCGAATCTTCTGAAACTTTCAAACTCGACAACCCTTCAAATCCTTCCCTCCATCAACACCCTTCAATCCTAGCTGTGCGGGGGAGTGGTGCGCAAATCGGAGCAAGTTTAGTCTAAACATGCTTTGGGTGAGAAATGCTCTTTGTTCGTACCACTTTTGGCCGCACACCCGCAAAATACCGCAAACGAGCGCAAATCCCAAAAAATGGGTCAATTGGGTTTGTTTGCGTGGAGTGCCCGGTGAAAAGCAGCACTGCCCGCTCAATAGCATGCCCTGATTGGGGACCGATGTAGGGTCATGATTGCAACGGGAAATGCAAGCACCGAGAAAGGAAACTATATATGTCAGATCTTGTTGGCTCAAATATCCTCCAAACGGCCGGCAGCACCTTACATGCCGGCCTTCGTACAAGTTTTCCAGCGGTTCGTACTAGAACGCCCAGTTTTCCTCCAATCGTACCCATTACCCAAAACGCCCAGAAATTTCTGGGTGTTTGAATCTCCAGGTGACGAGCATCACGTGAAAGCATGATTTACGCGTAACGTTGCCACTCGCACGCACGGCCCGTGATTATCACACTCGTGTTGTTTCGTCCGACCCATTCCTTTGCCTCCATGCTGGCCGGCTTCATCCTCGTCACTGCTGGTTGAGCTGCTTGAGCTGCTCGAGCTGGCTGCGTCAGCCTCGGCATCTGGCTCCATGGCTGCGCGTCCAACGCATCCTCGGGTTCAGTGTCACTCATGATGGTGCAACTATGTGTGTGGGGCCATGGATCCAAATCAGTCCCACAGGTACAGGTGATGGTAACATGCGTGCCAGTCTGTCAAGATCATTACCACACTTCTTGAGCCATCATCCACACAAAAACACCCATGCTTCACACATGACGGCTTCAACCCACTGACCTTGGCTCAACAGAATCAGTTGGCACAACCAAGAGTGTCGGTCCGACATCATGGCACTGGAGACGCTGAATCGTTTTTTTCACATTACAACCTGCTGTCTGTGCCAAACAAATGCGCAGCTCGAACACGCCACGATGCCTGTACATTTGCCTAGCCTGTCAACGTGGCCAGCTGTTCGTCCAATTCGGCGTCAGTGCCAGTCGCCGACTCTACCGGAACCATCGTCAAGAACACATGGCTATGCTTGTCCTCAACTGTAGGCATCAAGCCCTGCAAACACCAGGCCTTCAACCTTCGCACCACAGCCTCCGGCGTGCTGGCTTGGTTGATACGCATGGATTTCACACATTGGTCCGTCTCAGAACTGTGATGCTTGCAAAAAGCTTTGTACAGATCAACGGCAGGGGTCTCAAAGTACCTGATATCGAACTCACCGAACATCACAGATTTGGGGTGCCGATCACCGCGTCTGGAGCCCGGCGCCCGTGCCGCTGCCTGCTTTGGCGCAGGCTTCGCCTTTGGCAGCTGCGCTTGGCCTCTGGAAGGTGCTGGCTGGGCATCCTTTGCACAGTCGCTGTCAGGGGGGGGCAAAACCCCCACCTTCCCTCCACCCACCATGCCGGACGACTTCTGCACCTTACCCTCACGTTCGATGGAAAAGTCATCGATGAGCTCAACAGCACGGCTTGGTTCGGCGCCTTCGCAGTTGCCAGTCATTAGATCGCGGTAGAATGTTGCTGGCTTCCATGGCACCACCGCTGGCCGCTTGTCAGGGCTGCACTGCAAAAGGGCTTGATAATATGCCGAAATTTGCCCATGAAAGATGCTCTCAACGTGATCCGCCCGCAACTCATCCCACTTCAGTAAGCAACGTGCGTACGTTATAAAGAAAGCGCCGCTCTTGTCTGTGTACCATACCTTGCTTCCCCCTTTAAACGGCGCAAACGCACTCTGGCGGTTGTCCTCCAAGTTGTTCATTTGCCATCCTCGCCGTTCAAGTTCCAACTGGCACTCAAGCTGCGAGAGATCATCAACCTTCACAGCGCGAGGCGTAAACACTTTGCCTGTAGGTTCAAGCCACAGTGTCTGGTCCAGCTGTTGCACGCCTGCTACTGTCAGTTGCCATTGTCCAGGGGCGCACTTCTGCACCAAACCCCTGTCCAAAAGCTCCTGTGACACTCCATCCTCATCATCATACAAACGTTTATTGGAACCTGGAAATGCCCCTGCGTCCACCAACTGCTGAAGTTCCGGCACAAGGCATGTGGTTACTGCAGTTGACGGTTGGAGCACTAGCAATTGGCCCAACAGTTGCTGTGTCAATGCTGCATTGTCTGTGAACATACGAGTGGCTGTAATGCTTGGCCCTGGGGCTCGCGCAATCTGAATCCGTCCGCTGTTTGTGTCATGGTGGCGAACCGGGTAAAACCTCACGGCCAAATCGCTCGGGATCAGGTCATCCATAGCTGCCAGTGGCCTCAAATAGCAAAAACAGCCAATCTGCAATCTGTCACCGCCTCATGGCACCTGTGCCCTCGCCCCCCTCACAACAAAACAAAAAATCGCAGTGCTGTCAGCCAAGGATCCTCTTCAGTCTGTTGGGCTGGCTATGCGTCACCCGGAACACAGTCATTTTGCTCGTGTCCACTACTGCACCGCTGCTCTGAGAAGAACCCGCTGCGCAGCTGGACGGCTGCCAGTCAGAAAGGTCATCATCAAACCAGGCATCTTCTCTCACACAGCCAATGGCGTGGCGTGTGGAGGCCAAGGTTCCACGTGGAAGCGCCCGTGGTAGGGATGAAGCTGTCGCAACTGATGTGCGCACTGATTGCCCAAGCTCGGTTCCTGGAATCTCTCCCAGCACTTCTGACGGGGCTGCAAAGTAAGGGCTCTGGTAATGGCTCACAATGCTTCTGAAGTGGTTCAGAACCATCTGCCCCATGACGGAGGTGTTCTTAATGTTTTTTTGGATTTCCTGGTGTTTGCCCCCGACGGCGGACTGGGCCTGCTGGCGGTCCTCCTGGATTGAACCCATAGTGAAATCACAGTTGCTGAACAGCTGGCCTGACGCATGATCACGAAGGCAAGGGAAACATGTGCAATTGCCTGGCAGCTGCGGCCTGAGTACCTGTGGTACACCATGTCTCGCAGGATGGTGAACGAAAGCTGACGCCCAGGAACTTTGACCTGCCAGTTGCTCTGCGTGACATGGGTGGGACAGCTTGCCATGAGGCTCTGGCACCAAGATCCCCGACCAGCAAATGTCCAACAAGCTCCGCCAGCCCCCTCTCGCTGGAGATGGCTGCAAACCGCTGACCGAGATTGTGTAAATCCTTGGCAGATCAAGCGCACGTACTTTCAACACGCAACGTCCTCATGTGTGACTCAATGACTTTCAGCACAGGCGCAAACGGGTTGGTCAACAGCATTTCTATCTCATCCCAGCGTGTCTCGGTTGAAAGATACGCATCTCTGGCATTGGGGGCCCTCATCAGCACCATCCTCGGAAATCAAAAACTCAAAAATGTGTCTCTCCGACTCAAGCACGGCAATCTTCCCAGCTCGCAGCACTAGCAAAGCAAGGCTCTTCAGATCTCGGTGGAGCGCCTCGATGGGCCGCTCCACAATACGGACCATCTTCAGGGCGCCGGCCCAATGCTGCATCGAACGACCCATGCCTCACTGACACTGGCCCAAAGTACTCCAAAGGACCATGCACAAAAAATCGGCCGACCCCTGCATTGAACGACACAGGCTGACATGCGCCACACACACACAGGGACGTTGTGACAATCATTCCATGAACTTTACTTTACTAAGTCTACTTTACTTCATTACCATTCATTACATGAACTAGCTGATTAATGCATACCTACATTGTCACATTGTGGACACAAGAGCCAGTTCGCACATGTAGAAACTAGCTCCTAGTGTTTTGTTGGCTCCACACATGTCGCTTACTCGCTTACAACTTGTACCCACTACCCACGATACCCACGTACCTACAGTATACTTACACACAAACACACATCACATTATATCGTGGACTCAAGCGCCAACTCGCACGCATGGAATGTAGCGCTTAACTTTGTTCCACGCATGTCGCCAACAAAGGTCGTAAGGTCGGTTTTGGCAACTGAGGTACTGCTGCCTGCCAAGAAGTCCTCCACCTCCAGATGCAAAGGCACATCGTAGCGGTCGTTTGGGTGCCCGGTGTACTCTGGGTCGAAAAAGCGCCTGGAGATCTTGTGGTGGGCGGACATGTCCTTGGCGCAGCTTGCACGGCATGTTTGCACAAGCCCTTTTCCTGAACGAAGCATAAGCAAAACGTCCGAGTCCAAGTCTGAGTCAAACTGGTAAAGAATCCTCCCTCACAACGAAAAAAAAACAATCGCACGCTGCCAAGCTTCGGACGCTGCTCGGAACATTCGACGACACTCCCTCAGTCCAGACCTGGCGACCTCAACATCGCCATGTCCAACCACGCAAATCTTCCAAGGTAGCTGCCCCCAGTGGCATGTTTTCACATCAAGGGTCGTGATGCAATGATCCTTGGCAAAACAATGTCGAAAGAAAACACAGCTGGCTGCAAGGCATGTGGCTCAAATGCACAAAAGCTTCAGACTGGCTCACTGCAGCCAAACGTCGCATGCAGCGAACCAATCTGAAAACACATCAGTTCGGTCCTTGTCGTTCAGGCCATGGGTGAGCTCGGAGAGCAATGTCACCGAACCATTTGCCAGATCATCGATCATTTGTGGCAACACGCCTGCCGCAAGTTCTGGGGCGCGTCTCCCCTTCATTGGGCATGTGGACGGCGACTGCCTGTCAAAGCAAATTGCCCTGCGACGCATGTGATATGACCCCAAACTGTGTTCTTGCTGATGGCACCAGCAGCCTTCGCACCAGCCCGTCAGGTCTGCTAAAAACCCAGAAAGAACACTGAGCATCTGGGCATATGCCCAAAAGCGCCGGGATGAGATTGCAGCATCCACTGTGCGAATATATTGGGCTGTGACTCTGCGCGGCCCATCGCTAGCATCCTTCGCCTGACCAACACAACCGACACCAGCAATGCCAACACCAGCCGGGGCCCCATCACCAACGCAGCCCAGGCGCGTTATCTTGGCCCAACGCACCAAAATTAAATTTGTCTGCGCTCCAGCGATCCAGCAAAGCCCCTTTGCGTGCCAGAAGTGCATCAACGGCTCGGCTGAGCGAGTTCCATCCTCGCAGCTTGACCATCTCAAACACCAGCCCAAGGAGTCAAACACGCCAAGTGAAATTGAAAGGGGGGATGCGCCTAGAACGGAGAAGCGAAAGGAATTGCGCCTAAACAGCATCATGTGCCAAGAAACTGACTAGCATGCAACAAGCTTCACACCCTGGTGTGATGCGTCCAGGTGCATTCGAGTTTCGCCACTGTATGAAGTGGCCGCCATCCCAAGTCTTGATGAGCTGCTGGTGAACAGACCCGCTGAAGCATGTAGCGATGAGCCTGGGTAAAATACAGGCATGGGTAAGACATACTCTTGAACATCGCTGCCCTGCCTAGACCGCCAATGGTCGTTGCTGAGCAAGTCCGTGGTGGCCTTGAAGCTCTCCTGCCACGCACTCACATGTGCCATGGCCTTCATGAGATCTTTGCATATGTTGTCGTAGGCGTGCGCCAGACCTGGCACCAGGAGGCAGCCGCTAAGATCAAACACGTGGTTGTCTGCGCCGCAAGCGTCACCTCGCAACTTGAAGTACGGGGCCAACTCGGATATTTGTGATGCCAGAAGCTGGCCCAAGGGCAAAGGTGGCACACTGGGTATCTTTGCCTCTGTGCCAAAGTCACATGTCCAAGACACCACGGCCCGTGAAAAGGAAGCTAGCACTGATGGCAATGCCCCGACTTCCAACTTTACCATGTGCACAAGCGCTCCAAACTTTTGCGGTAAGCCAGAGCGTCCGCTTCCCAAAATTGCAAGTGGCGCTGTGTGCGTGTGCACCGGCTCCCAAATCTCATCTGGCCGCTTGCCTGCCCCAAGTTGGCGAGCTGTGTCCTGTGACACGTAATCACGCAGAAGCATGAAAAATTCACTGCCTCCTTGTGGAGACGCGTCTGCACCAAGGAACACAAAGGGTGGTTCTGCTTCATCTGATTGGGCCCATCGGTCTCTCATGTGTTGCATGAGGATCAAATCAGCATACAGGCGTGCCCGACTCAGAGTGGCAGCGCTCGGCGCTGCCACAGAGCCATTGAAGACATCCTGCACAGCCTGCGCAGCCTCCGCGCCTGCCACATAGTTCATGGCTTGCACGATGGATCTCACGAAGCCATTCGATGAGCGCAGTTGCCTGCTGTACAGCAAGGCTGAGAGCAGTGCGGAGACCTGGTACTCAAAGCCCCCCCGGGCCCGTGATTTCACGAACTCATTGCGCGACTTCAGCGAGAACTTGAACTGCTCTGCCATCACCAAGACCGACAGGTCAGGCCTGTGTCACATCAAGTCGCAGGAGTTTCTTTGCAAGGAGCCCATTGAATGAACTAAACTTAGGCCGCGGCGTTGCAAGGACAATGGCACCGCGGCGATTGACCGGACCGCTCCGTCCTGCAATGCACCGAGGAAGGCACGGTGCCCTACGTGTGATTGATGCAATCAAGGCAAAATCAAAAGGCAACCAAACCCTGCCACTGAGCTCACGGCTAGCACCCGATTGGCGAAAAGCACAAGGCGATGGACCTGAAGTCATAGTGTTGCGTGGCTCCCAATCTGGTGTGTGTGTGTGTAGAAACCAAATGATCCAGTCACGCAAAACATACCTGCAAAACAAGACGGCTTTCAAGCCAACTCAGGCCAACGCAAGTTCAAAGCCAGCTCGTAGAAGGAATGCCAAGTTCATGCGCGCCTCCACACGTGCGCCCACATGTTTGCCGCTCAAAGTCTGCCACGTTTGAACAACACAGAAATTCATGCGACGCGCGCCTCAGGGCCTCAGGGGGCAGCAAATGCTCTGCCTGAGGCGTGTTGGCACTCGGGCTCAATGGATTTCCGTTCTCAGGCAGCCCGAGGACACAACCGTCAGTTCAAAGCCAGAGTGAAGATAGCGATAGCAACCTGTCAAGGCATGTTTTTTTTCCCCCAAAGAAACTAGGCAATCACCTGCGCTTACAGTACCTCAACTCAAGCACTACCAAACAAGCCACACTTAGTCTACGCTTTGTTGAAACTGAAATAGTTCGTGCAGGCAACCGTGCGGGCCTGCAGAGCGGCCGCCGTTCTCCGGCAAAACGAAAAACAGTCAGCACACCTTGGCGACCCAGCAACAGGACCCAGGCTAAGACCTTGCTCAAATGAGGCCGGCGCCGGCAAGTGATCTCAAATGCGCCAAAGCTGACTGCCTGCCGGGGCCATTCTTCCACGGAAAAAAACAGGCTGGGCACATGTGCCACAAACGTGGAACACACACACACACCTCCGCTTGACATGCATGTGGCATGTGGTGTTGCTGCGCCTTGCAATGTGACCCAACGCAAGCAACGATTTCATGGCTGAGACATGTGAGACAATCCAGCCTGCCGAGTGTCCAGAATCAATCGCTGCGCCCGAACGCACCTTGGCACAGCCCGGCAACAATGAACGCCAAAGGAACATCTTGCTGCAACGAAAACACAACGCGCACCCTGAGGAGGTAGCACGCACAGCTCCTCTTTCTGCCGCTGCCTGCAATGAAGAAACATGACATGTGTCATGTGTCATGCCCCTATCCTCTCTTGCTCTCTCATGTCACGCACAGGCCTGCCCACCGCCGTCGCTGAACAGGTGCACCTTGGCAAGGCAGCAACAGTCAGAACCCAAGCTAAGATCTTGATCAAACGAGGCCAGCGCCCGCCAGCTCCAAAGTCCAAAGATCTCCAATGAATCCTGCCCGGGCCGCTCTTCCCCGAAAAGACTGTGCACATGTGACGCAAAACATGGCGCACACACACACACACCTTGCAACACCAATTCAAGCAGCTCTTAGTCTCTCTCCCTCTCTCCCTCTCTCTCGCTCTCTCTCTCTCTCTCTCTCTCTCTCCAAGCAAAACTCAACATCCCTCGCGCCTCTGAAGTGCCTCGGTAGCGCGCCTGGCCGGGAAAACACTTCAATCAATGACGGGATCATGCAACTCAACTGTGCACAAACGATGGTCAATCTGCAAAGGTGCAAGGGAACAACTGGGATCACGTGCAGCACCGGTTTTTTTCCGCAGGCAGGCTATGTTGGCTGCGCTGCTACATGAACTTCGACGAACACAATTAGCGTTCGATTTCGCGCTTTTCAGAGTCTCAAAGGGCAAGCGATCTGCCATTGGGAGTGATGCGCATCGTTGGGGTTTCAATGACCTTTGAGACCCAGCCCCGGTAGCTAGCTACAGCTACAATCCAGACATTCTCAAACTGCTCTGCAGTCACTTCACCCCGGTCAGGCCACTTCAAGGAAGCTTATATGTTGCGTTTGCTGACTCATGAGTTCATGATTGCTGGAGCCCCAAGCTTCCCTGGTGTCGGCCTTTCTTTTCGCAGGCAGGCCATGTCGGCTGCACCGCTTTGCAAACTTCGACAAACGCGACAGCAAGGTGCGTTCGATTTCGTGGTTCTCAAAGGACCCGTGAACTGCCATTGGAAGTGATGTGCTTCGGTGTGTCTTCAAAGACCGTTGTGTCTTCAAAGACCTTTGAGCCCCGATCGCCGGTAGCTACAGCTACAACCCTATGCTGCTTTGCAGCTGCCCCAGTCAGGCCACTTCAAGGAAGCTCATATATGTTGCGCTTGCTGACTCATGAGTTCATGATTGCTGGAGCCCCACGCTTCCCTGATGTCGGCCTTTCTTTTCGCAGGCAGGCCATGTCGGCTGCACCGCTTTGCAAACTTCGACAAACGCGACAGCAAGGTGCGTTCGATTTCGTGGTTCTCAAAGGACCCGTGAACTGCCATTGGAAGTGATGTGCTTCGTTGTGTCTTCAAAGACCTTTGAGCCCCGATCGCCGGTAGCTACAGCTACAGCTATGATGCAAACAACCCTATGCTGCTTTGCAGCTGCCCCAGTCAGGCCACTTCAAGGAAGCTCATATATGTTGCGCTTGTTGAATCATGAGTTCATGATTATGTTTGCTCGAGCCTCAAGCTTCCCTGCAGGCCTTTAAAGCTTAGTTCTCCTACTCTCCGATCTCCGTCGGAGCCCGGGAGCCCGCCTCACTCGACGAGTCGGATGTGGCAGACTCTGCCGACTCGTCACCGGGCAGCTCCGACTTGAGCTTCTCAAAGCAGCGCAAGGCCGTCCGGAGCGCCTGCATAGCTCCCACATGTTTGCAAGGTCTCAAAAATGAAATCAAAAGAGAACACAGCGTTTCAACCGGATGTCATTGAAGGCACCGAGTATTTGCAACGTTGCTCTTAGACAGAAATATCGGCACTATATATTTCAAAAACCTAGTTAGTCCCGTCCCGCCTTCACCGCCTTGCGCAGCTTCGTCTGCTGCCGCTGCTTGTTCTTTGCCGCCATGGTGTCCACGAGCGGCGTTGCGGTCTCCTCTTTCATGGGCTCCTTGGTAGCCCATGGCATAAAACTAGAGCATGGTTTAAAAAGAAAGCGGACTCCGCCAACTCCAACTTACTCCCCTCACTCAAATACAAGCAACGAAAATGTTCCATTTTGTTGCGTCTCTTCCTTGCCGGTGCCGCCAGTGTCCCCTTCCAGCGTCACCTGCGTGCCCTCCGCCTTCCTCTTCGTCGCCACGCCGGCCCCCTGCGACTGCTCCTGACGGTCCTGACGGGCTGACGGCTAAAAATATTAATATATATTAACACAAAGCGACATAGCAAAACAAAATAAAAGCTCTGCTCTGCAACCCCCTCCTTCGTCGCCACCTTCTTCTTCTCCGCCTGCCCCTTCCTCTTCTTCTTCTGCTGCTCCAGCAGCGCCTGCGCCTGCGCCTTGCCCAAAGCGTCCGGCTCTTTCAGCTGCTTGTTCTCCCCCAGCCCCGGCCCCTTTTTCTTCTGCTTCTTCTCCGGCACCGTGCCGCCCAAAGCGTGCGGTTGCTCCTGCTCCTTGTTCTCCTTCTTCTCCTGCGACTTGCTCGGCGTCTGCTTGTTCTTCCCCATCTTCATCTTCACCTTGCCGGGCTGGCAATCGCAGTCCAAAGCGCCCGCCTTCTCCTGCACATGGTCCCCCACCAGCTTCACCTTGCCGCCGGGCTGGTTGTCCTCCAACGGCATCGCCTGCTCCTTCTTCTCCTGCAAAGCGCTCGGCTGATCCTTCTTCTCCACCGCCTGCTCCTTCTTCTCCACCGCCTGCTCCTTCTTCTCCACCGCCTGCTCCTTCTTCTCCACCGCCTGCTCCTTCTTCTCCACCGCCTGCTCCTTCTTCTCCACCACCTCCTCCTGCAAAGCGCGCGGCTGATCCTTCTTCTCCACCGCCTGCTCCTTCTTCTCCACCACCTCCTCCTGCAAAGCGCTCGGCTGATCCTTCTTCTCCAACGGCATCGCCTGCTCCTGCTTCTCCACCACCTCCTCCTGCAAAAAGCTCGGCTGATCCTTCTTTTCCACCGCCTGCTCCTTCTTCTCCACCACCTCCGGCTGCAAAGCGCTCGGCTGATCCTGCTTCTCCACCGCCTGATCCTTCTTCTCCACCACCGTCTTCAAGTTGCCGCCGGGCTGGTTGCCCTCCAACGCCTGTTCCTTCTTCTCCACCACCGTGCCCGGCTGATCCTTCTTCTCCACCACCGTCTTGACCTTGCCGCCGGGCTGGTTGCCCTCCAACGCCTGATCCTTCTTCTCCACCACCGTGCCCGGCTGATCCTTCTTCTCCACCACCGTCTTGACCTCGCCGGGCTGGTTGCAAGCGCTTGCCTGCTCCTCCTTCTTCTCCACCTCCACCACCAAAGCGCTCTTCTTCTCCACCACCATCTCGACCTTGCCGGGCTGGTTGCCGTCCAAAGCCGAAGCGCTCGCCTGATCCTCAGGCTTCTCCACCGTCTCCTCCTGGTCGCTAATATTTGCCATTGACCGTGATATGAGGAATCCCAACAACAAAATCCCAAAAAGAAGAATTAACTTGAAGAAGTCTTTTATTGCTATCTTTATATTTGCTTTTCTTTTACTTTTTGATCTTATTTTTACGGCTGATCCTTCTTCTCCACCACCATCTCGACCTTGCCGCCGGGCTGGTCGTCCACAGCGCTCGCCTGCTCCTTGCCAGGGCCAGCTTGGTCGTTGATGGTAACTTTACTGACGTCTCTAATTGAACACTCAAACACTTAGACACTTCTCAGACCTACAAGATCGTTAGGCTATGTACGTTGGTTCACAGTTTGGAACCGTACTCAAAATCAAAATCAAAATCGCTTGACAAGCTGTTCCCCTTGCGGTCTCCCGGTTCCTTCTCCATCTTGTCCTTCATTGCCCAGCCCGGCTTCTCATCCTCCTCCTCAAATTTGTGACGCCAGAATGCCACATATGGTTTTCCACATAAGTTACAAAACACAAGGCACATGTGAAATATATTCTACATTTTGGTGATGGGAAACACTCAACTTTGAATGACCAGAGTGACTTTGGCCAAGGAAACACGCTAAGTCTCCTGGATCCTTGCCCGCTTGCTGCGCGGCTCCGGCTGGTCCGGCTGCACCGGCTGAGGCTCCTGACAGGATCGAGAATCCACGGCTGACGTGAAGTTTAAAGTTTAAAGTTTAAAGTTTGTGATGGCTCAAAGTATTCACTGAGTTCCTCAACTTCTCTGCATTTCTTCCCAAAAGAACACTTAAAACCCACATATGGACAACCCCAAGCCAGTATCCTCAAAGCGCTTCATCGGGAAGCCATCCTCGTCCCAGCCTGGGCCACAGCCCGTGTGCAGCCTCCTCGCCTCCGCCACCTCCTGCATGGAGTTGTTGAAGGTTTGATGGTGCAACAGCACAACAACAACTGAGCTGCCCCTGAAACAAGGGTCGGCCTTACGGGGTTGTATGGACACAACCATGCACTAAACCTTAAAAAGCTAAAAGTCTGAGGGGGTGGGAACCGCCGAGAAAAATCCACTGGCCTTTGTCCCCTGCCTGGCCTTTGGCGGGTAGCTCTCGTGGAGGATCTGCCAGATGCGGGCCAGCTCCGGGACGTTCGCCGGCCACTCCACGAACCTCTCCAGGTGGGCGATCCTCTTCATGTAGATGTTGATCGGCGGCCGGCCCCGCGGAGACCGCGGCCGACGTGGCCGCGGAGGCACAACCACGGGCATGGGCATGGCGCGGTGCTGGTGCTGCTGCTGCTGCTGTTGCTGATGCTGCTGATGCTGCTGGCGCTGATGCTGCTGATGCTGCTGGTGCTGATGCTGATGCTGCTGGTGCTGATGCTGATGCTGCTGGTGCTGATGCTGATGCTGCTGGTGCTGATGCTGATGCTGCTGGTGCTGCCGGTGCTGATGCTGCTTTTGCAAGGGGCATTGAGGCGGATTCTGAGTAATCAGTTGGAGCCGAAGCGCACCGCAAATGAATCAAGTGAATGAGTCAGGATCAAACCTGGTGTGACCTCATGGCTCCAAATGTCTTTCAACAGCCCTGCCCTGGCCTCGACGAAGCGCCACAGCGCGCAGGCCGCCAATCCAAATGGCCCACGATGCGTGCTGCGTGATGCTGAATGGCAATGGCTGTCATGACCGTGACATGGGGCGATGTGCTTAAGATGTAACATAGTGCAACGCAGCCCGGGTGAAAGCCTAAAGGCGTGCCCAAAACCAATTGAAACAACACCGCCAGACCCCTCCCCCCGGCGAGGTCCGGAAAGGAATGTTAACAAAGGGACCTGACAAGGTGGGGCAAATCTAATCTACATGCGGGTCATCAAGGTGAATTGATTTGTGTTGCCTGCGCATGAGCATCAGCAGCTGCCAGGCAAGCGGGCAAATGTGAACTGACGAACCGCTGGCCAGGGTCCGCAAAAAAGGCATGCCCTGCCCCCCCCCCCCGTTTGACAGCCCGGGAGCCTGATCACGATCCGTAATCTGCTTAGTTGTTGGCCCTTGTTCTGGTTAGTGTTTTTAATCCGCAACCCGCTGCAAATTGTGGGGCAAAGCATCGAACATCCATGCAAACCAACATGATCCAACCCGTGAACCGCACAATCCGCAATCCGCCAATCACTGGGGATTAGGTTTGCACAATGCTAGGGCAAAAAACGACAATCCACTCTCACCAATGTGCAGCCAAAGAAACATAGCCTCGCCTGGTTCTTGCGAAGTCTTAACCCCATCTTTCAAAATATATGCGAAACACCGTGTCAAGCAACGGAAATATCAAAAAAACCACACATTTTGCCGCGCTTCTTGGCCAAACAAAAAGCGTGCCCCCAGGAAATCGCCTCTATGCAAAAATTGTCATTGACTGCGCGTTTTTCAAGCGCTGTTTTTCAACCCAAGAAACTTGCATGTAAGCTCGGCCCTCCCCAAAACAACCATTTTTTTGTTCGTGCCTCAAAACGCGCCTTGACCCCAACCCCCCCTGGCTCGTGAAAGTTAACACATCTGGCCCTCCCCCCCCCTCTAAAAACCATCCAGAAGTGTCACTTCTGGCTGTGATTCTGGTTCTTTGGGCATGCTGCGCAACATTCCTTACAATTTCCAGCCATGGCGGGGTAGGATTGCTTTGTGTTGTTCTGTTGTTGCTTTGCTTGGTCCAGTGATGGTCCAGTGAACATGTTGCGCAACATTTCCACTGGACCAAACAAAAGCAACAACCAACACAAAAAAACAACTTCCCAGCCATGGTGGGGGTAGGAATGGCTCTACTTTGCGTTTGGTGTGTCTTCTTGTTGTTGCGCAACATTTTGGCCAACAGTCGGCCAACATTTGGCAGTCCGATAAAACAGAGCAGAACTTGTTTTAGATTGTTTTCAAAAAACTACCCCCGCCATGGTTGCAAAGGTCAGTTTTTTTGCTTTGTGTTTTCCCTAAACAGCGAAGCATTGGGGTTCTCCCTTGAGGCTTAAAGAATGGGAGAGCGTGCGCCTTCTCCGGGATCGTGCTTTCCACTTGGCTTCCTGTCTCCGAATCTCTCCGGTCAGATGCCAGATGCTCCTGCTTGCTCCCCGGTGTCTCCCCAGTCTCCCAGCTTAGATGCCAGAGGCTGCTCCGGGGTGCTGCCTCCCGCGTGTCCCCCTTTTGTCTTCCAGTCCCTCTGGTCAGACGCCAGATGTTGTGACGCCGGCTGGGTCGTCGCAGGGGTGTTGCTGCAAGGGGCCGTCATTATCCAGTGCTGTTTTTTCCTGTTTGGGATCGAGGCTGGTGGACCTTAGTCCAGTTCAAATGTTGCGCAAGCTGAGCCGCAACATGTGCAACTGTTGTTGAAACACGTGCAATCAAGATTCCAACGTTTTTTCGCGCAATCTCGGATCTTGGGTCCAGCCCAAGAAGACTGTTAAGTGTTTCCCACATGCCCTTCATGATCGCGATGGTAGGTCCCAGTAGGTATCCAGCTTGACCCTCATTTGTGAGGGGAAAATTGCATTCGCTGCGCAGCTTGACACTTCTTTTGCGGAGAGGAACGATAATCTGACCGGATCAACGATAATCTGACCGGATCTGTCACATGCCGAAAAAAAAAAAAAAACGCATTTCACGGCATATTTGCCAAGGAGCAGCTGCATCTTGATTGAAACACTTTCCTGTGATCATTTTATTGACCGCAGTCTACGAAACCAAGCTAGATACACAACACATACATTCGATTGGATGTTGCGGTCCACATGTTATTTTAACGAGTTGAATTAGAATGCAATGGAACTGCGCAAGGACATTGGAGCATCTCTATAATTGATTGGAATCCCATATACTCAAAGTGGCTTTAAAGTCACGTTTCTCAAAACTCTATTTCGAAGAAAGATGTCTGGGGAACTTGTATACCTCAAAACACTGAAAACCAATAATTGAACTCCGCTCAATTTTGGTGGGACTCATGGGAATGCTGCACGCACAAAACCTCAGAAGCCGCCCTTTTTCCCAGGTGGCTGAAACACATCCACCGATGCCTCCTTCTCTGGCTGCGCCATGATTCGAGGTGGTGCCTTGGGCGGGTGCATCACCCGGGATGAGAAACGGTCTGTATCCTGGGGTGCCCTGTTGTAAGGGAAACCACTTATTTTGGGGGGCCGCCCACCTACACACACGCACGCACACACACACACACACCCTCTAGAAGAATCCATCAGGTTTATGTCTCTGGGGTTGACTCAACCGAATTTGCAGAGGCAAGCCTACTATGAAGGTCAACCTTTTCCAGTTGCCGTGGAAAATCAAGGCACTATCCCAACACCACGCTCATCAACGCACTGCCACCACTGCCGCGGCACATCGAAGTTGTGCATTGCCAGAAAGGACGGCAGCGGCGCTGGCATAACTTGGGCCAACTCAGCGTGAAGAAAACTTGCGCCCTGCGACTGGCACAAAGCTGACCGCCTAAGTTTCACCCTCCACAAGCTTCTGACTCTCGACCTGCACTTTTTGCGCATTGGCAGCGCCAGGTCGAAATCCATCAAAGCAGCCACTTCCAGCCTCGGCGCAGAGCTTTTTGCACAAAGCGTCACCCGAGATCGCCAAAGCAAACTTCTTGAACAGAAATGTAACAGCCACAAGCATGCAGCATATTAGTGGAGGGGGGTTCCTTAAAGAAACCGTGCAACAAGTGAATGGGATTTCAGGGGTTCGTCCCCCCTCTCGAATCCCGTCTTGAATAGTGTAGGGTTCCACAGGCATGCACAAGAGTGCCGTTGGCAAACGCCTGCAGCCGATTTTCCAATCGCAGGGGCATTGGAGAATAGTTTAGTTTTGCAGCATGCCGATGCTTTCCACGCATCAAAAGCTCTGGCTCCCACAAGCTTGTGGGAGCCAAAGTTTTATTTATGCAATGCGCCCACTTGTTGCCAATCAATGCGTCTTCCAAACTTGGGCTGGCCATGGCTGGTCCTATAGGTTCACTCTCTAATGGGGGCTCCCAAGAGGGCACAGCGCGCACAGCGCACGCATGCTGACAGCGCTGCTCAAAGTGGCTCCACCCGATTTGCAGCTCCAAAAGTTCCAGCCCATGCTGGGGGAAATATATAGGCTTCCAAGCCAGGCAGTAAGGCCTTGGAGTGTTGGTGTTGACCGAAACAAACGTGCGCCCAGCCAAGTGCCCAGCACTTGAAGTGACTAAACCAGTACACTGCCAAGGCCTCTTGCAAGAGAGCATCGCCCAAGGTTGAGAGAGACACTAGTGGACTGGAAACTAAAGCTAAACCAATCTGTGGCAAAAAAGTGGTTGCTCTCTGGTCGCTTTGGGCAATGCTGAGCTAAAGCTGTTTTCTTTTAGCAGCGTGCATCAGCTCGATTCACCGACGCAGGGCCTCAAATGCCTGTGCCGCAGTGCGAGCAGAAAAGAAGTCCCACAGAGCGTAGCCAGGGCCTGGCCTGGGCTACCAATGGATGTGTCTCAAAATCCAATTCGCAGCTTCACATGGCTTTCATCCTAGAGCTTTGAAAGCTTGTTGAAAGGCAGCAGGTTGAAAGCTGATCGCGGCCAAGCGTCTACTTTGCATTTGCCGCAGACAAGTATGCTTTCCAGCCGTCCTGTTCCAGCCGTCTTCTCTTCGTCTCAACTGTGCTGCTCTCGTCAGCCTGACACGGTCTGGCATGGTCGCGCGTTATCTCCCGAAATTTGTGTTCCTAAAAAGTGCGCTATCATCAAATTTTACGCACGCCATCTCATGCCGAATGCATACACTTGGAGCACATCATATTGCCTCAAGAAATTGCAGCAGAAAGCAGGTCAACATCTGCCTTGACCTGTTTCCAACTAGCGCACACCTTTCCGATGTGCTCATGCGGCGTAAGTTGCTCTGTGCTGATTGCCTGCACAAGGGCCTCTCGATTCCCTCTTGAAAGGTACAACAAACAAGCTACGCGCATACTTCACAAGCAAACACGATGCTAGCGCGCAGCTAACTTGTATGAACGGCGATATTTCTTTAAGCTACCTGCTTGCGGGTACTGTATAGGGAGACATGAATCACCCTCCCCTTTGGCGGGGCCAAACCTTGTGCGCAGCACTCGCAGTAGCTTTCGCACTGCCTGCATTAGACTCGCAGTTCAGGGATCCAGCCCTCAAGGAAAATCAGCTGGGAAGCCCTACCCGAAGCTTCTGTCCCTTTTGTTTGGAGGACCTGGCAGACCCCCTCACATTGCTGACAAGCCGCCATGAATCGAGCCATCTTCTGCCGCATGCCTGCATCCGAGTCAACTGAGCCCCATATTCCGCAAAAACCCAGAAACACCTCTTGAGACCATGGCCAACAACAGACAAACTCTTGCCCGCCCCAAGGAGCCTGAAACTCAGGCCTCCCTCCATTTCCGACGGAAAAATCACCCCTACCATGAAAGCTCACTCACCTAACATCAGCCTAAGCGGGTAATAAATAGAAAAAAACAAGGAGTTGCAAGGGCGTTGGCTTCCCGAAAATGGCGGCTTCTCTCTTGGCGCGCTTTGCCCACTTTGCACGGGTCCGGCCTGGGTTTGCGGCGCCCAAAATCCTTACCGCCAGCAGGCCAGCGTTCGCTGCATTGCCGATGGCCACTGTGGCCACTGGCACACCTGGCAAGAGATCGGAGATCGGGAGCCCAGATCCCGCGCTCAGTTGCCGTTCCGTGGATCTGTGCAAAACACGGGGATGCCAAAACAGGGGCGTGTCCAAACCGGAGAACTGAAGAATGGAGCCCCCCCCTCAAACAGAAGGTGGTGTGTTTGCTTTTTGATGTGTCTTTTTCTCCCTCACCCACCTGAAGAAAGTAAACCCTAATGCACAAGCGCACATGAAAGCTCCTGGAAGGCCACTGAGGGCCACTTCCATGGAACCGCAAACGGAATGTATCCTCCGATGTTTTCCAGGGAATAGGCGGCAGGGCCGGACGTGGTCCAAACAGAACAACCAAAGACCTGGCACTGTTGTTGGTTTGGTCCTTTTTTTTCTGGACCCAGAAGGCGCGCTTCAAGTTTGCTCAAACCAGCACGGGCAACCCTTGGGCATCTGAACAATGGACAGCAGCGAGTCGTTGCCGGAAAGTGCGGATGACTTCACCGGCACACCAATCCTGGGAGTCGCGGAGTGTCTGCATTGCCCTGCCCATTCTGTAAACACATGCAGCATTTGCTTGCATCGCAAGCTTCCCTTCCCGAAGTGATGGTAATCCTTTGCTTGTTTGATCTTGTTTGGCTCGCCACGAGGCACTTGATGGCACACAGCAAATTGCAAAGCGCAGTTCCGAACCCATTGCTAACATGGGAACCCTCAAACTGAGTGAGTGTTGTCTTTGGCTCCCCTTTGAACAACCTTCACCAAGGCATGCCAAGTCAATCCCCTTTTGAAACCAAACGGAGGTTTCCTCCAAACCCGCCCCCCCCCCCCCCTCCAAAACAGGACACGCCCTTGGTTCTGTTCTTGGGTTGCTTTAAACCACCCCCTGGTTACACCCCTTTCCCCCAAGTTTCCCGGTTTAGGTGCACCGAGGTTCACTGGTAAGGGCGTGAGCGCTGCCACCATGCCCGGCAAATGAGCTGCCCCGCCGGCCCCCGCGATGATGACGTTGATGCCGCGGGCCTCCGCGGTGGTGGCGTACTTGTACCTGAGATCCACCGAAAGCCCCGACTCTAAGCAAAAGACTTGGGAAAGATCTTCTGGGAATTGAGCAGACCCCCTGGTGTTTGCGGGTTTTTGGTTAAACTGGAGGTTTGCTGGAGTTTGTGTCTTGGAGAGACTCGTGGGGCGTTTGGCTTTTTCTGGGAGTTCTGCCATCAAACCATGGGACATGTCGGACACACCGTGCTGAAAGCAGATGGCACAACTCTTTTTATTTGCCATCTACTTTCACCCGACTGCATACTCAATTCCAAAGACCTGTTGGGGGGAAAGGTTTCTCAAAGGGTCCAGTTGTCTGTGTTATACTCAAGCTCTCGTTTGATCCTGCACTCTTCTGACAACCAGGGCCCTCCTTTTGGGCGGTTGGACGCTTGGGAAAGCCCCACTCCCCTTTTGAAAGGCAGGCCTGCAGGGGAACCCGAACCTCCATGTTATGTTGGGCTCCCTGAGTTGAAAGCACACCAGGGTTGGGCACAGGTTTAAACAAAGGCCGCACCACCTTTGAAGGGGAACTGAAAGAAGGCAACCGAGGTCAAAAAATAGTCATGGTTTTTGTGGGAAGTTTACTACTGGAGACATCTGCGCGCTAAGAAGGGGCAGTGGACAATTGAGGTATTTTCCCCCCTTTTGTTTGTGTGTGTGCGTTTTGTTTCTCTATGGAGGCATTGTCCAATCTATTGAACACCCAGCGAGAAATGCGGCCGCAAGTGCTTGATGGTGGTGATTGTGGTTGCCAAGGGTTGCGGTAGAGTAGCTGAAGCGTTGACGCTAGTATACATTACAACTTGGAGTTGCCGACTGGTGGCATGTACTCCGGCGTGCGGTGTGCGGACACAATCGAAATCTCGTAGGGAATGCCGAAATCATCGAGGACCACAGCAGCATCCTGCAAGCAAATCAACTTCGATCACAAAAAAAAAGAAAAAACAGACTGCAGTTCGAGCCCCTGATGCACAAGTTGATGCATGACGCACCACAGCACTTCGCCACAAAACAATCGGCGAACTGGCCTTCATGGTGGGAAGGTCGCTGTCGCTGCCCATGATGATGCCCACAGAGGGGTTGTTGGGGACCTTGATGCTGTTGTAGTCAATGGACCCGTCCCCATCCACCGCCTCAGGGCTGCGAAAGAAAATTCGGACCCCTGGACAGTCCCTGATGCACGCCCTAAGTGGCAAAACTCCGTTCTGGCCAGGGTTTCGCGCACGTTTGTTCTTAGGCACGTGTGTGTTTTTGGGGAGGCGTCCTTTGCAAGGCTGGTTTTCATGAAAAACCGGTGAGGGGGGAATGAACATCCACTTTGTGCCCCCTCCCCCGGTTTATGACACCGTCCAGGGTGCCGCCAGCACCGGCTGAATCTCCTCCAGCGCACTGGCGGGCGTGAAGCCCGTCACCGTGATGTGCCCCATCTTGCGCCCCTTGGCGCAGCCCTCCTGCGGCCCGGTGGCGAAACCAACACCAAGCAACACGGGAGGGGGGCCTTGCCAAACATCATGATGAACTGGGAATTGCTCAAAATGGAATCCAAAATCCCGATCCGGAATCGCCATAATCCGCAATTCGTGGAAGGACGCCACTGATTGATTTGGAGCAACCCGGGAAACGAAGCGCTGAGGAAGCAAGGGAAAGTACAACAAAACTGTCCGGCCCCGCCTTGCCATACCAATGGATGCCGGCATCTGGCACCCTCAAGGCCCGACGCAAAGGTGCCATGGTCTTTGCCACCATCTCTGGGGTCTCGCCCTGGCCCAGAATGTTCCTAAGCTTTCAACTCAAAACCCGAGCGACTGGCAAGGGGAATGTCCACAAGATGTTCGAAGAACTCCACCATCTTCCACCAGTATGGGTTAGTATTTGGGACCCAGTTGCTAACATCAGGGCCCAATATAAGTACCCATGCTTTCACCAACATGGAACCCACCGAAAGGCCTGCTGTTTGATTAACAACAGGCTCTTCCAGGACCCCCCCCCTCCCCATGTCAAATTTCATGGTGAATTGGAGGGTATACCCTCCCCCCCGGCCACCTCCACTGAAAGCGAGCGGCACCATCGTGGCGCCTCCGACGCCTCAGCTGGAGTTGGTCTGTGCACATGGGTAATTCCAAGTGGTTTTTTGGTGGAGAGGCGCGTGCGAATTCGGAGATGAACTCTTTCACTCACATGGCGAGGTATGTCCACAAACTGTTCCATTGATCCAACTGATGACACTCGATTAAGGAAGGGCTCAAGGCCCCGTAGGTCCCATCCGGTGGTCCAGGCAAGTTGCCCCCAGACCAACCCCCCCCCCCCAAAAAAAAAAAAAAAAACTCAAAATGTATCGTTTCCCCTTGGTTGAACCCGAATCGCACCCTCCCAATGACACGGCCGCGCTGCCCCACTTTTTCCCAGGCGCGGAGATTGCAGTCCCCCAACGGCAGGCCCAGAACGCATCGGAGGTGCTGCTCGAACTGGTCCACGCCGCACGCTTCCTGCGTCGCCGGATCGCTGCCACAAGAATCCATGTGGAAGGGAGGGTTTGTTGGTCGCCTTCGGTCACGTTTTCCAGACTGGTGGGGAATGTTCACATTTGGCTCTGATTCCCCTTCTCCATATGCAGCATTCTGGGCCTCAGCCATAGATGAGCTATCCAAGCTGACGAGTGCGGGCTGCCAAAAAGGGCATGGCCAACTGATTTGTGGCGATCGTTGTTGGGTGTCGATTCAACAAGTGCCGCCGTAGCGCTCTGCCCAAACCCCGAGGCATCGGCACACATGCCACAGCTCAAAGAAAGCTTGAAACAGTGCAACGCTCCTGCTTTAAAAAAAAAGTAGCGCCCGGCGACTGACAGCTCAACTAGCCCGCTTTAAGTCATCATCGAGTTGCCATGGTGTAGTGCCCGGTGTTGTGCGGTCGTGGGGCAATCCTTGGTTCCACACGGAACAATCCTGGGTTCTTTCGCCCAACGAACATTTGCGGCGAGCGGCTCGTTGAGGAGAACGGACCCGTCCTCCAGCAAGAACATTTCCACGCCGAAAATTCCCCGTGCGTCACCTAGGCTCTGGGGTGGACAAAGCAGAAACATCACGCTTATGCACCCAACGCGCAATGCGATGTTTCCCAAGAAGAATCTGGAACAATGTTTTCAGCCACCAAACCCCCTGGAAGCCTCACAAAAAGGAAAGCCCCACAACACCTTGGCTCATTGCTCCCTGCCAGCTGGCCAAAGCTCTTGATGGCATCTGTGGCGATCTTCTGTGCGAGCTCTTGCTCCTTCTGAGTCACCTCACTTCGGTTGCACTACAGGATTTACATGTTGGCAAGTTGGCTTTGTTTGGGTTCGGGCAACTAGCCACGGCGTCATGCATGGCAAAGGAAATTGTGGGTACTTGGGCATGATTCGGGCATGAATCGGGGTCCGATTCGGACACTGCAAGAACTAGACAGAGTGATTCCAGAAGAAATAGCAGCAGCATTGTGCTCAGTTGTACGATAGAAATTTGCCGTCGTAGGGCAGTGCCGCAAAGCCCTCAAAGCGTACTTGTCACGCAGTGGGAGCCCCTACTCGTTGTGGGCGCTGCTCAGTAGCTGCACCGGGATGAGGCTAAGACTTGTAGCAAGTCGTCGGCGAGGGTATGCTTCGAGGATACTCCAAAGGCAAGCCGGATCTGTTTGCAACATTAAGCTGACTCACCGTGAGGAACACGCCCAGTCAGCCAAGGGACACCCACAGGCGGAGTGAGGCAAGTGAAGCAAACGCTGTCGCGCTGGACGGTGTGCACCACGGGGTAGGTCCCTGACATTCCATCCAAAGAATGGGGTAGGAAGGCGGGATTTTGAAACCCTGGTTGGTAAGTATGACTATCCCTTGCAATTCGGGGCTCTATGATTTTGTTCTGTAGCCTGGCATCCCCCTTCCGGGGGAATCTTATGTGCTTGGCATAACCAAGATTTGTTCAACTCTCTGAAGACTTGTCGTGCCCTCCCTGCTTGCTTGCCTGATTGCATGCTTTGCAATTTCGCTGAGCCACGCATGGTCACCTGCATGGTCTCGTCAACCCCGCGGGCAACCATCACCGCAAGCTCCATCTTGAAGGGAGCCCACTTCTCAACCTTCACAGTGCCATCTGTCAATGCGACTGGGCATGTGCAACTCTCTTTGGGCGGTCAGTATTCATCGAGGCACCCAAACTGACATGGGATTTTAATAACCCCTTCCAACTCGTGTTTCGGTAAGTGTGCTCTATACTGGCTCCTTCCAACTCGTATTTCGGTAAGATTGCTCTATACTAAATAATGGGCATGGCTCTTATTCCTTCCTATGCAGCAAAGCAAATGTCGACCAGGGTCAAGGACCGCTCGGCACATTTAGAACTGCAAGATTGCATTGCAGTATGTGCTTTGCATCCAGTCCAAGTTGCATAGAGCGTCCTCAAATGCAGCGCTCTCTTGCCAAGGAAGGCAAAGATCATGCATTCAAGACTGGGCAAGTGCCACGCGCGACCATTTGCTCAATGCAGCAAAGGCGCTTTCCGGCCTTTCCACCCAGCTTTTCCCATGCAGCAGGAATGCCGGCAGCATTGGCTACGACTGCGTTGCCCTTGCCGTCGTAGGCACCGCAACCTTGCGCGGTGTCTGTGTGCACTGGGTGCATCACTGGGTGTGAGGCAACTGACATCATGAACCCAGTTCCCAGTGACCCTGGAGGCCCTGGCGGGAAAGCGGAACCATTCAGGGTTGACAATCTGAAGTAGGACACCCAACCAAACCAAGAGGAAAAGGGTGCCAAGGAACAACTGGGATCTCATTCAGTGACACTTCATGCCAAAGCACGGCTTTTCAGCATCATGGGAAAGCCAAACTTCTCGCCAATCGTGTGCAGTTCAGCTTCCTGGCAAGCCACAATTCAAGCGCTCCCGAGGCCTGTCAAGGCATCTGATGCATAAAACCGTGGCAGCGCTGTGAGACTTGCCGCTTCTGCGATGGAGAACCATTTTGAGCATAACGATTGCTTCAAACACAAACATGCGCAGAGCGCGCGGATTGCCGCAAGGGGCCACCAAGCTTCACTCGTTATCTGAGCGAGCGTCAGTTTCGACCTTCTCGAACTCAGGCAGTGGCACGCCGTGCTTTTGCAGGTGCACCTTCCTAAGGTGAAGGCCCACTGGACAAGGCGATCAAAATCCACAAAGGACCCCCTACCAAAGCCACCTGAAGCAGGGTTGCAGGATGTCCCCGCTTCTGAAGGCCTTCCCAGTGACTACAAGTGGGATGTGCTATCGACAAACCGTCGCCCAGAACTTTGCCCTAAAGCGTTGCTCCTTGAGGACATCTTTGGCTGTGTTCATCATTTTGCTTGCTTCGGGGTAAGGGGGAGGTTGTCAAACTCAGAAACTGGAAAGCCCTTGTTGATAGAGTTGTTTTTACTCATGGGGCCAGTTTTGGCCGAGCAGCTGCACGTACTTGTCCTGAATGAGCTTGACGACGAAGGGAAGTGGTTGCACTGGAACCCCCTTCTGATGCAGCTCTTCCAGCACCTAAAGACGCACAAACCGACGGGCGCTTCTGTGGGGTTTTGCTGCGTGGCCAACTGATTGACCAAAGATTCATGGAATTTTACAAGCGGCCTTTTCAAGAGCAGAAAGAGGGCACTGGTTCCAAGCACAGCTTGGCCTCTGATCCCCGATCATCAACCACACTTGCAGCTGGCGCTGCCTCCGCATTCACGTGTTCCACCTCCAGGGTCAAGATGTCACACTTGCTGGCCAGCTCCCGCACTGCTGCTGCATCCTGGAGATGGGTCCCGCCAACATAACATGGTGCAAACCCCTACACTATCTAGGGGTGCTTTTGGAGGGTACCCTTTCACTTTGCTTTAAAGGGAGCCAAAGGGAAACCCATCTTTTTTGGGGTTCCCCATTTTGACACACATCCATCTCAACCTGGTTGGAAACAAGCGGCGACTGTTACGGACTTGTTTCCACCCAAGTTACTTGGGGGAATCGAGTCTATGACAGTCGCCGCTTGATTGAATAGAAAGCAAGAGCATGTTGCATCCGTGCCTGAAAACTGCCCTTCACGGATAACTCGGCCACCTGGCCCAAGGCCAACCGTAAACGCTGCAATGACAACGACCAAGTGAAAAGCAGGTGTCTTGGCTGTGTATCCCCAAAGTTCGTTTGCAGGGGCCGCGTAGCTGTTTGCCAATTCAGTGCTCGCCCTCGCCTGGCCAGCCGGGCTCTTGGCCCCCAAAGGGTCCAAGACGCACATGCGCACCCCAAGGCGATGTGCCGCATAGACCATCATGCGGCCCAGCTGGCCTGGCCAGTGAAAGAGCTTCAACCCCCCCAACTGGGAAAAACGCGGGGTGAAGTCCCCTTCATACATTGTGCCCCTAGTACCGCCAAGGAAATGAGAAACGTCCTTGTCACATGTATTGGGATAAAGACAAAGGTGGAGGGGGTTAACACGCCTATCACAAGATTCTGCAAAATGCGATGTAAAATCGGCGGCTCGCTTGAAAAAGCATTTTCCAACTCGAACGTGGGTGCAACAAAACGGCTCACAGCGGCCAGCCTCCACCCAAGCAGCCGACAGTCCTTGTGTCCATTGCGCCTCAGCTGAGCAAAGCCACACCGGCTTGGCTGCCGTTGAATACGGCTGGCTCTTGCCTGCAATCGAGCTGCCAGATCGTTGGGCAGCAAGGCGAGCAGCAAAACGTTCTATCAAATGGCTGCAAATGCACATGCGACATCACCTTGCTTCATGCACACCATACCCTCAGGGTTTTTGGGGGGTTGTCAAAACGATGGCCCCGTTTTGGCTTTTGTTGGTGCCGCCTTGTGGGCCTTTTAAAAGGGATGCCAGAATGGACTCCTAGCGACTGGCCGGAGGGAGTGAGAGGCTATGAGACTTGCGCAAGTCCGGTGCCAAACTTCTTCTAGCGGCCCAGCTTGACCGTCCGACCTGGCACACAGCCTCAAGCCTCAGCTCCAGCTCACGCGGCCGGGGCCCAATGCTCTGCCCCTAATTACCCTTGGCATTCCCGGGACAAAAGCCATACACAGGAGAATTAGGTTGTGGCTCTCCACCAATGCTATTTACATACATGAGAGGTAAACATATTTTACACATCATACATATCATATTATACATATTATGCGCACCTTTTAGGGGCCCATTGTGTACTTGGGATGCGCTTGGGCTGTGTGGCATTTTCTGGCGGCACGCGTGAGGCCCAGGCATACTTTGGCTTGACGGCGTTCGATTCGGGGCCCATCTGCTCACCACGCGGCCTGCATGCGAGCACCTTCTGAGCAGCTGAACATGAATTAGGGGCTTTATGAAATGTCCACCAACCACTTTGTTCGGGGGTGTTCCCTACTCAAATTCACAGCCAGTTCCCCAGTACTTGGTCGGCTTCTTCCCACGACATGACACAGAAAAACACCGATTTCAAATCATCTCTGGGAGGACCTCTGTTTGAAGAACACGAGTTCTATTCATTGTCTGACAGGATTCTTCGGCAGTGGCGCTAAGTGCTCTTTTGTCAGCAATATGCCAGCCACATCACTTCCTTGGGTGGGAACTTCTGCCGTGGGTGTCCTGGGTAGACGCCTTGTCCTTCGCCGACCGTCACTGGTCCACACAGCACCGCAACCAGGCAGTGCTGATCACCTGCTGGATTCGGCCGACTGATGGGTTCCAGGACCCCTCCTCTTGTCAGCCGGGCGTGTTCACG
This sequence comes from Effrenium voratum, assembly GCA_963377175.1. Classification (NCBI taxonomy): domain Eukaryota; class Dinophyceae; order Suessiales; family Symbiodiniaceae; genus Effrenium; species Effrenium voratum. Next base: position 205,792 of record CAUJNA010003610.1, read on the forward strand.
CCTGCCAAGTTTCATCCATGACCACTCTGAGGTAGTCTGAGCTCTTTCGCCATCGTGGTTCTTGAGTTCTCAGATCGTTGCTGGCTTGCAGTCACGAAGCCGTCTTGCGCGCAAAGAATATACACAAACCACCTGCCTGACTCATTTGGACCACCTCACTGAGAGACGTCTCTGAACTTGGCCGGCCGTTGAAACACAAGATCTGATCGCCCTTCTGTAGGCCGAAGCAGTCTGCCCAGCCCCCAGGCAGCACCTCGTCGATGCAGAGCGCACTGCCCAGGCCATGAGACTGGAGGCCCAGACATCGGATGCCCGATGGCGCCATCAGCTCTGCTCCTTGCAGCACCTCCGCAAGCAGCGGCACGTCCTCACCAAACACCTCTCGCGCGGCTTCCCCCACGCGGGCTTTCGCCTCCGCGACAGCCGAGTCGTGCGAGTCGTGCGCGTCGCGCGGCAGGCGCACGTAGAGGCTCACCCGGCCATCGCTGCAAGAGGTGCAGCTGAGAGCCGCACCTGCTGCCAGTGCCTTGACGCAGGCCTCCTCCAATGCCTTCACCTGCCCACTCGCTCCCGCTGGCACCTGGCGTCACCCAGCATTGGAGGGGAAGAGTCAAGAGTCCCTGATTTCAGGAAACACCAAATGAGACAGCCTCATCTGGCTATCACGTAAGCAATCAATGATCTTTGTCATGTCATCGACTCTCTTCTTGGATGTCTTGTTTGGGGACATCAAATTGTAGGCACTGTAGGTTTCGAACGTGATACAAGAGTCTATTTTAGAGGAGTTAAAATCGTGCAATTTGCACAATAGTTCCCCAAACAGCGAAGCATTGGGGTTCTGACTTGAAGTATGAAGAATGGGAAAGTGTGACGCCGGTTCCGGGGTCCTGTTTTCCGCTTGTCTTCCTGTCTCCCAGTCAGATGCCAGATGCTGTGACGCTGGCTCCGGGGTCGTGTCTCCCGCTTGTCTCCTGTGTCTCCCAGTCTCTGCGGTCAGATGCGAGATGCTGTGATGCTGGCTCAGGGGTCGTGTCTCCCGCTTGTCCCCTGTGTCTCCCAGTCTCCGCGGTCAGATGGCAGATGCTGTGACACTGGCTCCGGGGTCGTGTCTCCCGCTTGTCTGCCAGACGCTGTGACGCTGGCTCCGGGGTCGTGTCTCCCGCTTGTCTCCCCGGTCAGGGAGACAAGCGGGAGACACGAGCCAGCGTAACAACATCTGGCATCTGACCGCGGAGACTGTGGGAGAAACAGGGAGACAAGCGGGAGACACGAAGACAAGTGTCTCCCATCCCAGCCTCCGCGGTCAGATGCCAGATGCTGTCACGCTGGCTCCGGGGTCGTGACTCCCGCTTGTCTCCCTGTGTCTCCCCGCTTGTCTCCCTGTTTTCTGTGTCTCCCAGTCTCCGCGTTCAGATGCCAGACGCTGTGACGTGTCTCCCGCTTGTCTCCTTGTGTCTCCCAGTCTCCACGGTCAGATGCCAGATGCTGTGACGCTGGCTCCGGGGTTGTGTCTCCCGCTTGTCTCCTGTGTCTCCCAGTCTAACTCCGCGGTCAGATGCCAGATGCTGTGACGCTGGCTCCGGGGTCGTGTCTCCCGCTGCTCCTGTGTCTGCAAGTCTGCGCGGTCAATGCTGTGACGCTGGCAAGCGGGACACACGACCCCGGAGCCAGCGTCGCAGCATCTGGCATCTGACCGCGGAGACTGGGAGACACAGCCCGCGAGACACAACCCCGAAACCAGCGTCGCAGCATCTGGCATCTGACCTCGGAGACTGGCACACACAGGCAAACAAGCGGGAGACACGACCCCTGAGCCAGCGTCACAGCATCCCGCTTGTCTCCCCGGCCGAGGTCGTGTCTCCAAGTCTCTGTGGTCAGATGCCAGACGCTGCAAGGCTGGCTCCGGGTTGTGTCTCCCGCCGCTTGTCTCCCTGTGTCTGGATGCCAGATGCTGCGACGCTGGCTCTCCCAGTTTCTTCTTGCCCAGTTTTGAGGCTGACCTTGCTTGGCATCCAGCAACCGGCGTTCGGCTCCCTTCGGCTCCCTTCGGCTCACGTGGCAGCAGCTCGAAAGCGCAATTGAGAAGCATCAAGCTAGAAACATCGATTCGACAAGTCAGCAGGAGCCACTTGCAACAATGTTTCGCAACGGGGAAAGGGCATGTCGCAGATTTTGCTGTAGCCTGTGTGCAAAGGAGGTGCCTCTCTCTTGGTCAAGCGCAGGTTTGCATCCTTGTGGAGCATCGTTGGAGCTAGAAGCAAGCAATGTCAAGCTGTAAATATGTCTTTTTTCTCGATAAACAAACAAATCGGGCTGATTGCTTTGCTCAGGAAACTGGGCTGCTTTTTGGAAACCAGTGCCGCGCTTCTTGGTCAAGTGCAGGTTTGCATCCTTGTGGCGCACCAGCAGGGCCCTGTCGAGCCTTTAATATGTCTATGTTTCTCGATAAAAACAAAACATCCGGCTGATTGCTGTTTGGAATCCAGTGCCGCACTTCTTGGCCAAGTGCAGGTTTGCATCCTTGTGGCGCATCAGCAGAGACAAATACGGCTGATACTGAGCTGCTTTTTGGAAGCCAGTGCCGCACTTCTTGGCCAAGTGCAAGTTTGCATCCTTGTGTGGCGCATCAGCAAAGCCCTGTCGAGCCTTTAATCTGTATATTGTTCTCGATAAACAAATATGCCGTGACATCTGCCTGATTGCTTTGCTCAGGATTCTTAGCTGCTTTTTGGAAGCCAGCGCCGCACTTCTTGGTCAAGTGCAGGTTTGCATCCTTGTGGCGCATCAGCAGAGCCCTGTCGAGCCTTAGATGTGCCCATTTTGTTTTCGATGCGCAAATGTACCGTGACATCCGCCTGATTGCTTTGCTCAAGAAACTGAGCTGCTTTTTGGAAGCTGGCGCATCAGCAGAGCCCTGCCGAGCCTGAAATATGTACTGTTGTGCTCGATAAACAAATACCGTGACATCTGCCGGATTGCTTTGCTCAAGCTTTTTGGAGGCCAGTGCCGCACTTCTTGGTCAAGCGCAGGTTTGCATCCTTCTGGCGCACCAGCAGAGGCCTGAAATATGTACTTTTGTTCTCGATAAACAGATACCGTGACATCCGCCTGATTGCTTTGCTCAGGAAACTGAGCTGTTTTTTGGAAGCCTGCGCGTCAGCAGAGACCCGCCGAGCCTTAAATATGTACTGTTGTTCTCGATAAACAAATACCGTGACATCTGCCTGCTTGCTTTGCTCAGGCTTTTTGGAAGCCAGTGCCGCACTTCTTGGTCAAGTGCAGGTTTGCATCCTTGTGGCGCATCAGCAGAGCCCTGTCGAGCCTTAGATGTGCCCATTTTGTTTTCAATGCACAAATGTACCGTGACATCCGCCTGATTGCTTTGCTCAAGAAACTGAGCTGCTTTTTGGAAGCTGGCGCATCAGCAGAGCCCCGCCAAGCCTTAATGTTGGACCTCCTTTATTAATAGTACTCGCTATTGTAGAAAACTTTTCCTAATTCAGAATCCTGTGACTGTTTTAGGGGTTCTCTATTGTGGCAAGATTTTTTGTCCACCCAAAAAAAGCAAAAAAAAAAACGCAGAGCTTCTTTCTTCGCTTTCTGGATTTGCTCGGGCTCAGGCTAAACTTGCTAAGCCTTGGTAGCTCCTTTTGAGCTGGAGGCTGGTTCTGAGCTAGAATTTGGAAATTGTTTTCTTGAAGTGGCCCCCAAACCACCAAATTTAAGATAACTTCTTTACAAAAAAAGTGCGGGCAAACAGTCGCACAAAGCACAAGAGGCCCAGATCCTCTTTAATGCGACTGTTTTGGGGTCCTCTTTAGTGTCCAGTAGTTTCGGGGTTGTTGAAAACTGAAAACCAAAGCCTCAGCATCTTACTTTTAAAGAAGGGGGCTCATCCTAAGCTCTCCCCAGCTCAAAGGTTAAAGGCCTGAGATCTAGGAAATCAATTTTGCAAGTTGTTCCCAAACCATCAAATTTAAGATAACTTCTTTGCAAAAAAGTGCGGGCAAACAGTCGCACAAAGGGGGGTGCCCGCAAAAGGCCCAGATCCTCTTTAATGCGATTGTTTTGGGGCCCTCTTTAGTTAGTGTCCAACTGGTTTCGGGGGTTGCTGAAAAAAAACGACCCTTTGCAATATTAAAATAGAATTGGCAACGCTAAAGTAAGTACTGGGGATCTGAGAGTTAGCCTTGGCAATACTAAAATAGAATTGGCAACGCTAAAGTAAGTACTGGGGATCTGAGAGTCAGCCTTGGCAATACTAAAGTAGAATTGGCAATACTAAAGTAAGTACTGCCCCTCCCGGACCCCCAGGATCTCCCTAAAGAGAGTCCCGCCGACTGGTTCCACTGTTCCATGGGGGGGGGATCACACTAAACAGAGTCCTACATGAAATATGTACTGTTGTTCTCGATAAACAAATACCGTGACATCTGCCTGCTTGCTTTGCTCAGGCTTTTTGGAAGCCAGTGCCGCACTTCTTGGTCAAGCGCAGGCGCATCAGCAGAGGCCTTGAATATGTACTTTTGTTCTCGATAAACAAGTATACTGGGACATCCGCCTGATTGCTTTGCTCAGGATACTGAGCTGCTTTTTGCAAGCCAGTGCCGCGCTTCTTGGCCAAGTGCAGGTTTGAATCCTTCTGGCGCATCAGCAGAGCCCAGCCAAGTGGCCGTAACTGACTGGTGGCATCCTTGTGGCGCAACTGACTGGTTTGCATCCTTGTGGCGCAGAGCCCAGCCAAGTCGCCGTAACTGACTGGTTTGCATCCTTGTGGCACGTCAGCAGAGACCAGCCAAGTGGCCGTAACTGACTGGTTTGCGTCATCGTGGCGCACCAGCAGGGCCCAGCCAAGTGGCCTTAACTGACTGGTTTGCATCCTTGTGGCGCATCAGAGCCCAGCCAAGTAGCCGTAGCTGACCCGGCGTGGATGGACCCGATGTGTCCTCTTCCAAAAAAAAAGGACTTCCTACAATAAAATACATGGACTGATTGTAACTATGTGTTGCTCACATAAGCTACTCAATTGCGCACCTTGCGTGAAGGAGACATGCCTTTTTTGGGTTATACAGACCTGTCATGTTTTTTGCTGTTTGGGGTCGAGGCTGGTGTAATTTTGAATTGGCTTTTTACACCAATCACTGAATCATCCAAATTATACCATGTTCATTCAACCAGCCTCCAGGGAAAAACTGAACAAAAAGCCCCCGCCCCTTCCCTGCCCAAACAAACGCTGCCAGCGCTCTGATCTTTCGGCCTCTTTCGGCCCCATGCCTCCAAGCCCAACACCGCCACTGGCGTTGACTCCTCCAGCGCCCGGCTGGCCACTTCCCGCGCCACCCGCCGCAACACCTGAGCGCCCACCCATCGACGTCTGTGGCGTTGGTCTCGCTTGTTGAAGTTTGTGCCCTGCTCAACCAGGTGCAAAGTAAAACTGGAAGTGAAACCCACCCGGTTTCCCTATCGTGACACTTACCCATTTGATTCAATTAAAACCCTAGGGTCCCCCTTTTGGAGAGTTGAATCAACTGTTGAGTCCACCTTAGGGTAATGAACTCATGGGACAAAACATTTACCCGCTATGGTTCAGAAATGGAGCCACTCACTACATGACCTTGCTGTGCCGAAGTTGTTCGGTTGGTTGCCCGTTTTAGCTGACTCGAAAGGTTGACCGCCGCCGATTGATAGACCCTACCCCCATAGCCTAAAGTAGAAAGACTTTTAGAACCTTTCTGAGACTTCAGGCAATGAGGGGGTTCCCAGTTTACCCATATGTTCCCCTTGTATACGAAAAAAAGAAAGAAAACAAAAAAACGGGCAAAAAGGTGATGTCTTAAATGGGCGGAAAAGGTAAATGTTGGGATTGGAAAATGGTGAGGGCCCGGGGACCACATTTGCGACTGTCAAGTGAAAACCCAAAGCCGGGGTTGCCATCCACGTTGCCCCTGTGGGGCTCCCGCGATCGATCGAGGCGTTCGCCTGGACCCGCGCCAGCGCTGAGCCGCAGCGCAGCGCCAGGTCCTGCGCCACCGCCGCCGCACGCCGCAGCTTCCTCAGGCGACATCTACACGTCCGCCCGTGAACCTGACTGAGGACCTCTGGTGAGTTCCATGTTAGTGCACAGCAGGATATGGAATGGCTTGGATTGGTGAAAAAGGGTGGTTTCCGGTTTACACCTCTACAAGACGAGGTTCAACCCCCCCGCCCAACCTCCCTGATCAAAGAAGCTCACCAACGGCCTGTCTCACAACGAAGGCTACGGGGCTTTGCCCCTAGAGCAGTGAACTAAAGAAAAGTCAAGACAAACCGAATGGACATACAGGGGGGCCAAAAGGAAGAACCAAAGGGGGAAGAGGTGGTTCAGCAACGGAGCCCCCACTGAGAACTCCTCATACGCGGTAACTTTGACTGAGAGTGCAGCATCCTGCTTAAGGTAAAGTAGCCTTTTAATTGTGCGTTTCAGATACCAGAGGGAAACAGCACACAGCCAGCTGAAAGACGTGACATACACAAGTTGGGTAGGTTCCTTGCGGCTTACCTTAAAGCCTTCACATCCCAGTCGGGTTGAGGCAAATCCGAGCCGATGGAACCGGAGCTTCTCCTCTCCCGGCGAGCTTCTTGGAGGCCGGGTTCGCGGCCTGCGGGCTTCGCCCCAAGGCAGCCAGAAGCTCTTCCTGGCGCAGCCGGGCGGCCTGCAGCTTCTCCTCAGCTCGTTAAGGCGCCCGCTTGGCGGGTGGTTTAAAGGGAAACCAACTGGAAAACCCACCGTTTCTTGGGGTCCGCCTATATTGAAGCATTTGTGTTCCAGAGGAAGCCAAAAGTAAAAGGTCGCCAGTTCTTCCAATTCTGAGACAAACCCATTTGAGCCACAAATCAAAACCTTCAGCTTAAGGAGGATTTAATGTTGGGTAGCGGTTTATGAAAGGGTAGGCTATACAACAAAGTGCTCACCCAAGAATGTATCCTTCTCTGAACATAGGAAGGGTAGGGAAGTGGCCACCCGGGGGGGGGGTGAAATATGATTCTGGAACAACTCTAAACCACTACTAAGCTACTAGTAACAAATACTAAGCCAGTGCTAACTACTACTAGTATTACTAGTAACCCATACTAAGCCAATCAAAAAGACGGCAACACCAACTGAGGCCCGAACCAGCCAAACTCTGTATGACACCCTGGGCTAAAACAGCTTCCAACATGATGGTGCAAAGTAGATGAATAGTGAACCAATACTAAGCCAGCAAAATTAACTAAAGGCCCAAACAACCAAACTCTTTATGACACCCTTTCCTAAGCAGCTTCGCAAACAGACCAAGGGCTGGTAAGGGAATAATGATGTATGCTTAAGGGCAGTAGAGAGAGAGAGAGAGAGAGAAAGAGAGAGCACAACCTTCCTGGGCCATGTGCAGAACAAACACTAAACCAATTCTAACCAGCACTGGCCAGCTCAAAGGAAGACTAAACCAATATTAGACCAATTCTAAGGACGACTGAGCCAGTACACAGGAATACTCAACCAGTACCCAATCAATACTATACCAATTCTAAGCAGTGTGAAATACTAAGCCGATTCTAAACACATTACCCGACAGAAAGAAGCGCGGGTATCCACAACTATTTACAGTTGGGACTGTCCCCCAACAGTCCGAGGAGGGCACATGGAAGACATGTCCGATGTCGAAATCCCTGTTGACCATGACAAATGCCATGAAGGCAACGTGGAATTTCAAAACAAACGCCAAAGCAAACACTTTTGCTTGCCATGCGGGGGCAGATCACCCTGTAGCAAAGCTTCTTTGAGGTTTCGGTGCCTATGAGCGCTGGTCAGCGTGTGCTGCACTGACCGCCGCAATGCCCAAAGCTCCCTTTGCCTGGTCTCATGATCCGCCCGCAGCTCTTGCGCCAGCCACCGCGGCAAACACACCGACGACTCCAAGGGAACGGTCGGCAGCTGGTGCAACTCCTCGGCCGCACGAACGTTCGCCTCGGTCTCGCAGTTGTCATTTCCCCCGTCGCCCTCGGTCGGACCGAAGATCTGCCACCGTGACAGGACTTCCGACAGCGACGCTTCGGGCACATCGGAGGGTTCGGGCACGGGCAACTGAGCTCTTTCAGGGAGAGCGTTGACCTCCAGGAATGAGACGTAACCACTCATGGCCACAAAGCCGTCGCATGTGTTCCGCTCAACTTTATCGCGGGAACATTGTGCAGCAATAAAGGCACATTGCACCCCAGGCCATGCCACGCAAGATTGACTCGGATGGCTCACATGCCGCTCAGCATACCACCTTCTGAGCATAAGGCTCCACATGACTTTTGCATCTACTGAGTTGGTGTTGAGTTGGTGTATTCCTCCCCGAAGCATGAGCTGTTGAGATGGCACCTGCTGCGGCAAAGCACCCTCCAAGGCAGAAATAGTCAGCTACTACAACATGTTTCTGGCGCCTAGCCATCGCAACAACACAAACCGGCAGCTGTTCACCACACCCGCAGGAAGCAAACTTCAGCGAGAGCGCCGGCCTGCAAAGCAACACGACCCAAGGTTGGGGACTCTCGAGATTTCCTCGGCGTCCTGAGGACATGAACACAGAGTCACTGGCTTCGTCCTGTGGGGCATAATCGCACGCCTTGCCAGTTGCTGCTTTTCAGAAGCTTTTTGAGTGGAATTGGTAGGCCGATTCCCTCACCTACACTTAAAGTCACTTAATTTGCTTCCCAACTGGCCCTTTATAGGGGAGGCTAAAATCAGCTGGGATAGCGGAGGAGCAGGGAATAGGGAGGATTCCAGCCACTTCCAGCTACCTTTACTGTAGATTTCACTGGACTCCATGAACTTCTAGTGCTTCCCTGCTCATCCCTTGTCCCTGCTAATTGTCCAGCATGACTTGAGCAGAGCGCAAAACGCTCGGGGTTGGCAGGTCCTCTTTTGCCCCTTGGATGTTCGGCGACCTCAAACACAGACGCGCGCGAGGAACAAGAAGCGCTAAACTTGGATTGGGCACAAAACTCAGGAGACTTTCAGATCAATCTTTGCTCTCTTTGGGCAATCTCCATCAAGACCGCGCCTGTTCATCCAAACAAGAGTTGGCAGAAGGGGGGAACCTCCGTGCCCTCAGTTGGAGGTCCCGATGAGCGCATGGCTCTGTGGGGTACTGCCGCGGTTGCGACGCACTTGGGCTAGGTCTTGCAGCTCCTTGGCCATACAGTCTTGCAATCGGGGAACCCAAGGGATGGTCCATAAAAAGAGGACCAGCATGCAATGCCATACAGCGGAATCTTGCAATCTTGCAAAAACTGCCGTGGGCCCCCTCCAAGTCCCAACCCCTGCCCCACCTTTGCAGGTAACGCCATGCTTTGAGATGCTCGAGCTTGCTGTTGGGTCTGACGTCCTTAGGTATCTGGCTTCCATCAACTCAGCACAAAGAAAGCAAACAATCAAACTAACAAACCAACACACAGACGGCGAGCAAGCGAACAAGCAAGCAAGCAAACAAGCAAGCAAACAAGCAAGCAGACAAACAGACAAACAAAACCAACATATAGCCGAAAACAATCCAAACAAACACAACACAAAAACGGGAGCAAACCAGACCAAACTAGACCACCCACACAAAACAACTTATAGAGGCCAAGGGACTGCGTGCTTGGGCCTCCGAGAGCTGCATGGTGAGACGCCGCTGCTGCAGGCGAGCCGCGTGCAGCTCCTAACGGGTTTGGTGCGGTGGACGGGGGCGACCTTCCCCGAAGCTGTGCTTCCAAAAGGTGGGGTTCAAATCCGGCCCCAAGCCACCAATCCTCAAAGAACCGACCAAGGGGTACCCGATATTTTGGGGTGGCAAAACAGGGAGTTGGACCCCCAGAATGGCGGTTGTCCTTCTGGCTTCCCTCTAAAGCCCAACCAAAAAGGGGACAAAGCCTCGAACACAGACACACAGACACACAGACACACAGACACACAGACACACAGACACACAGACACACAGACACACAGACACACAGACACACAGACACACAGACACACATGTTGTTTGTTGGGTTGGTTTGATTTGGTTTGCTTTTGTTTGGTTGGTTGGCTACTTGAATGGTTGGACTGGTCGGCTGTTACCTTCGGCTGTTTGGATTGGTTGGATGTTGGCTTTTTGGTTGGTTGGTCGGTTGGCAATATGTTTGTTTTGTTGTCTGCTTGTTGGGTTGGCCTGCTTTTACCTTTGGAATTCCTTCTTTGGTTGGTTGGTTGGTTGGTTGGTTGGCTGGCTGGCTGGCTGGCTGCTTGGCTGCTTAGTTGCTTGGTTGCCTGGTTGCCTGGTTGCCTGGTTGCTGGTTGGGTTGGGTTGGGTTGGGTTGGGTTGGGTTGGGTTGGGTTGGGTTGGGTTGGGTTGGGTTGGGTTGGGTTGGGTTGGGTTGGGTTGGGTTGGGTTGGTTGGCAACTTGTTTGTTTATTGGGCTGGTTTGGTCCGGGTGATGGATCTAAGTTTGGGTAGAGTTGTACCAAGTTTTGTTGGTTGGGTTGGTTGTTCGGCTGGCGTCTGGCTGGCTGGATAGTTGGTTTGCTGCAAGCAGTTGGAAGAAACATCACGCTGCATCTCATTGACCATCGCAGTCTTTGTTGTTGCTCTCTTCTTGCTCCAATGGTCCAATGTGTCCATTGCTCTGCTCTGCAGGGATATTGAAAACACTTTGACGCGACAGCAACGATTCAAGTCCTGCTCCAATTCAATCTCAAGCTGCTTCTGCTCCGTCCTGTTCACAAGAATCTCGCGGGGCCCAGACTGAATTTCCATCTCCCACTTGCCAAAGGTGTCACAGGCATCATGCCCTGAGCTTCATCGTCATGCTTGCCCTGAGCTGCGCGCAACACCCGCTGCAGATCTTCAACGTCTTGCCTCCAAGCCGCCAGGACGAAGCTGACGAAAGTGCAAGATTTGAAATGATTCAAGCTGTGCGCTGTGGGTTGCCGCCTACCAGCAGGGTAGACGCCTGGCGCGTTGAGACGCAAGACGTGTGTTGCAGGTTGGATGGCATTGGGAGCTGCCCGGCCTTGCGAGCGCATCTGATCTGCCATGGCCTCACACACTGTCAGCATGGCACTGAGGTACAAGAACCGAAAACTGCTTTTGGATTACACAAGAGCAAGTTTTGGCTGCGCTCTACAAACTTGCAGGTTTGGCCTCTGTTGGCACCCGGACATCGGGCAATGCAAATAAACTCCTAGGGCCTTTCCCAAGGCCCGAGACATCGGCCTTACCGCCTTACCCCAAAATCCCGAACCGCCGCACGCCCACTCGGGGCCGGGGCCAGTGCTGCAGCCTCCAAGGCACAAGGCCCCGTGGAGGCCCAGAGGCTTGGCGCCAGCCTGCGGCATCCCGGCGAGCCCCGCTTTGCATTGCTGATCCCTTTAGGGTTTGGACACTTGCATGTGTGTCGTTTGGTTGTTACGCTCCTTGGGTTGCTTCAAAAACCCGAAGGCCAACCAAACATTGCCGGGTTCTCTCTCTCTTTCTCTCTTTGCTGGTTGTTGAGTGCTCCACACCCCCCTTCGAAGAGCCCATACGCCAGGTGCCTGGAGCAGCCGCGGCGCAAGTGGCGGGCTGTGAAGTGAAGAGCCTCTGCGGGTGATCCGGGAACCACAGAACCATTCCCTTCCTTCATCTTTCCTTCATCTTAAAAGAAAAAACGCAAGATGTTGCAACTGTGGACCCGCCCCCGCCCCGATTTTGGGGTTGCACACTGCCACACCTCAGCCCGGCCGGGTGCCTCTGCCAGCATCCGTGACCAGCGCCGCGCCGCGCTGAGCGCTTCGAACTCGAAGGAGGCCTGGGGGTCACGAGCCAAGTGGAAGCTCCCGGCCTCTCTCCCCAATGCGTTTCGCGCGTAACAAAAAAATCAGCTGACTTCTTCTTTCCCATGTCAAGAGGTTTCACTGTCTACCATGCGAAGCATGTAACAAAGTAGACCTTGCGTCCAACAAATGTGTTAGAAGATGGGAACTAAGAGGACGCCCCAAACAAACACTATCTGATTGAAACTGAGGGAACATCCGGACAACTGTGCACACGATGTGGTCATTTTTGGGGGGTCCCTTGCGATCAAATGTTCTTTCACTCATCTTGTGAACCTCCACAAAACTGATAAACTGATAACACTGTCTGGTGCAAAAAGGCAAGCAAACCACAATGTGTTGCAAAAGCACCATTCAAAACAAAGCAGCTCCAGCGCATGAAAGAACCCGGAGGTCCTAAGCTGTGACACGCTTTTCTTACCCAGGCTCCCCACAAACACAGGCTGGATGCTATCTGCCAGCACCTCCACAGCATCCTCCAGTCATGGCCCTTCAAACTCCGATGCGAAGGTCCCCTAACAACTCTCCCCCCAGGTGGTGTCCCTTCTGGATTCCTCTCAAAAAGCAACTGTTGATCGAACTTCTGCATGAGGTTCCAAGGGGCATGGCGTGAGTTATTGCATGTGTGCAACACCCACCCGCTGTCCTCCAGCAAGGGCTGGCTGTCCTCGCTCAGTCCAAGTCAGGCACCGCGCACAGCTTTCTGGCTCTTTGCGCTCTTTTCTCGCGAGCAAATCGCCAATCCATCGCTTTCTGGGGTACATAGGGAATACTTTGTTGAGATGCTGCTGCTCATATTTTCTAGCTTGCCGTAAATTGTATTTCATGTTTTTTTTTGGAGGAACCCCAAAACCCCACGCCACGGAACGGACACTCCCGAAGCCGAGTCTTTGGGCTTCATAGCCGAGTCTTCCGGCTCGAGGCAAATTCTGCCTGAATTCGCCCGCGCAGAGAGCCAAGGAGGCGCGCCTCCGGCGGCAAAAATAGAAGTCCTTCTTGTTTAGCTGGCTTCTTCGGCACCGGAACGGGTCCAAAAGGGAACCGGCCATGGCACCTTAAATGTATCCCGGCCTCCTCGGCCACTACTGCAGAGACAGCACCACACAGGGCGGAACCATGATCGTCAGGTGCCTACACACAGGGATGCCTTCAAATGCTGGCTACCCCGAGGTGACTTAAACTCAGGGGGTTCCCGTTTGGAAAATCGATTAGGTTTAGGCCTACCTTGGGTAGCCAACAAACCCTGCTAGCACACATGAACATTGGCATGAGCTTTGTTCACCATGCGATGCTGTGCCTGCTAGGGTTGATTAATCCGGAGTCATGAGCTATCGCGTGCCTCTAAGTCGTCCTGCGCCTCTTTGAGCCACTTTGAAAGCAGTTTGCAGCTCTGGCGGCGCTGAGAGGCGGTCAGCTGGATCGCCTTCAGTTGATGCAGACGCACGCGCGTGCAAGAAAAACATGCTGCATGCTGGGTATGGGGTACAGTAGGTGTCAAAATGGGACACCACAAATGGTGTGGTTTTCCTTTTGGTTCCTTTTAAGCCAAATTGGAAAGGGTATAACATTTCGAGTGGCGGATTTGGAGGACCTCTGTTTGCAACAGGCAAGTCTGCCATGTTTCCAGCAAAGCAGAAACCGAAGCCCTGCACAGTTTCTCCAAGCAGCGCCCCCAATGGCCACAGCCTGCAAGAGGTCCACGTCCATCACCAGCAGCGACGCTAGAGCACGCAAACTCCCCGCCTGCGAAACCAGCTGAGCCAAGAGGTCTCCGCGGCAAATCAACATGGAACCCAAACAAGCGGTCCCAAAAAAGAAGCCCTCTCTGAAACTTGTGGGCACCATGTGGACAACTATCCGTATGTCCCTCCAGAGCATGCTGGAAATATGTTGACCGTATCTCGTTGGCCTTCCATGAATGTTCTCGATTCCGGAAGCTAATGGTTCTGATAGACTGGCTTGCCCAGGGTGTGCGCCGGGTGGTTTGTTTAAGACCATCCCCACAAAACATGAGCATTCTTTTTTGGACAAACGGTATCTACTTCACTCCTCCTGGGCGTCGCTGGGCACCAGAAAGGGCCATTCGGTGCAAGCAGGCTGCCAGCCCAGCTTGCCCAGAGCTGCCCTTCGCGCCTCGGGCGCCAATAAAAGACAAGAGGAAACTCAAGAAACCCATCAATTTTCAGGCGTTGCCTTCGAAGCTGACGTTTGACTCTCCAAAGAGCCCCGCCTGGCAGAGTTCGGGGGAGTCAGACTCCAGCACCTCACTCCCCAGCAGGACCAAGGCCTCGGGAGGAGGCCACCTTCAAGCCCCCAGCACAAGGGGCTAAAGAGACACAACGGCGGTCCTATCATGACACAATTGGGGCTTGACTGTCCCCCCGTCTGATGTAAGCAGCTGCAAAATTACAATTGCCCTTTGACAGCACCCCGCCCCGCCGTTACTGAGTTGGGCTCTTTCTTGCACCCTCCTTCCAATAATCATGGAAGTGGAAGGGGGGGTTGAACCCTGACTTGAATGGTTGTTCTTTGTGGCTGTGTTGGGACGGAAGCTTTAACTGAAGAGGACCTGTGTTGTTTCTAAGAGGGTTCAAGCCCACAGGCGTTGTCACTTCAGCCTGTGCCCCAGGTTTGCCATGCTTTCCCCATCCCTGTAACAGAGACGTTTTCCCGTGGACCTTCGAACGACATAGCCAACAGCGCCTCTGCGTGTACCGAGCCGCGCCACGGAATCGCGCGCCGAATCGCGCGCCGAATCGCGCCTCGTTGAAAGGATTCGCTGACGGCACCTTTGGAGGAATGCCGTGCTGCACCAGCAGCTGGGCGTCGGAGGCCTCACAAGAAGAAGAAGAAGTGCGAGTCAGAGTAGGGGTTTGAACCGAAACATGTGTTGTCCAAAAATGTTGTGTATTCCAACCCCCCCCCGCCCAAAAACAAAGAAAAACGGTTTGCCATTTGGTTTCAGACATAGCGGTTTTCCTTTTGGTTCCCAAACATTAAGGTTTTCCTGCTGCTTCCTCTTTGTACGAAGGACCTTCAAACAACACGCACATCAGCTTTCTTGTAATTGGTTGTTTAGATTGGAGGCTTGGAGGCTTGGGGGGGAAGACGAAACAGTGCCTCAATCTAACTCAAAAAGGGAACAAGACCCCCCCAATCACAACTCGCAACCAAAACAGCGTCAAGCAAGTGAGAGCTACTTCAACAGGTCTAAAATTTGTGTGTTTTTTCGAGCGTATCCTGAAGGTCGGTTGAAAGGGAAACCAAACAGGAAAATCCCACCCAGTTTTGGGGGGGTCCCCTTTGACACCTTTCACACGCGCCTCTGAGTACAGATGGTTAAGCTCCTCCCCTGCCATGATGCGGCGGTCTGCCACCAAACCCACGGCGTTGTCAAACTCCTAGGCTCCAGCGGCTCCGCCCGAATAGGGCTGGATTTCTGGGACCCTGCTTTTTGCCTCCAAACGTTATGGGACTCCGAACAAGTACCTGGAGCTGGCTGGGAAAAACCGCTCGCAGCACATCTGAATCTGACGGGCCAATGCAAAGATATGAATTCCAGCGAGGCAAACCCGTGGGGATGCATCAGGCTCGAGCACCTCTCCTGAAGGCGACAGCTCCACAGCGGGTCATCGCCTGAAAGCCACGCAACTCAGAGGCAAAATCAAATGACAGGTCCCGCAGAGGCTCCCACTGTTGGAGGGACTTGAAGGGAAACATGCAACCAACCACTGCTTTGTGTTCCCTATTTCGGGAAACACGCGTGGATCCGTAAAGTCAAGCAAAACTTTATGCCAGGTAGCGGTTTTGTGGGATCCAGTGGTTGAAGAGGTCGAGGTATGGCACCAGCGACAGGCTATCCCTGCGACATACGCGCGTGACTTGCCCCTATTCTGCTTGGCAAACTTGATCACGGATCCTTCACCTTTCGGGCAAGCCCCCGTAATCCCCCCGTATTGCGAGACCGCCCATGAAAGCAATTTTGAGATCACCTCAACACTTTCGGGAAGCCAGACCTATGCCCGTCCTCAGCGCGAAAGCCCGCGTCCACACCATGCCCAGCGCCCAGCGGAAGTCGCTGTCCGAAAACTCAGCCCTCGATGCTAGACACGAGGTGAAGCGCCGCTTCGCCTTAGGCTCCAACCCCAATCAGGTTTCCCACCTCAGCCCGTGCAAGAGCTGGTCTCTCAGTCAATGACTGGAGGCCCTGTGGTGGACATCATTTAGGTGAGGAGGAGGGTTCACCGACCTAACCCGGCCTCTGCATGCAAATGGCGCAGGGTGCCACACAGCTTCACATCCCAGCCACGCAATGGGTGCAGCGCAGGCAGGCCCGGCAGCAAATCTAAGTAGCGGCGGAAGGCAGACCCTTGCGGCAAGGAGCCTGGCGACGACCCGCTGCCCATACAGCACTGCCCTTGCGGCAGCTCCTCTGCTACCCTCCCGCCCAGCTAGAGAATCTGCATGAACAACTAACCAGCTACCAACCTTGGACCAATTTATCTACCACAAGCCACGAATTATAGAGAGGTTTGAAGCGGCCAACTGCACACGGGACAGACCTACCGCGCCTCCCCGACGACACTCCAGCAGCCTCCCGGCCA
Organism: Effrenium voratum; assembly: GCA_963377175.1. NCBI lineage: Eukaryota > Dinophyceae > Suessiales > Symbiodiniaceae > Effrenium > Effrenium voratum. Next base: position 222,235 of record CAUJNA010003610.1, read on the forward strand.
GCGCGGCCACAGGCTGAAGCGCTTCGTCCGGCGCCGGCGGCTGCCACGGCCACCGCTCCTCCGAAGTCGGCGTCCTCAAAACCAAAAAACTGGGGCTTCCGTCTGTCCTCGCGGAAATGGACACGCAGCACGGGCTATGGGAACTACTGATGACGAACGTGTACTTCTGAAGCATGCTGGAAGCGGCCAGCGAAATTGGAATCCCCTTCCCTGCCTGCACCCCATTCCTGCACTTGTTCGAAAGAAGCAGGGACCGCCTCGCTTGCCTGATGGAATGTCGCATACTATTGGCACGCAAACCTGGCGGGGCCAAGCTCTTGAATGCCACGGCACAGTGGCACCTGCAGGCATAAGCGCTGAGGAATGCGCAACACCAGCTCCCCCTCCTGCAAGAGAGTGGGTCCAAGACGCACATTTGGATAACATGAACACGCCATCCGAACAGGACACGCAGAGCATCTTCCCACAATCTCAGGTACTGACAGCATTCAGAAAGGTTGACATGTCGGAGAAAGGTTGACCGGTTACCTGCAACGTCGAACGTCGACCCTGGGAACTCCTCAAAGCTCCGAGTGGCAAACACGCCCCGTGCAGCCGAACTCTGCGGCATGTCCGCCGCCCGCAGGCCCGGCAGCTCCGCACCTTCTGCGGACAAAGCGGCCTCGAAGTTTCGCAGCTCCTGGGCTGAGTCATCCACCCAAATAAGGCAAAATCAGATGTTGCCCTCGCGGTTTGGATTGCAGCTCCACATAAAAGTCATACCCACGCCCTGCAGCTTACGGCGCCTAGCTCTCGCGCTTGAGGTGCTGTTTTCTGTTGATTCTGGAGTTGTATTCGGCGTCGGCATCTCTCTGCTCACCCTTTGAAACTTATCCGGCTCAAGCAAGAACACCTCCGAGCGTTTGCTGCATGTTGTGATGAAGCTCAACACTCTTGGAATTGCTTCTTGACGGTCGCCTCCGGTCGTGTCCGTTCATGATTTAAAGCTCCTGAAACAAATAGCACTTGCAAAATGCGAGGGAGGCTCGCGTTTTTTTTTCCTGCTTTGACTAATCCCTTTCTGATCAATCACTCACTCTCTGACGCTAGAGGAGTTTGCGAAACATGGCCTTTGCTCTTCCTTTCAAACCAGCGATAGCAAAGCGAGTGCTTTAGCTTCATGGAATCCTCACCCCACAAAACTAAAATCACAGTCCATGCGCTTGAAAGCCCTGTCCTGAAAGGAGGCACGGCCACACGTGCGCCGCTTTGTATGCAAGCAAACGATAGCACAGGCCCAGTGCCTACAGCATCTGCCAGGCTTCATGTTCGCACAGGTGTTCGCATGGGTGGCCTTCATGGAGAATTCCCAATGGCACTTTGGCCATGCTAGCGACAAGGACCGAGTTGGCTGCACCGCTGCCATGTGGCCATGACACAGCCGCGCGGCATGGCGTAGCGGCGTGGCGGCAGTGCTGAAGCCCAAGCGAAACGCGAGGAATCTGTGGCAACCTGAGGCGATCTGATACACTCGGCCGGTCCTTCGGATCCGCTTGCCCATCTGTACGGTCCCTCGACAGGCAACAATTCGTTGGAAGGCACGCTTTTGAGGCCCCGTCACCAACCCTAGGCTCCAGGCATCTGACCTCGGGAGTCAAGGCTTTCAAGTTGGCCATCGGCCAACTCTCACGGGTTGAGTTCCCCGAGCTGCGAGCTGCTTGCAGCCTCAAGTTCAACTTGACGGGTCGGGGCTTAGACTGGCTTCGCTAACTTGCCTGCCTGCTTTGCATCCCGAGTCTCAGATCCAAGTTGGCTACCAACATCTCCAGCCAGTGTTGAGCCCCCTGCTCGCGCTGCATCCCGCACCTCCTGGGCCTCCTGAGCCTCTCGAGCTTCCTGAGCCTTGGGCCAATTCTGCTGCAAAAATCCCTGCAGGGATCCCCGTACGAGTTTGGAAAGGTCCCGTAAGGAAAATCCTCGAGTTTCATTTGTGCCAAGCTTGGCCCCCCAGAAACCAACAGCTCTGCAGGGCGGCTCAAGCTCCCCCTCAAGCCCGAGGCTCCGGCCTCCAGCTGCTGCCCCCTTGGTTTCAGGCGAGAGACGGATGGCCGAATTGCTCGGGAAGGTTCCAAAAACATCTGGGACCCTGGGCTCATGCCGGCTTGTGTAGGGAGGTAATCATACCTCAAAGTGAATGGTTTCTCTTTGAACTTCAATGGACCAGACCTTCAAAACTTGGGGAGGGGGTCTGAAAGCGCCGCGGGTCCCTGTGCTCGGCCGGGAACCGAGGCCGCGGCTCCCGCGCCAGGCGCGCGCTGAGGCGCAGCTCCACTGCCAGGCGCGCCACGGCCTCGGAGAGGCCCGCGCCGAGGCAGGGGTCCGACCTCGTCGACTTCATGCGCTGCCGGGGGTGGGGCGGGGTGGGGTGGGGCGCGGTGGGGTGGGGGTAGAGTGGGGTGTGGGGAGGAGGAGGCAGTGAAATGGTTGCAAGATGCTACTAACTCTCCCACCCAGAAAGCATGGAAGTGCTCGATCAAAGCAATCGACAGGAGAAAGGCCCCAAAACACGCAGGAGCGAGGATGTCAATGCGATTACTCTTTACACTTCCTCCCACCAACATAGCGGAGGGCATATGCATCTCATCTGGCAGATTAAAATGGAAGCAGCTGAAAACTGGTTGATTGATCACGTTGCCTGGTCTGATTGGCTTACCCGGAAACACATCAGTGAGCTGCACTGGCTTGAGCGTGTGAGATGCTGGGCTGCTGGCTGTGCGGGGCTCAGTGTGCTTTCTTCCGCCTCCATCGCAGACCGCGGAGCCTTGCACACAGCGGATACGGCAACCCTTGGCAAGGTCAAGCTCTCGAAATCTGAAGGCAACTGCTGTGCAAAGCGCCCCAAGGCCATTGAAACTGCATGGCCGCGCATGCAGTCTCTTGCTCAACCAGAAGGCCCAACAAAGGGCCGCCGGCCTGCCGCCGAGGCCGCGGGCTGCCTGCCATGCCAGACGCTCGTTCTGCAGTTGGCACAGAGTCCGCGCTTTTAGGCTTAACGATGCTTCAACTGCGAGCTTGCCAAAATGTCACCTTGAACTACCCCGCATCAGCCCTGCCACACCTTCCCTAGCTGCAGCAGGGGCATCTGGAGTCCTCTCAACTCCTCTGCAAGTGGGGTTTGCTTGGCTGCTTGACTTGGACAATCCCTCGCAAAAGCGAACCCTCCTTGTTCTTCCCACGACCTTGCAGGGACTAAGTCGCGCAACGATAAGCTGACTCCGTCGGCAATGAGGCACGCAAATCTCTGGCCCATGCCCCGCCTATCCAGATTTGGAGGCGTGGGTGGCCTGGCCCCGGGTCGGACATCACGGCGCCCAGTGCAAGCCAGCGGCTAGCAGCTTGGGCCGCCCGCGACGGAGGCAAAGGCGCTTCGGGGCCCCAGGATGATGGCGAAAGCGGACCCAGCGCCCCTCACGCACCCATCAGCAACCGGGCTGCGTCATGACTGAGTCAAGATCAAATGCCCACGCCTGGTCTAAGTAGCCCAGGGTGCGGCCTGCAAGTGGCATAACCGACGCCCGCGCCCATGGGTTTGGCTGAAAGGCCCGCGCGAAGCTGGTGACTCAGCTTGCCTGAAGCGCTGGACAAACGAAACTTCGCTAGCCTACAGCCGTGCCTTGCCAATAGCTCAGCCCCAAACAGCTCTGGGTCCTCCAAGAACTCCTGGAGCCTGTGCAATCCCGAGGCAACGTGCAAACGCCACCTGCCAGAAAGCTGGGCGCCCTGCGTGACGCTCCGCGGTCGAGCTTCTGGCGCGAGGGCACATGGGGAAATGCCCAAAGACATCTCCGAAAGCATCGTGGCTTAAGTTGACATTATTGGGGGATAACTCGAACTCGATTTCAGCCCACAACTTGAGTGAAACCCCGGCCTTCTGCCATAGCTCTGCGCCAATGGGCGTCTGTCCGGGGGAGCACCTCTTGGACTGGACACGTGGCATCACCTCTTGTGGAACTGCGTGGGGATGCTCATGGTTCGTCTACAGCTGCTACCGCGGCTAAGCGGCTTGCACAAAGAGACCTTGTGCTATGTAGGTCACACTTTGCGCCTGGCACTTCATCTTGCTTTCACCCAAACGGTGGGCTGAGCCAAGAAGCGAAGAGTCCAAGATGCGGTGGCACGAGCGCACACTGGCGCATTTTCCCCCCTTGGGCCCTGCGAGGCAGCCGGAGGCAGCTCATACCTGACATCGGCACCAGCAAAGATGCATGTTTGCAAAGGCCCAGCGCCATTTTGCTGTAATGTTGGCAGGAGTTGCTGGGCGCAGAAATCCACACCAGGCCTCGCGCTGAGGCTTGCTTGGTCGACATGGCGAAATGGCGCCGAAACCTGCAGGGTTCACAGCGACTTCTCTCCCGCTTCGTCGGACATGAGGCCCACGGCCCAACGCCGACAAAGCAACCAGCCAGGCGCCCTTTTGGATGTGCGCCGTTGATTGGGACCCTCCTCTAAAAGCAATCTGTATTCGCCAAGGGTGCAGCCTGAGGTGCGCCTTGCCGAAAGCCCGCTCACAACAGCATCCGAAAAACGTGCTGCTGCTTTGGTCAGCAAGCGCTTGACCAAGCCGCGCACTTCATGTTGCCAGAAACAAACATGCCGAGTTGAAGTAGCATCCAGACGGGAGTAGTTCAGCTCTAACCAATGCCTCTGGCCGTGTTGGCTCCGCTGTTCCCAGCACTGCACACTGCAAAGCTGGTCATAATCCGGATGAGAGCTCAGCCCCGCGAAAGCTCTGCTCTGGCTCCTGCCAAGGCCAGATCGCAGGGTCGGTTCGAAACCTCCCCATCATGAATACTGGCAAAGGCTGCCTCACAAAAGGAAAGCCCTGTGTGCACGTTGCTGCAGTACAAACATCACAAGATCAAAAGGACACTGACCTTGAATTTGGGGCAAAGAAAGTGCTGTTGGACCTCACCAGGCGGGGACATATTTTCTAGACCTCTGCTTGAAGAAATCCAGTGTCCTCGCCTCATGGTGCTGCTCTAGAGCCATATCCATCATAGGCCCACCTGCCACCCCATGTGCAACCAAACACCTGTCACATGCCCCAGGACCAGGCATAGACCATTAGCAACCCTACGACTCATTGAAGGAAGCCTTGCAGAAATGTGCTTGCGAAATAAGAAATGTGATTCCTGCTTTCGATTAAGGCGCTCACCTGCGGGCTCTGCCACTGGCGCGATCCTCGGCGCCTGCGTCTGTGCCTGGCAAAAGTGCAGCACAATTTGTGGCCCAAGCCGGGAAGGAAACCTGAAGGAGCCCTATGTTTTTTTTCAAACATGCGCTCACTTTCCTGGCCAAAGAATCGGCTCTCGTGCCCGCCCGAGCCTGGGAGCCGGAAGCATCCTCAAGGCCAGCTGGCGGGTCGCGCGGGTCCACGAGCGGCTCCTGGGGCCCTTGCATGCTGCCTTCGGGGCTCAGGGACCCGCAGCCATTTTGGCACAGGAAAACACAAGAGATCCCTGTTTCTTAAAACAGTCCCAACAAGTGCAAACTTGAACCGAGCAAACAACCAAACAACGCCCAACAAACGCACCCCTTCCCCCCCCCCCCCGCGCCCCCGGCCTTCCAGCACCTCTCGCGACCCAAGCACCTCTTCCGACGTGTCCTCATGCGGGTGCGCGATGTCACCACTGGCAGCTGCCAGGTCCCGCAAGGCCTGGGGTTGATCCTGGCCGCAGGTTCATTGCGGTTGTCTCCTTTAAAGATCACCTTCCACCCGCAAAACAAAAGAAGGGTTGAGCCACACTTCGGGTGCAAGATTGCCGGCACCTACACTTACTCCCACAAACATGGCACCTGGGCAGGCAGATGACTTTGCTCGTTGAAAGGGCCCGCTCTCCGCTGTCGTATAAATTAAGAGGCAGGAAAGCGGGTCATGGAATTGCACGTGCGCGCTGGGAAGGCCATCTGTGCTGCGTTGTTGTTTAACTACTGGTCAAAGAATATTTCAACCATGCCCTCAGGCTTCAATGTCTCGCGTCTGTCCTCGCCCTCACCTTCGCTCTCGGGCTGCAAGCCCCCACGCGGCACCAGCTTCCAATGTATCAGCGGAGCCTCGAAATGGAGCTGTCTCCCACCACATGCTGCAGGAACGAGGTATGGCTCCCCCCACACTTCCTGCCCGCTGCAACAATCCAGGCCAAGCGTTCAAAGTCAGTGGGCAACATCGTAGACCGCTTTAAACAAGGCCGTGTCAAATCCATTGTTCCCTGTAATGAACCCTCCAATGGTAAGCGACACCATTGTCAAACCAGCAAACTCCCATGGAGTTCCCGCGTTCTCCCACGGCTCACTAGGACAACAGAACGGGGCCTTGCCAAGTTGATGCAACTTGCCGCAGCTCCCAAAAGCGAAAGCCCGGCGCCACAGTTGCCGCTCCAGTGAAAATCCCAGCGCTGCTCCAGCGAAAATCACGCGCCACTCCAGTGCAAATAACATGCCACTCACTGAAAACCCTGCCAACGAACCTGCCACACCAGCGAAATTCCACTGCCTTTCCAGTGAGGAGGGGCGGTGAAACTCCAGGCCACTCCAGTGAAAATCCAGAGCCACCCCAGTGAGAATCTAGTGCTACTCCAGTGAATCCAGCGCCACTCCCATCAAAATAAAGGCCAAACAAAAAGAAGGTTCGTCGGAAAGTTGAAGTGGAAATGGCTTGACTCGCCTTGGAACGACACAGCAAGCAACCGGATTTGCTCTGGAATTGCATTGGAGCGGTTAAGCCCATTCTTTGCAGTGAAGAGGCCCTGCTTGAAGAACCCCATGATGTGCTAAGAAAAAGGGAAACCATCCCAGTTTGAGGGATTGCAGATCCCGTTTGGGGACACACCCACTTGCGAATGTTCGCTTATTTTTTGGGGTGTCCACATCCTATTCGGAGGCATTCCGACTTGCGCATCAACATTTCCTGCTCGGGTCAAGGCACGCCGCTGCGCACCCGGTGTGGCGTCAAGCAGTGGCTCGCCGGCCAGTCCGCAGCTTCCATAATAACCTCCGGTTCGATGCGACCACTTGATGGCTCTAGCGAGACCATTGTATGTCAAGCAAAAAGTCAGGCCAGAGTCAAGCAAGTTTCAGCAGTCATGAGGGTCGAAATGACTATGGAACCGACACATAGGTGCAAGATAAGATTGGGCACCCGCAAACTCGGAAAGAGGCACCAGTGACTGAAGATAGCATTGTGCACAAAGCGATGTCGCAGGATTGTAGCCCACTCGTTTGTGAGCCGCTGCATTCCTGTTGAAAAAGAGCCAACTCCATGGCGTTGACATGCTCATGCTTCTTCCTTTGCCTCCAAATTCTACTGGTTGCTGCGGGGTTCTGCGTCTCCCCTGGAGGCAAAACAAAGCCGACCGCTCTGCCCTCTGAACTCTCAAGTTGGCGGGTCCCCGCCTGCAAGACCCCGGCACAAAGGCCATCGCCTCGGGATCAAGAGCTAGCTCGCAATGCACGGTTTGCTAAGGGGCCGTGCGGCATGTCCATTCTGGATGCAGAAAAAAGGGGGCTATCCATCCTGCTGGCTTCCTCTTTGGAAACAACCATGACTGGCTAAACTTACAACCTACAACCCAGTATTCATCCCCCGTGCCATGCATTCACTTCAAGTTCAACGGGTCGGAGCCAAGGCGCTGCTTTCGCTGACTGCCTCCATGTCCTTAGCAACTGCACATGCCAAGCTGGGCGAAACATCTGTCCGATATGCCTCGTGTATGCACGTGTATGTGGGATGATGCCCAACTCCGGCCAAAAAGCGGTACATTGAGGAGCATCATCTGTGTCCACCGCCATATCGACCCTTCTGCGCTGGCCTTGCTCGCATGGTGCACGAGGCCAGGTGCACTTGTTGAAATTCAGTGTGCCACACAAAGAAATCCCCATGACACGGTGATGCCTTTCGAGCAACTTTTTCATTAACCAGGCGAACTCCTTCAACTGGGTCCAGTTAAAATATCGAACTCCAAATGATGGTGCTTTGACGTGGTTTGAGAACCCCTCAAGCCTTAACTGGGATCCTTAAAGGCTACATCCAAGAACGACCTGCTTACAAAGCGATCCTTATCAGCTGGTAACGTTGTTGTTCTCAATGGCCATAATGGCCCAAATGCATCCTCCAAGGGATTGTGTCTAAGGGACCCAGCACGACTGTGTCAAAGCTGCGCGTGCCTGCACCCCTAGTCAGCGCGGCTTGACGCACCGCACTCCGTGCAGCACTGGCCCGTGGCGGCGACATCTGCAAAGGCTTTGGCAGCGGCGAATCCTGGAACAAGGGTATGCATTTTCTAGCCCCCCCCTGCAAATTAACATGGAGCCTCAATGTCAATGAGGGGCCCTTTGGCAAATGATAGTGCAAAAAAAAGTTCTCTTGGCCTCAAAAAGCCGCGTGGTCGCCCCGCGTCAAAACCCGGCCTCCAACTCGAGGTCCGGTGAGCTGTGAGGCCTGCGCTCGGCCACCAGTACGGCTCTCGGAATCCGAAGAGCCCGTAAGAAAGTTCCATGCGGGGGCCCTAGGTTCTTGCCCTTGTGACGCCGGAAACGGGACAATCGAGGGAGGGCAGCTTGACCCGAAAAGCTTGAGGCCAGTCCTTCAGGTTCGAGCTGGAAGCTAGATTCGGGTAATACCCAAAGATGGCCGGTCTTTGGAATTTGAGAGTTCGCTCTCAAACAGATCCCAACTTTGGCGCACCCTCAAGTCCAAGAAACAGAAAAACCTCCGCGCCCTCATGTCTCCGACGTTCCGACTTCGCACCTCTGCAGCAGCGTCTTGGCCAGGCTGGGCGCCCGCAGCGGCTGGCTGAAGGGGTGCAGGGAGAACGCCAGCAGCGCGCGGTGCAGCGACTGCGCCAGCATGAAGAGCAAAGCGGCCAAGCGCCCCGCAGACCTGCCCGAGTTGCCAAGGCGTGAGGCGGCGTGAGGGGGGGGGTGCTTTGACGCGAATAACCAATCTCGTGCCGATGGACCTAGAAATGAAGGTCAGGGCCAACCCCCCCACCCAACTCCATTTTTGAGAGGGGGGCGGGGTCTGCTCAACTCCCCTAGCCAGCCAGGCTGGAATGTAGATTCCTTCAGCCAGGAAAACACGCGGCTGGCAACGAAAGCCATTGCACTGCAGCCAAGCTACACTACGTCATCTGGTGGCGCTGACAGCAGGTCCCACCACCCCGCAGGCTGCACAAAGGAGTGGTCCTAGGATCAAATTTTTCCCTCATCTAACCCTGCCCCAGGATTACAGAAGCCCCAAGCCATGACCCAGCGCTGGCAGCCCGAGGCAATTCATGCAAAGGCGTTCTGCAAAATAACACGAATCACCTTCCACAACCGTCTGCAAGAGGAAACTCGCAAGTGAGAATTGGTCCGCCTCTTGAGACTTGGGCAGGTCCTTCCAAGATGGCTCTTATGCGGTCGGGCCTTCGCAGGATTTTGGACTGTCAGCAAGTGGCACAGATTGAATTTGGCGCCCGCCACACTGAGTTCAGGGACCTGTCAATCTTCAGCGGAAAATTGGGGCAATGTCAAATGAAAACTCAAGCCACCCGTTCTCCAAATCAGGCTAGGCCGCAACTTGCTGCTGGAAGCGCATGTCCAAGAGTGCCAGGATTGTGCAGGCAACACCTGCTTTCGATGACGCAAACGCGCTAACCCAAGAAGAGAGCCCAGCGTACCCTCGACTCAGGCCCATCTGCCGCGCCACGCAGTGCGGCAAACTGAGCCTGCGGCCAATCAGCACGAAGACAGCATTGGCCAAGAAGAATCCCAGGCAGTCTGACTCGAAAACGTGACCTGCCAGTCAGAAGAGGTCATGATCTTGTTCCGCCAAGTCGCGGCGGTCGTGTCTTTCTGCCCAGGTGAAGAGCCAAAATTCAATCAGGCCACTTGCAGTTGTCGCCATGCTGCCCACCATGCCTTGGTCAAAGTTGGCTCAGAGCGGCAGAGAGTTGCAAGGCAAAAGCTTTCAACACGGCTGACTCTGCAAAGTTGCCCACTGCTGCGCCCGAGGCGGAAAACGCGACGCTGGGCTCAGCCTGGCAACCAACAAACTTGGGCAGAAGAGGAGACGGAATGAGCTGGGGCTTGGATGCGTGGATGGAAACCTTGCGCGAAGGGGCACAATCACACATCGTCATGCGGAAATAGGCCAGCAACGTAAACATGTGCACGAACGCCTACCTGATGGAATCGTCGTGTTTCAAGGACGGGGGCTGACACAAATCCTAGGCAAATGGACTTGGCTCGAATGGTCTGGTAGGGGTGTTCTCATGTCAACTCTTGCACCATTCCCTTGGGAGAAGCGCGATCTATGTTTGGAGGGGACCAACTTTCAGCTGCAAAGACATGTGGGTTTGTTTTTGTTGGAGGATATCCTTGTGGATGGCCTTCAAGAAAACCAAAACGGACCCCAACCACTTCAGGGCGGCAAACCCATGTCTCTCGCCTCGGCGCAAAGAGGTGCTGCAGACACCAGGGCGGCGGTACAAAGCAGCCAAGGCGAGATCGCGGCACTCAGGCGGAAGCACCCCGGGGGCACGGCACCTCGGATGTGAGTTTGGAGGGGCAGGAGATGGACCTCCAAAAGGTCGATCGACTGAAAATGCCGAAGTGGTCCGTCCCTCTGACTACTGTGCTACTTTAGGGATCTTTTTGGCATCGCAGAAAGTGGCCTAGAACCCCATGTCCATGGAGTTGTTTATATACAACCATCGGGTTTGTTTGTCTGTTTTTTTTTTTCCGCGCAAAGACCAAAAGAAAGCCCCGAAAACCCCAGGCTTTTGTAAATTAAAACGCAAACATGTTTTCACAATGAATTGTTCGAGGGCGCTGGACGCGCAGCCCACTAGCACCGCAGCGCCCAGCAGCACCGCCGAGATCCCCGAGGCCACGCACGAAGCGGCGGCAGCAGCCGCCTCCAGCACGGCCAAGCCTCCACGTTTGGAGGCGAAGGGAGCGGTTTTTTGGGGATTGGTGAAGGGAAACCAAAGGGAAAGCAGGATGCTATGTGTTGGCTTCCCTTTGGTGCTTCCGGGGCAGTTTCCTTTTTTTGGGCTGGTGAAACCGCCCAAATGGGAACCACGCATCCCCTAGTGCAAACCCAAACATCACGGCGCTCCGCCGATGCTCACCCCAAACCTCCCTGCCGCCTTGGGTACAGAACGAATCGACGCCAGAAGCAGGACGCTAACAGCCCCTACTCCACGGAGGGCCCAAACATTCTTTGTAGAGTTCTTCCTGTCTTTCTTTATCGCTGTGTTTCGTCCTTTATTTCTTTCGGTTATTGGTTGTTTGCTGAGTACATTTATTTCTTTCTTTCGTTCCTTCGATCTTCCTTATGTATTCCGTCTTTCTGTCTTTATTTTTTGCTGCCTTATTTCTTTCTTTTTTTTCTTTCTTTATTGGCTTTCTTTGCTTGCCTTCTGTCTTTGCTCCCTTCCCTTCCCTTTGCTTTGCCTTGCCGTGCTTTGCTTCCCTTTTATCTATTTGTCTTCGCTTTATCTGTCTTGTCTTTCTTCCTTCCTTCCCTCCTTCCTTTCTTCCTTCCTTCCTTCCTTCCTTTCTTTCTTTCTTTCTTTCTTTCCTGCTCTCTCTCTCTCTCACTCTCCCTCCCTCCCTCCCTCCCTCCCTCCCTCCCTGGATGTTCCTGAAGGGTGCCCATGGTGCCCCATCTAGGGTCATTCTGACAGGAAATCCAAGGCTTGCGCCTTGAAGGAGGCGCCGGATCAGCGGCGTCATGTCCATCTTCAGCTCAATGCACTCCTCCCGGGGGCTGCTGTCCTGAGACGTCCACATGAGCCATGTCCAAAACGTGTCGTGATTCCCTATATCGCATCCCTCTCCTTACGCCGCTTCCTTACGCAGCCTTACGTGCTCCGTGCTTTCGCTTACGCGGCACATGAGCTTCAAGTAGGCCTTACGCAGCCCTTACGCCAGAGAGACCGGATGCAATTCCGTGGAAGGCGGCCTACGTGAGCACTTTTGCCTTTCACGCAGATGACGAGCCGTGGAGGAAGATGAAGAGGAAGAACAGCTTCATTGCAGCGAATTTGCGAGTCAACGCATTGTCGTCTCCGGTTTTGGGCCCTTCCAGCTCCCAAGAGCGGGGCTTATCGTAGAAGCGCCGTCTCCAATTGCAAGTATCCTTCTCGTTTGGCGGGGTCCTGCTTTCTCGCGATGGCGCTGCCTTGTGGAGCAAGGCAGCGCCGTGCGGCAGAGCTGGACAATGAGCTCGGCAGAGCTGGACAATGGCAGGTCTAGGAAGGGCTTTTCAAAGCTGGCAAGGCTACTACTCATACTCAGAAACGCAGCTGGGGCTTACGCGGGGGCTTACGCGAAGCTTACGCGAGCCTTACGCGGAAAACGCCCAAACATTCCCTCGTTTTGCGTTGTGTAGTAGCAAAAAATGACAATATTGCTTTATAAGGCCCAATGGGTAGATATGACAAGCACATGACTAATGAGAAACACATGGATATGACAAACAACATGACTGAAACAACACATAGGATATTCCAAACAACATGACTGAACAATAGCTTACGCGGAATGCTTGCGCGACATGTGTTTTTCGACAGTTGCTTACGCCGCCTTACGCCCGTGCTGTATGACATAGTCCCTGATAAACATGACGGAGGTGGACGTTGCACACATGGACTTGTCCCTCAAAGGGTTGGAAACGGAACATGAAGCCCATGGGGTCCATTTCCATCGGGGAGTCAACTGGTCGTCCAGAGCTGGGATTGGTGGGAGGCATCCGGGCTTGGAAAATAGGGATAGACATCATTTACATGGAACCCTACATCGCTTCAAGGCAGACAAAGGACTATAAGAAAAGGCTGAGGGGAAAAATGCAAAAGAGGCCGTTCTGCCACCGTTCAGCTCTGCGTCGCTCCAGTATGGAGACGCCACATCGCAAAGACCTGAGAGGCAGAGCGAGAGCAAAATAACAACAAACACATAACATGGCCAAAATCTTTGTGTGGCACATGATCATGACTCTGCTAGAGGGCCAAGAAAAAGGTCAACTTTCAACCCAGTCAGCATAAAGATCTCTGCAGAGTCTCCTTTCGCACAGATTGCGTGAAAACGAACCATCACGCCAGCAACATCAAGTCAACAATCTCCGCAAGGTCAGCCAAAGCCAGCTCATAACTGACATCTTGTTTCTGCCCTGCTGCGCCGCAGCGAGAGCCGCGTCGGCGCCGCATAGCGCAGCTGCAGGGAGGCATCGGCCTCTCCTTGCCACCTGGCAAACAGCCAATGGGGTGAAGATGCATGGGTAACGTGTCCATCGCATAGTGCGCGGTGCGTGGCCGAGAAGTGCAAAGAATACTAATGATATGCAATAAGTACTTAAGCTTGCCAGGCCGCTGGTTCCAGGCAGAAGTCACCAACATCGTCGTAGCGCCGTCCTCCTTGCCGGACGCTGTGATGGGCTGCAGCACCAAAAGCTGCCCGTGCTGGCACACCTGCCAAGGGAGTGAGGTGTCACGGCCTCGGGAATTCCCGTCACCGGGTTGTTCAAGATGCGGGGATCCCAAACCGCAATAGTGCCAAGCGCCAGCCAAGCCCCAAACCAAGCCTGCCATCTTGATGACAAAGATTTGGAACCTCGGTTGAATGGTGACCTGCTAACTCTAAACTAGTAAACAGAGCTGTACAGGCACCCTGTCTTCCCTTTCAAA
>CAUJNA010003610.1:240943-308269 GCA_963377175.1 Effrenium voratum
AGCATCATAGACATAAATGATCACCTTGTTCGTGATCCAATCCTCGGTCACAAGGGCTTCCCCGTCTCCGGGCGCGTAAAGCCGACAGCCCAATTGGATCAGCATCTCGACATCGACGGCGATGTTGATCCGCGCGCCCCCCGCCTTCCGGCCGTGCCTGTCCCAAGGAGGCACTACCGTTAGGTAGGCGTGACCACGTGAGGATTGCTTGTCGCCCATTCCACCAGGGAAGATGCCCATGTAAATGATGTCAAAGAAATTCTGCATGTTGCACGTATGGTAGGCGATTTTGGGCAGCGCCTTTCGGCGTGCGTCCGTGAAATCTTTGCAGAAGCCCGGTCGCACCCCTTCCTTTGCGTGCTCAATGGTGTAATTGACATCCATGGCAATGGGTTCCCCAGGGATATTGTCGAAGCCACTTGCCTCGGTAACCCAGTCGTTGTGCCCGGTGAACGCTCGGATTCGCAGCGGCATGAAACTGAGTCCGTTCCACTGTTGTCCGGCCGGAGCGTACTCCACATAGACCTCGCACCTGGTTGACGTGCTCGCGGCCTGCAGCAGGGTGTACTGGGAACAGCTCCAGTCATACCGGCGTTGGATCCATTTGGCAACGGCTGCGTAATCGAAGGAATTGTCCTTGAGATTGATCTCAGGGATGGATCGTGTCGCATTTTCATGTGCGTGTCCACGAACCAAATATGAGATCTTTTTGCTCAAGAAGGTTCTTCTGCCATAGTTCTGAATCTGGGGAATCTTGATTCCTGAGCATTTGATCCACTCCCTCTTTGGTTCCGTTGCCTGGCCACGGGTCTCCCCGGGCTTTCCAGCAGCTTTGGGGACTGCCTTCGCCTTGGGGATGATCTCCGGGCCACGGATCTCTCCGGGCTGAGCCTTGCTACTTCCAGCCACGGACGCCTGATCACTGGACGAGGCAGCCTGCTTCGGCATGGCTTTTGCCTTCATCTTCGGTGTTGCAGCACCGGCGGATGGGGTCATCTTGTTGTGACTTTTCCGCTTGGAGGTGAGGATGAGCTTGATTTGTCCGTCCTCACCAACATCATTCGGATCAACTGCGGCAACCTCAACGGCCTGGCCTTTCGGCCGGCTGACCTTTGGCTGATAGCCAGGAGGAAGGTCGAAGCTGATCACCTGATCCTCCTCGTCCGAAGAGGAAGACCAATCGATCACATCGTTGAGGCCGATGACGGCCACCGCGTGAATGTCAGGTTGCATCATATGCAAGATCTTTGCTTCCTCCTTGACGGTGTCAAGGGGGTAGAGGGGGTTTGCCTCCTGTTCGGCCTTCAGGAAGACCTCGCGCTTCGGCTCTTGCGCGGCGATCTGGTTGACCGCCTCCAGCTCCCTTTCCCGGACCTCGTTGTCGAATGGGTCCTCGGGGATGCCGGACCGCCAGTTTCCTGGGGTGATGCGCCAACGATCGGGATTGAAGTATCGATGTCCAAATACTCCCTCTCGAGGCGAAACCAGTTCATTGCAGTCTCAAACCTTGTGATCTGACCGATGGAGTAACCGAGCTTGGCAGCAGCTACAAAATAATTAATGTAGTTTTTCCTGTTGCGCTCATTGTCATCCATGAGGATCTAGCACTGTGATGCCTGCGGATGAAGGAGTCGAGAGCGCCCGTCCATCTGGACTTTGTATGACTCGCTCAGCCCGTAGGTCTCGAAGTCTCTCGGCACGATGAGGACGACCTGGATTACATCATCCCTGAATGCAATGTGACGAAGTCGATCACGAACTGTCATCACGGCCTTTGCATTCCTTTCGATGATGTCCATTGCAGCTTTCCGCTTTGCCTCAGAATCCGTGGCCCAGCCCGCTAGGGCGGCGGGGTTGTCGATGTAACCATTGCGACCGACAACGTCATTCCCGGACCACGAAATGACAATGACATAGGGTCTGGGCTCAGGCCTTTCGGCGAGCTTGATCATGGCTCGCCCGGCGGCGTCAAGCGACTCGGAGAGCCCTTTCCCCCACGTCATCTCAGACCACACCTCACGCTTGTGGCCGAAGAGAGTTTCCTTGTTGACCAATGCATTGAAGGAATCGCCGAAAAACAGATAGTTGACCGCGGGTTTCCCCGGGCAGAAGGGGATATCGAAAGCCTCAACCGGAGCCTCTTTGAGAATACCCGCAGCACCTGTCAACGATGTCACGGCGTTCTTGGCGAGAGCCAGAGCATCGGTTCGCTCACTCATCTTTGCAAGGTCGACGCCTGAGTTCACGTCTTTGACGATGAATGATTGTGTTGCCGCATCACGGAACATGTCTGACCAAGCCTCTCGGTCGGCGACGCGCAGCTCATCAGGAATGACCTCGGGCTTCACCTTTCCATCGTGCATGATGTGTCCCAGCCATAGTCGACCTGAGCCAGCGGCACATCTTTGTAGTACCTCGCGTCAAATGCCGAACACACAGTCTTCAAGGCCTTCTCGACAGGCATTGATTCAGCCATGATTGCGACTAGAGCACCAGCAACTTTCTCTTGAACCGACACTGCATAAGCAAAAGCCCTGTGAATCAAGTCGGTCATGATGTACGTGTAGGATTCAGTATTCTTAAGATTCCGTCCCCTACCTTCAGCATGTTGAACAGTGCAAGAACACACCCTTCCATCAAGGAAATTGTGGAGGCAATGCATGTTGGTCTTTATAGTCCATGGTTTCTGCATAGGAATCCCATCAGTAGTTTTGACACCAACAGCACAACCGCCAAATTTAACAGAAGTCATGTTGTTTCGAAGAACGAACTTGTCAACAGCTTTCTCATTCCAATAAGTGCAACTCCTTGGCCATTCAATAGCAATCAACGGTTTGGCAAACTCCATGGAATTCACGAGATCAACGAAGGCAGACCAAATTCTTTTGTAAATGGATCGATGTCGCTTCACCTTCTCTTTCGCCGTGTCATGATTCATGTTAATATGAGACCATGCAGTTCCGCCAGTGCAAGGGATACTTGCCCATAATAAAACGGGAATGGGGCCCTTGTCGCCAATAGAGCGGATGCCCTCGTCAACGACACGTTTTCGAGTGGCATGAGAAAGAATATCATCGTCCTGTGTAATCCGAATCACGTGGCAGCCAACAGCGGGGCGGCGCGAAGTATCGCCAAGCTTGGACTCGTGCGAACAGCAAACTTCGACCAGAATACGATTAGGGGCACCCCCCGTGTTCCTGGCCTCGGATTTCTCCAGGCGTGGCGACACAGCAGCCGGCATGCCTGAGACATCAACTTTGCTAGCAATATTCATGAGCTTGAGCCCTCCTTGCCACTTCTCAGCATTTGTGAAAGGCTTCGTAAGAATATCAGCAGCCTGAAGTTCAGTAGACACGTGTGTAAGCTTATAAATGTTTCCGCCTGAATTGTTCCGCCAACCAGGCAAGATTAACACGTTGAGTCTTGTCAGTATGGCGAAAAGCCGGAGACCTACCACTTTCAAGAATGCGGATAGTAGCCTGGTTGTCCTCGAGGAAGACGCCTTCGAAAGAACCGTTGTTGATTAGAGTCACACTCTCGCTACCAGTACGTTCATCCCCAACATAATCAAAGTCCGTGAGGTTGTCCCTGATCTCTTTGGCCTCGATTTCAAGATTGGCCTCGCCGGCCCCCCACATGAAGAAGTACGTCTTGCCTGTCCATACGGAGTCGGTTTGGCGTTCTGGATCATTTGGGCAAATTCGGGACACATTGAGGTCGATACTGCCATCACCATTGAGTTGAACCGTGTATCTTGTGCTGGACAAGGCCTCGGTCCTAACCGGGCAGTCGTCGTTCGATGGAACAAACAACTGGGTTCTTCTTTTATTATGGACTCTGACTATGTATCCATTGACTGTGTTGTTGATCCCATAATTGGAAGTTCTTGATGGGGTGAGAGTGCGTGTTGGGTTGTCTATACCACCTCCCAGAGGCAGGAAGACGGAAGTTCAACAGCACGCAATGCAACATTAGCTGCAATCACCTCAGCTTCAGTGGATGACATCGCAGTGGAAGTCTGCTTTTTGGAGAACGCAGTCAAAGGATAGAATGTATTAGGACCAATCAATGCAAGAAAACACCCTGACGTACTGCGGGAATCGTGTTCGCCAGCATGATCTGAGTCCGCAAATCCGCCGACCCCTTCTCCTCAAAGGGGGAGGCGCACGGGAAGGGTGGTTACAGCACAAGTCCAAGGTTGGTTGGTAAATGAGCATAGCCGAAGAGTCAACATTCTCAGCGTCATCGTAGCATCCTCTGCACCTCAAAGACGTGTCTTTTTCGTCATCATGATCATTGTTGTCGTCATCCGTGTCTTTTTCGTTTGTGTTTCAAGTGTTGCGCTAGAGCCAGACATTCTGCCCGCGAGGAGGGACTTGCATTCGCAGTGATGATGATTACCATCATGGTGATGATGACATGCTCATCATCATCACATCATCATCGTTGTGACATGATTGGAGATGCAGAGGATGCGTAGACATGATTATCATCATGACTGTTGGTGATGCAGAGGATGCACGATGATGGCTATCATCGATGATGATAACGGTGATGATGTTGATGACAATGACGAGGATGATGCTGAGGATGCTGACGATGATGATGATGCTGGTGATGATGACGACGATGATGATGATGATACGCTTGTCATTATATCAAATCATAATCGTTGCCGTCCTTAGAGCCGATTGGAGATGCAGCGGGTGCGTAGTCATGATTATCATCATGAATGTTGGTGATGCAGAGGATGCGCGATGATGGTTACCGTCCATGATGACAACGGTGATGCTGACGCTGATGAAGATGATGATGATGATGATGGTGACGATAATGACCACCATCATGGTGATGATGACATGCTCATCATCATCACATCATCGTTGTGACCTGATTGGAGATGCAGAGGATGCGTAGACATGATTTCCTCCTGACTGTTGGTGATGCAGAGGATGCACGATGATGGTTATCATCGATGATGACAACGGTGATGATGACGATGACGATGACGAGGAGATGACGATGATGATGATGATGACACGCTTGTCATATCACATCATAATCGTTGTCCTGATTGGAGATGTAGAGGATGCGTAGACATGATTATCATGATGACTGCTGGCGCTGCAGAGGATGCACGATGATGGTTATCATCGATGATGACAACGGTGATGATGACGATGACGATGACGAGGATGATGCTGATGATGACGACGATGATGATGATGACACGCTTGTCATTATATCACATCATAACCGTTGTCGTCCTTATCTTTTTTATATACGCTTCAAAGGTGGCGTTAGAGCCGATTGGAGATGCAGCGGGTGCGTAGTCATGATTATCATCATGACTGTTGGTGATGCAGAGGATGCACGATGATGGTTAGCGTCCATGATGACAACGGTGATGATGACAGTGATGACGATGATGATGATGATGGTGACGATAATGACCACCATCATGGTGATGATGACATGCTCATCATCATCACATCATCGTTGTGACCTGATTGGAGATGCAGAGGATGCGTAGACATGATTTCCTCCTGACTGTTGGTGATGCAGAGGATGCACGATGATGGTTATCATCGATGATGAGATGGTGATGATGACGATGACGAGGAGATGACGATGATGATGATGATGACACGCTTGTCATTATATCACATCATACTCGTTGTCGTCCTTATCCTTTTTATATACGTTTCAAAGGTGGCGTTAGAGCCGATTGGAGATGCAGCGGGTGCGTAGTCATGATTCTCATCATGCCTGTTGGTGATGCAGAGGATGCACGATGATGGTTAGCGTCAATGATGACAACGGTGATGATGACGGTGATGACGATGATGATGATGATGGTGGCGATAATGACCACCATCATGGTGATGATGACATGCTCATCATCATCACATCATCGTTGTGACCTGATTGGAGATGCAGAGGGTGCGTAGACATGATTTCCTCCTGACTGTTGGTGATGCAGAGGATGCACGATGATGGTTATCGTCCATGATGACAACGGTGATGATGACGGTGATGACGATCATGATGATGATGATGATGACGATAATGACCACCATCATGGTGATGATGACATGCTCATCATCATCACATCATCGTTGTGACCTGATTGGAGATGCAGAGGATGCGTAGACATGATTTCCTCCTGACTGTTGGTGATGCAGAGGATGCGCGATCATGGTTATCATCGATGATGACAACGGTGATGATGACAATGACGATGACGAGGATGATGCTGATGATGACGACGATGATGATGATTATGACACGCTTGTCATTATATCACATCATAATCGTTGTCGTCCTTATCTTTTTTATATACGTTTCAAAGGTAGCGTTAGAGCCGACTGATCATTGTGACCTGACTGGAGATGTAGAGGATGCGTAGACATGATTATCATGATGACTGCTGGTGATGCAGAGGATGCACGATGATGGTTATCGTCGATGATGACAACGGTGATGATGACGCTGACGATGACGAGGATGATGCTGATGATGACGACGATGATGATGATGACACGCTTGTCATTATATCACATCATAACCGTTGTCGTCCTTATCTTTTTTATATACGTTTCAAAGGTGGCGTTAGAGCCGATTGGAGATGCAGCGGGTGCGTAGTCATGATTCTCATCATGACTGTTGGTGATGCAGAGGATGCACGATGATGGAAATCGTCCATGATGACAACGGTGATGATGACGGTGATGACGATGATGATGATGATGATGACGATAATGACCACCATCTCATCATCATCACATCATCGTTGTGACCTGATTGGAGATGCAGAGGATGCGTAGACATGATTTCCTCCTGACTGTTGGTGATGCAGAGGATGCAAGATGATGGATATCATCGATGATGACAACGGTGATGATGACGATGACGATGACAAGGACATGACGATGATGATGATGATGATACGCTTGTCATTATATCACATCAAAATCGTTGTCGTCCTTATCTTTTTTATATACGTTTCAAAGGTAGCGTTAGAGCCGATTGGAGATGCAGCGGGTGCGTAGTCATGATTATCATCATGACTGTTGGTGATGCAGAGGATGCACGATGATGATGACGGTGATGACGATGATGATGATGATGATGACGATAGACATGCTCATCATCATCACATCATCATCGTTGTGACATGATTGGAGGTGCAGAGGATGCGTAGACATGATCATCATCATGACTGCTGGTGATGCAGAGGATGCACGATGATGGTTATCATCCATGATGATGACGATGATGATGACGATGATGATGACGATGATGATGACGATGATGACGATGATGATGATGACGATGAGGATGATCACGATAATGACCACCATCATGGCGATGATGACATGCTCCTCATCATCACATCATCATCGTTGACCTGATTGGAGATGCAGAGAATGCGTAGACATGATTATCATCATGACTGTTGGTGATGCAGAGGATGCACGATGATGGTTATCGTCGATGATGAGAACGGTGATGATGACGATGATGATGACGATGATGATGCTGATGATGACGATGATGATGACACGCTTGTCATTATATCACATCATAATCGTTGTCGTCCTTTTTTTAGAATACGTTTCAATTGTAGCGTTAGAGCCGAATGGAGATGCAGCGGGTGCGTAGTCATGATTATCAACACGACTGTTGGTGATGCAGAGGATGCACGATGATGGTTATCGTCCATGATGACAACGGTGATGATGACGGTGATGACGATGATGATGATGATGATCACGATAATGACCACCATCATGGTGATGATGACATGCTCATCATCATCACATCATCGTTGTGACCTGATTGGAGGTGCAGAGGATGCGTAGACATGATTTCCTCCTGACTGTTGGTGATGCAGAGGATGCAAGATGATGGATATCATCGATGATGACAACGGTGATGATGACGATGACGATGACAAGGAGATGACGATGATGATGATGATACGCTTGTCATTGTATCACATCATAATCGTTGTCGTCCTTATCTTTTTTTATGTACGTTTCAAAGGTAGCGTTAGAGCCGATTGGAGATGCAGCGGGTGCGTAGTCATGGTTCTCATCATGACTGTTGGTGATGCAGAGGATGCACGATGATGGTTATCGTCCATGATGACACGGGCAATGATGACGGTGATGACGATGATGATGATGATGACGAGAAACATGCTCATCATCATCACATCATCATCGTTGTGACCTGATTGGACATGCAGAGGATGCGTAGACATGATCATCATCATGACTGCTGGTGATGCAGAGGATGCACGATGATGGTTATCATCCATGATGATGACGATGATGATGACGATGATGATGATGGCGATGATGATGATCACGATAATGACCACCATCATGGCGATGATGACATGCTCATCATCATCACATCATCATCGTTGTGACCTGATTGGAGATGCAGAGGATGCGTAGACATGATTATCATCATGACTGTTGGTGATGCAGAGGATGCACGATGATGGTTATCATCGATGCTGACAACGGTGATGATGACGATGATGATGACGATGATGATGCTGATGACGACGACGATGATGATGCTGATGATGACACGCTTGTCATTATATCACATCATAATCGTTGTCGTCCTTATCTTCTGTATATACGTTTCAAAGGTAGCGTTAGAGCCGATTGGAGATGCAGCGGGTGCGTAGTGATGATTATCAACACGACTGTTGGTGATGCAGAGGATGCACGATGATGGTTATCGTCCATGATGACAACGGTGATGATGACGGTGACGACGATGATGATGATGATCACGATAATGACCACCATCATGGTGATGATGACATGCTCATCATTGTGACATCATCATCGTTGTGACCTGATTGGACACGCAGAGGATGCGTAGACATGATTATCATCATGACAGTTGGTGATGCAGAGGATGCACGATGATGGTTATCATCGATGATGACAACGGTGATAATGACGTGACGATGACGAGGATGATGCTGATGATGATGACGATGATGATGATGATGACACGCTTGTCATTATATCACATCAAAATCGTTGTCGTCCTTATCTTTTTTATTTACGTTTTCACGACTGTTGGTGATGCAGAGGGTGGACGATGATGGTTATCATCGATGATGACAACGGTGATGACGATGATGATGACGATGATGATGCTGATGATGATAACGATGATGATGATGACACGCCTGTCATTATATCACATCAGAATCGTTGTCGTCCTTTTTTTAAGAATACGTTTCAAAGGTAGCGTTAGAGCCGATCGGAGATGCAGCGGGTGCATAGTCATGATTATCATCATGAGTGTTGGTGACGCAGAGGATGCACGATGATGGTTATCGTCCATGATGACAACGGTGATGATGATGATGATGACAATGACGAGCATGCTGATGAAGATGACGATGATGATGATGCTGATGATGATGACGATGATGATGATGATGACGATAAACATGCTCATCGTCATCACATCATCGTTGTGACCTGATTGGAGATGTAGAGCATGCGTAGACATGATTATCATGATGACTGCTGGTGATGCAGAGGATGCACGATGATGGCTATCATCGATGATGACAACGGTGATGATGACAATGACGATGAAGAGGATGATGCTGATGATGACGACGATGATGATTGTCAAGAGACGGCAAGGTGACGTCCCGTGGGACGCTATGCACCGAACCCTCCAGCTGTAATACCAACCACGTGGAAAGGTGTATACGGACGATGCCGTTATAGCCGAACCCGTGTAAACGTTGTAAGGGGGAAGGAATGATAGTTACGACAGTGGTCCTGACAAACGCAGCGCAAGCGAAGTGTTTTCCGCTCTCAACGCCGATCACGTGTGAATGCAGCTACACATCAGATCTTGAACCTCAATTGTGTCTTGAGCCAAATGGCGATCAATGGAACTTGGAAAGCAACACCAACACAGACCTCAGAACAGCTTCCCAATTTAGGCACGGGGCCTAGAGGGTTTTAACATCCCCCATTTGGGTCGCATTGTTCATCATGCGGTCCAAACACCACAAAAACGTTCCACTGGCCACGGCTTCAGCTACGAAATCGTGTCGTGCATTCTTTTACTTGCTATCGCTACACCGTTCATTCGTTGTGAAACATGCCGGGTTCGATTGTATGAAAAGTGAAACATTCATCCACCAATCGAAGCGCACTCCCATATGCAGGTGTATACAATACACTATTGTCACGTCATTTGACCACCAGTGAACATCCCAGCTGCCGCATTTGCGCATCGCGCAGCCGTCATCCATAGAAAATGGGTTGGCCATAAGAGTCCAACAGAGGCGCCTGCTCGTAAGCAATCTGCATATCTCCGGCAAAGAAATATCGGTGAGCAATCAATGCAAATCATAGCCATTCCAGATACCATGAACAATGTATATATATAATGAAAAGGAAATCATCCATGAGGTAATAGTTCCATCCATGAATATCCAGAATGTCATAGTCGTCGGAATATGTAACCATATACACATCCATTCATCTTGGATACATGAAATCATATCATGATGTAAAGTCGTTCCATCGCAATGGTGTTGATGAGACGCAAGCAACAGATGGGGACTAACCCACATCGTGCCGCAATCAGCATCTTCACTACGCATACCTGTCCCCAATGGACAGTCTGTGAGTGCGTCGACGGAACTCCTCGTCCAAGTTCTTCTGGGCTTCTCGTGCCCGGACACACTTCTTGCTGTAATCCTCTGGTAGCCAGTGCCCTTTCCGAAGGCACCAATCCAGCAGAGGTGTGTCACACTTGTTCGGGTCGACGGCCGAGATGATGGCGCTCACGTTGACCGCGTAACCATATTTGCCAAGGTTCAGGCCATCCCTCACGAATGATATATACTTACAGTTGAAAGCCAGTGCAAAGCATCTGAAAATAATATCACCCACCGGGTGCACTCGGTCCTTGACCAGGAGCTTCATTTCGTCCTTGGTGACATCGAGGATTCTCGCTGCAATCCACAGCTTGTAGAATGTGTAAAGTCCCTCGCATTTGCACACCATCATACGAATATATTCGTCACGCTCCTCAACCGATCGGAAGGCTCTTGTCCGAACATTCTCCGATTGAGAAATCTTCAGTGTTGTTGATGGCAAAAGTATACCTTCCTGATCGTGCTCAGTCATGTTGGGGTATCTCTTGAAGTCATTGTGGTAAGGGCAGCCCGGTCTCCCCTCAAGTTGGGCATTCATCGTTCTCTCCTCACCACCCTCGAACATCCCCCACATCTTGGACATCTGGAGTGCGATAAACCCTGCCATGTACTGAGCCTCACGCGGCTCGTCAAGGCAGATCGCCATCCGCTGGGAGTTTATGATATCCCGTGACGTCAGATCAGTGTCGCGGTAATACCAACCGCTGTCATCCTCTTCTGACGCATATCCGGATGTATATCCTTGCGTGTCCATGTCGTCCTCTTCTCCCGGAACTTCCTCCGTTTCGTCATCATCCTCCTGTGCCGCCGCATCGTGGTTGGCTTCTTCCTGTGCACGCTTGGCATCTCCCGAGACGTTGGGGTTTTGGTTGTCCTCCTCATCGTCGGAGTTGACGTGGATGTAGTACCTCCCGGTGGAGATCAGTTGCGCCTCACATTCCAGGCATAAGCAGAAGCAGGTGGGGATCGCGGTCGCACATGATGGACATATCCGGCACCTCAGTCCTTCCCATGTCTCATCATTCAGGATGACGACTTTGCTGATTTCGTCCCTGACCTCGTTGACCTGCGCGTTGAACTCCTCCATCTTGTTGTTCCCGAGCGTCGGTTTTATTTGCTACGAAAGACCAAGCAAACCAGCTATCTCATGACCTATGCCGAGTCCTTCGACACAAGATCGGCAGTTGCCGAGGAAGTGCTTTCAGGTGCGACGAAGGTGGATGGGTCGACATTGATGCAGTCATTGACGACCGGAACAACGACATATTCCCACCAAACACCCCGAGAGCGAAACGATACATGGGCATCATGGAGGTGATCAAGTGGCAGGAATCTGGAAGCAAGAAATCGAGGTTCCAGGTCCTGGCAGCAAGGTTTCCAAGCATCATGAACCCGAACGACACCAGGGCGGCTAGGGAGGAGATGACCAAAGCTGGCATGGATCGGGACGACATCGACAGGATGTTCAACAGATGCGATGGATGGTACAGACCTTGGTGCATCCGAGTCACAACTGGTCACAGTGATTTTGGATTCATGAGCTCATCCGCACTGGCAAATAGGTATTCCGCAAGGATGGGTGATTCTCTCGGAGGAGCATTCCATGTGACGTATGTGGAAAATCTGCCAAGCATCGTACGCTGTGGGTTAGTCCCCGGCGGAATCGATGGCGGTAACAGGCTGGCACTGCACTTTGGAGCGTTTGCCCCATGGGATGAGATGAACGTGGCGACGCTAGGTGACGCTACGGAACGTAAGGAAGGGGGACCATCTACATTCCCAGTGCAACCCTCGCGCGGTATGGAGCTGGAGTCGCGGCAAATGGGACTTTCATGGTCTTTGACGTGATCCCGTTCTATGAGGTCAAGTCCATTTGGATTGGCAAAAGCAACGGAGGGAAACGCCTGGAGTACGTTGATGTCAAGAGAGCGTACTCGAAGTGTGTGGAGAACGAGATCTGCCCTGGCTTCGTCAACTCATCCCAAGAGTCGGCTGCGATGTTCCTCCAGAACGTCACAAAGATCAGCGAGAGGATGCCCGAGACCGAGACAGGTGCCGATAATCTGCACTACATCAGAGACATGGTTGATCGTGCATGCGAGGTCACCCCCTCCGTTTCAGAAAGAACACTTCGAGAAAGTGGTCAAGGGCGTGCTTTTTGCACGAAACAGACAATCCACTTTGACCTTTGACGACTCGGACGGGCCGCCTCCCCCAGACGCTTCGGATGTGTTGCCTAGCTTATTAGATAAACACAGGATGCGTGCGCCGTCCATGCGTTGCTCATCTTAGGTTCTTGTTCTTTGACGGAGGCCGGTCAGGCCTGCATTCTCATTGGAACAACCTGTTCAAGGGCATCGGCGTGACTAAGATGTGGAATTTAATCCACAGTGAGGCCTCGACAACTGCGAACAGGAAGGCCAGGAATCTGTCAGGGACGGCGATTGAGCGTGGGGCCAGGGCCTCAGCGTTTTAATGTGATTTCCTCGGAGGCGCGGGGGCTGATAATGAGGTCAACGTGATTAACTTGGCAGAAAAGGTCTTGGTGACCACCACGGATGTGCAAAAGCTGCAAGCTATCACGGGAAGCCGGAAGAACCTACATTTTGAGGGGACCGTGTGTTCAGATGCTGCGCCTTGGATAAACCAAACAGTGCGCGGTTGTTTGGCGCGCTCAGCTTGCGCCCCTTGTTTGCGTGCGAGTTTCTGAGGTCTACGGGGTCCCCCGGCATGATTTGGCAGGGCTGACAAGGCTGGCACCTGTGTTCAAGCACGAGTTGCTTGGAAGCTTCCGCGTGGCTGGTGCACCGAACAACCAACAGCGAACAGATGGAAGTGCAAAGGACAACGTGGCAGGAGAACCGATCACTTGGAATCGAAGGCATTCGCACATGATCGAGGAATTGTTGCACCGGTATCGGCCACGGGCTGTCACACTCATGACAGCAGCAGAGCCTGCGACAGCCAGCGTGATTTTGACAAAAAGAATTCCAGTGACAGCAATTTGCTCCTTGGCTGCATCGCAGTTTGATGTCCTTTTGCTCGAGTTTGGTTCTGGTGCCCAAGAAGAGCACGCCAGGCTTCTCACAAAAGCACGCCAAGTGGTTCAAGGCCCAGGTCTGCACACAGCTCCTCGCGGCGATGACTGACCCTGCCAACGACAAGATTTTCAACGCAAAGCTGGGAAAACTTTTGCACCTTCCGCATGCGCAGAGCAGCAGCACCCCTGAGCCTTCCACGTCCACGGTGACAGGCAAGAAGCGAAAGTCGCGGGGAGGTGCCAATGCAAAGCCGAAGCCAAAGAAGGCTGCAAAGATGAAGGCGGCTCCGAAGAAGAAGTCGGAGAAGGATCTGATTGCAGAAGACGAAGAAGACGAAGAAATTGAAGATGAAGAGGACGTCGAGGAGGAGAATCTGAGTGAAGACTCTGTGGGTAGTGATGACTAAACAAACTGTGGTGCCACAGTTTGTGCATTCTTTTGTTTAGCCAGCGCATGACAATAATGATGATAGCGGGACATGTCTGTTGGCAGCGAAGCAATCACAGACCCAGGGCAGATTGCAGTTCGGAGCGCTGGGAGGAAAATGGGATAAACACGCTGCTGCAATTGTGAGTGTCCTGTCTTTTGAACTGACAGTGCACGGAGAACCATTTGCAGTCCACGACCTGTGCTCTTGAGAGCCCAATCATGAGCCCCTCAAGCCAGTAAGTAGCATTGCCATTCATGAGCGGCGGCATCGAAGAAGGCAACTTTTTCCCGAGCCTGAGGAAGAACGACAATTGCGATGAGCCTGACTCTGGCAACCAGGAGGCTGAGCCTTCCATCGAGCAGCTCTTCGGCGAGGCGGGGGGATGGGATGATTCTGATGAGCCGGAGGACGAGAACGAAGATATGAATGAAGAAGAAGAAGCAGAAGAAGAAGAAGACAAAGACGCAGGAGAAGATCCTCCATGTCCAGTAGCGAAGGCCAAAGCCAAGGCCAAAGCCAAGGCCAAAACCAAAGCCAAGGCCAAAGCCAAGGCCAAGAAAGAGCCCAACGCCAAGGCCAAGGTCAAAGCCAAGGCCAAAGCCAAAGGCAAGGCCAAAGCCAAGGGCGCGTCAAAGAAAACCACAAATCATGAAAACACCCGAAAAGCTTTCTTTGACAACGCTGCCGAGAACGGCCTGGATAGTAATGCTGCCCGGAACGCCTGGCTTGAGAGCACAGAGAGGAAGAATGCGATAGCTTCAATGCCAAGTCCTGAGAGAAGGCAACGCAAATTTGTGAAACCTCCTCCCGCTGATGATGTAAACTAGACCTTGTGGCAATGTCTGCTGCGGGCGCGCAGCAGACCATGGCACCGCGTGATGGGCAAAGAAACAAAAGAGCAAGCATTGCGTGTTGGACCTTGCAAGTTGCGACTGTCCTTGAAAGTTGCGATGTTGTTGATTGATGTTATTGCCCTGCAGCTGTTTTCGCTTCACATCTAGAAAACTGCGCGTCAGTCCCACTTCCCACAGACATTACTGTGCTACCACAGTAATTATGTCGTCATGGTTGGACGGCATGGGCAGTCAGGAGGCACGGTTTCAGCCAGGCGACCACGCTTGCTTGGTGACGTGGAAGTCCAGCTTCTTCCCGCTCTATCAGCTTCATTCGGAGATACTGGAAAAGTTGGAGCAAGCCATCGTGTTTCGCAAAGGGAGCCCCATCTGCATGGAGGAGTTCAGGGATCTGCGAGTGTTCATTCATGTGAACAGCGACGATTATCTGGAAAGACATTACACAGAGGAAACTGCAGACTGGTGCAATCACGAAACTCGCACTTCCTCAGTGCAGCAGTGGATCGAGCATCGGCCTTGGGTTCAGCTGGTGCCAGGGCCCACGAAGAACCTGATATGTGCCATCAACGAGTACAAGAGGAAGCATTATCAGTTGCGGTGTGTGGTGTATGACATTCAACGTGCCCCTTATGGTGGAGATTATGGGCCGATTGGCCCATGCTTCCTGGGAGAAGCGCTTCATGATTTGGGGCTGGCAGGACGAGCTCGATCGCGTGTCTGACCTGGTTGAGTGGTCCCAGGACTATTCCTCGATACTTTGCCTGCCAATCAGTGACCCCGTGCCAAAACCACGGGTGATGCTGAAGGCCCTTCACAGACGAGACGTTGACATGATTCGCAGGTTCATGCCACTTTCTCTCTTTCCTGGCAACGCCATCTGGCATCCTGATGACATCGAGCAGATCACTGCAGCACAGCAATCTGATGCAGAAGGAAAGGACGCTGACATGCAGGTTGAGGATCCGGAGTTTGTATTGGTCGACACCGCCGACCAGGCCCCTGGCACCGAGTGCGATCAAATTGGCCGTGTCCAAGTTGGACCCATCATCAACAATTCGCCATGGCACCAAGATCAGCGCGCAAAGCAGCGTGCTGCGGCCAGCTGCGGAAACGCAGCTGCTGGAACTTCAAAACCAGTCACTGTGGTCTCCTCTGAGTAGAGACTGAGACAGGCCCGCCGCCAGCCACAACGCACAGTGTTTTTGAGGCTGAAGTTGTGTGGCCTTGGATTGAAAAAAAATGCATCGAGCCACGGAGTGTGGTGTTCGCATGTGCATGAGCACTGCTAGGCTTTGTTGTGGTGTGAGTGCACGGGCATTGCTGCTGCTTGTCGTCCTGCCCTTGACTTGCATCGCCGCAGTCATTAAGGCCCGAGTTTTGCCGAAGGTTTCCAAACATGTCGTCTGAACACGAGAGCACGGTGATTTTCGGCAGTCGGGCTGACCTTCGCGCAGAGCGGAAACGCAAGCGTGATGAGTCGGGGGACTGGGACATGCTTAGCCACCCAGACTTGCGGAGCATTCTGCAGCAGAAGGAGCGGCTTGGAAACATTTTGATGAAGTATTACCCCACGCTCCTCCATTTACCTGCGGATGCCATGCCTGAGACACCGCCTGTTGGCAACCATTCCTACACGGTCAAGCCTGCAGGATGCTGCAAGATTATGGTTAAACTGGACAACTCAAGCTTTGTGGTGAAAGGCCTTGGACAATCACAGAAGTTTGGCTTCGGGATGAAGTTCTACGTGGGGAGTGCCGACGATTTGCCACTGAGTGAGCGAGTTATGCCAGGGCTTGTCGCAGTGGCTTGGGCAGAGGCCCAGGTCCTGGCAAGGAAGTGGCAGCAGAAGAAAGATTCCGAGCAACCTGATGTCTCGCCCAGCTGCGATGCAACAACTGAGCCATCCCCCGAGGATGCCTCTTCCGGAAGCCAAACAACACTGGCTTGGGAGCAGTTCAGCCCTGATCGACTTTGACTCCAGTACAGATTGGATCAGGTGTTCAAACAACTGCGCCCCCGCAGTTGGATGCCTTGCTGTTTTCCCAAACGGTGGTTTTTGCAAGCTGCAATTGCTGCTTGCTTCTTAGTAGCAACATGGTCGGGGAGACATGCAATTGACATGTCGCGGGGAAAGCTGAGAGTCTGAAAAAGGAGCCCGCGTGAGTTTCAACAGCCACTGCGTGTTCATGTGTTTCTCAGACCTTCCACATCACAAGGCCAGCCATGCCTGCCAGAGGCGCCAGAGCTCCTTTCGGCAATTGAATTGTTGAAGCCCCCCGAGGGTCACTCTGCGCAAAAGATGGGGGCAGGCGGGATTTGAATCCGCAACCTCCCTACCAACTGCGGGTCCGCAGGTTGGTTCGGGCGCGCTGCCATTGCGCCACTGTCCCTTGCTCCCTCTGTGGCAACTTCGGGGCCTGAACCCGGCCCAAATTTTGAACAAGTCTTCGGAGCCAACACGGAGAGTTTTTCCAGCTTGAAAACAATTTAGAGCCTGAACCCGGGGCCCAAATGGAACAGCTTTTCGGGGCCCGAATCCGGGACCCGAATGGAACAGCTTTTCGGGGCCCGAATCGGGGCCCGAATCAAACAACTTTTCGGGGCCCGAATCCGGGACCCGAAAGGAACAGCTTTTCGGGGCCCGAATCGGGGCCCGAATCGAACAACTTTTCGTGGCCCGGGGCTCTTGGCTGTGGATGTTTCTCCAGGGGCTCTTTGGAGGCCACCGTTTCAATCTGCACATTTGTGTCCACCAGCCATCTTTTCGGGGCTCGAATGGTATACGACTTTTCGGGGCCCGAATCCGGGACCCGAATGGAACAGCTTTTCGGGGCCCGAATCGGGGCCCGAATCGAACAACTTTTCGGGGCCCGGGGCTCTTGGCTGTGGATGTTTCTCCAGGGACTCTTTGGATGCCACTGTTTCAATCTGCACATTTGTGTCCACCAGCCATCTTTTCGGAGCCCGAATGGTATACGACTTTTCGGGCCCGAATCCGGGACCCGAATGGAACAGCTTTTCGGGGCCCGAATCGGGGCCCGAATCGAACGACTTTTCGGCCCGGGGCTCTTGGCTTTGGATAATGTTTTTCCAGGGGCTCTTTGGAGGCCACCGTTTCAATCTGCACATTTGTGTCCACCAGCCATCTTTTCGGGGCTCGAATGGTATACGACTTTTCGGGGCCCGAATCCGGGACCCGAATGGAACAGCTTTTCGGGGCCCGAATCGGGGCCCGAATCGAACAACTTTTCGGGGCCCGGGGCTCTTGGCTGTGGATGTTCCTCCAGGGCTCTTTGGAGGCCACCGTTTCAATCTGCACATTTGTGTCCACCAGCCATCTTTTCGGGGCCCGAATGGAATGACTTTTTGGGGCCCGAGCCCAGTGCCCGAATGGTAGTTTTTTTCTTGTGGTGCTTGAATACTTTGTGCAAGTTGGACTTTTTTGTTTTTTGGGGATCTAAAGCTTGACTTGCCGGTAGTTGAACCTTTCGACCATTGACAAACTCTTATGGGCCAGCATTGAAAAGATCTGGGCAGGGGGTGGACTCTCGCTACTTTCTTTGTCAAGCTCCAGCCGCCTGACTTCACGTCGCCGTTGCCAAAGGGGGCGTGCCATGGTTGTGATAATAAAGAGCGAGCTGGGGGAGATGAAGAACACCAAGAAGCTGCAGGCCGACCCCGTGAATGTCAAAACTGCAACTAAGAGACGGCAGCTTGGAATAACAGTTCAGTCAATAATTGTAGTATGTGTTTTATTATCTCTTCAACTGTGTTCTTGAGCCTGCCCAAAACATCTTTGCAAACTGCACTGGGCCAGGTACGAGAACAACCGGACCTGCAACATCCGTGTGCGACTCACCAAGGAAGAACTATTGAATCTCCAAAACCATGATGAGTTGCTTGCTGAAGTAGATCGGCTGCGGCTGGACAATGACTCCATGAAGAAAGAATTAGATTTCTGGACCAAAAGCACTACCATGGGTGCACGGGACTGGTGTGCTTTCGCCTCAAAACAAACTGCGCGAGCGCAGTTTGTCATAAGCGCAAGCTGGTTCAACTTGCTGTTTAAATCACGCAGGGCCTCTTCAAGCCGCGCGTTCTTTTCAGCTGCTTCACGGAATTTCTGCTCAGCCTGGCGGAGACGGTCAGCCAGCGCCAGTGCCTGAGGCAAACCTGGCAGCTGCCATATGACGGGGTCTCACTGGCGCTGCCCAGCTGTATCTCTTTTCCATTGGCGTGGGGCAATGCCGGAAAAAAAGAGAGCAGCTACGCGTGCACGGCCTTTTGCTTCTTGCTTATCGGCTGCTAAGGTGGCCAACGATTGTAACCAGTAGGCTGCCAAGTTGCATGTTTCTGCCCAAGCGGATCCCGCCCCTTCCCTCTTGACTTTCTTCTTTGGGGTCCTTTTGGCCATGCAGCAACGCAAGTCAAGTTCAAGCCACCTCGGAGTAAGAGCACATCCCAAAATTCTTCCCCCCCCCCTCCCTCCCCAAGATTTTCGGCAAAAAAAACACTTCCGAAAAACGGATTGTTTTAACAAAGAACGTGCACGCGAAAAAACAAGGTTTTCGGTCCAAAAAAAGCACACAAAAAAAAAGGCATAAAAAGCATGTCCTTAATGACCGGCCAGAACCGTGAACATATTTTACAGTGATCGGGCTCCTGAACTTGTGAAAGCAGCGGATCAATTGGAGTGGAAGCATGTTCAAAGTACGAACTACATTTCCAAAACGAATGCCATGGCTGAGAGGAACGTCAGGGCAATTATCGAGGGCACGAGGACCAACCTGGAACAAGCTGGTTTGCACCATTCATATTGGCCACATGCGGCCAAACACTACTGCATGGCGCACAACATCACGGATCACCCAGATTATCATTCACCTTGGGAGGTACGTTTTGGAGAAGATTTTCCCGGACCATATTTGCCTTTTGGTTGTCAAGTCAACTTTTGGACTGGTCCGAGGAATCGACCCAACAAGCCTTTGAAGTTTGAGCCCACTTCCAGGGCCGGAATATTTCTGGGGTACCCTATCCATCCTGACTTTCTTTGGCGTCACGAATCTCTTGTTATTCCTTTGCCAACGATTCGTAAACACTCCCCGTCTCCGTCCGTTCTCGACAGCAAATCCTGAGCAGCACCTGTGTCCGCGATCCATGGAATGTGAGAAGAATCCATTGGAAGATGAGCAACAGCAGCATTTCCCCTTTTGGGGGAAATTTTAGGCTTCTCTGGCTCGGCCGTTAGGCCTGCGGGGATGCAGGAATCACAGCCGAAATCAGAATCGCATTGAAACTTGCAGGAAGTCTTTGCGCCATTGAGCATGTCCTTTATCATTGCTTCATGCATAGCACCGACAAGAGTTGCGTCTGAAACAGCTCTCTCATCGAACTTTGGAATGTAATTCACAGGAAAAACTCTTGTGCAAACCTTCTCGACGAGGCAGTGTAGGGCCAAAGCTCGCCGTCAGTCTCATAATTCGCAATAGATGGGTAATCTGAGAATTGCACACACTTCTTGATACATGGCATACCCTGAAAAACATCGTGACTCACACTAGGCAGGCAAGGGAGGCGACCGAGTCGAGGGTCGCGGCGCACACCATCGCCTGAAGGAGGC
Organism: Effrenium voratum; assembly: GCA_963377175.1. Classification (NCBI taxonomy): domain Eukaryota; class Dinophyceae; order Suessiales; family Symbiodiniaceae; genus Effrenium; species Effrenium voratum. Next base: position 261,618 of record CAUJNA010003610.1, read on the forward strand.
ACACCGCCGCCTTGCTGCCTTTTGACGATCGCGGAGACTTGAGGGATTGAGAACCCTTCGAATCTTTCGAATCCTGAGAAGAAGGCCTGCTACTCTTCTTCTTCTTTTTCTTGTCTCTCGGCGACGTCTTGGGGGTGTCTCCACTAGTGTTCTTGTCGGCTTTTGGGGCTGGAGCTGCCTTGGAAGTTGCGGGGCGCTGCAATGGCCAGTCTTTCCCTCTTTCGCATCTGTTCGCTTTGAAGAACTTGCACACCAGGGGCTTCGAACCAGGGGGACTCTGCGAACGATACTTCCTTGGGGTCTGAGACCTTGATCCGCCCTTCTTGCCTTTCCCCTTACCTTTCGGTGCCTTCACATGTTCGAATCGGCAGTCGGAACCATAGGTGCATTGGCCAGTTTGAAATTTCACACATACACCCTTAGGGATTCCAGGAACAGCAGGGTTGTTCGATGGAGTCCGGCCACGTCCCGTCGTGTTGCTCGACATAGCGTCCCGCATGTGAACAAGCCGCTTCCGCTCCAAATAATTCCTCGATGCATCAATCAAGAATTTATAGGAGTGCTTTTCCGCCCCTTCCTCAGCCCGCTCGTATTCATTGAGATCGTGACTGAGAGGACGAAATTTCCGAATCTGGCGGTGGAACAGCGCCTCGAAGGTCTTCTCGTTCTGCTCGTTGCCCATACCAGCGATGACCGTGTCCCATCTCGTCATGAAGTTCTTGAGGTCCAAATCCTCGAAGTCGTGAATTGCACCATGTTTGATGTTCGTGCTGAAGTGCTTGTGAATCATCAAAAGAATCTGGCGTCCCCTCGCGTATCGTTTCTCCTTTGCTTCTTGTTCTTTGAAAATGTCGACTTGCCGCGCGAGGTCGCCCTCCAAGATGTTCGTCAGCGCCGATGCCAGCTTTGCGTCAAGATGAACAAACATGTCTGAATCACGAAGGACTTCAACAGTTTGACCTGGGATCCAAGTTGCCTCAATCCACTCAAATGCCTTCTCGGGTTGATCAGAAGTAGCAACAACAGCATCCCTAACTTTGATCCTCCAATTACGGTACTGTTCGGGCTTCGGGAATCGGGGAATCTGAATTCTGTCACCCTCCTTTACACGAACGCGTTCCGTTGTCGGATCGCTCGAATTCCCTAAGTGCTTCAGTAGCTTTCGTCGAAACGATTCATCCGATGCCGTTGAAGTAGACGATGAAGATGACGAGGGGGAAGATGACGGATCTCGTCGCCTGCGTCGGCTACGATCCTTCTTCTTCTTCTTCTTCCTCTTCTTCTTTTTCTTGTCCTTGTCATCTCCACCATCACCATCATCACCAGGCCAACCGTCTCCGGTAGCAGCATCGTCCACGGCCCCGGCGGGAACGGATCCGTCTTTGCCGTAGGGGTCGCTCCCGACCTTCGTCCAACTGTGTGAGGAAGCATTCGAAAGTCCGGGTGGAGATGCGGCCAAAGGAATTGTTGGGATGGCCAAGGGGGTAGCTGGTGCGTGCTGAATAGGAGGTGCAGGAGCCGGAGCAGGTTGAGCGGGCGGTTGCTGCTGATTCTCCATCATCTGCTCGACCATAGCCCTCAGCTCCCTGACCTGCTTCTCCTGCTCGCTGATCGTGTTCATGGCGTTTTGATGCTTCATCTCGGCTTCTCTTTCTGATTTCATGGTGTTCACACGCTGCTCCGCATTCTTCTGAATCTCGCGTCTCATGGCGCCCGATTGGCTTTGAAGTCCGGCAATGATCTCACCATGCCTTGCCTCCGCCAACTGTGCGACCATGGGACCGGTGTCCTCATTCACGAACTGGTTGAACTGGGCGTTGTTCTGAGTAGCGTTGACTTGCTGATAGTTCGTCACCTCCTGGTTGATCGTCATCGAAGGATCGAGGTGAACGTTCGCAACATGTTGATTGAACTGAGTCATGGACTGTGGCATAGGGTTTCCCCTTGCGAGATCGGCCTGGGGGTCATACATGACGATATCACCATGCCGACGCCGATCTGATCTAACAGGTGAAGGAGATCGAGCACCAGACCGCCCAGTCCTCCCACGGTCGCTCCGAGATCGAAGCGATTCGGGGCCCTGACTGCTCAAAGCTTGTCCCTTCCTGATGAGCTCCCTGGCCACTTGGGAATTCGCGCGACTAGTCGGTTCGTATAGCGAGGCGTCTTCATCGCCTGCGTGCTCATCAGGCGTGGGACGCACCTCAATAGGGGTAGTCCAGGATCGCCATCCATGGCGTACATACAACTCTGTACAAAGAGCCGCTTACGGCTGATAACCTATAGAACAGGTTAAACAACCAGGAAGAGTCAGCTATGTACTCAATCCACGGCGCGCCTTTTTCTTGAGCCAGGCGCAGTCGGTGCAACAAGACTGCGCTAGTGAGACACTCATGCATTAGGGTTTACCATGGTTGATAAATACATCACGTTGCAAACTACAGTTTGTTTGTTTGACTTGCGCATCGAGATATCTGTCTCCTTGCTCTCCAGCAACCTCTCGATGTCTCCACTTGAAATGGCATCTGGAGCATCCACCAGCATTGCCACCACCGAGTACATCCACAGCACATACCGATTGCTATCTGCACACAGCATTCCAGGAGGCAGCTCTCATCTCTCATTTGCTCAAGCCTGAGAGGTGCAGTGACACCTCCTGTAGTTTGCAATGCCTCATGAGCTCGACTGCGATCGCATATGATCCAACATCGATTGTCGCTGAGCACTGGAAAGGAGAGCGATCTACGAGCTCAAGCTTGCGCAAAGATTGCTGACAAAAGGATAACGGTGATTGCAGAGGCATTTGTCGACAGTAAAGCGAGAGTAGTCGACAGCGAGCATGTGCTAGCGCTTGGCTCAGGAGGTGTGGCTACTTGTAACCTCTACAATGATTTGGTGATGGCATCTACATCTCAACTGCCGCTGGTGTGCACCACAGTGAGGCCTGTGGCAGCTAAGCTGAAGTCTGGGCTTCCAAGGCGCTTAGCTGTCACAACCTGCGGTAGGCCTAATCGCCGATGGCCATCGAAGGAGATTGGCGCCGGCTTTCAGGAGGTTGATTTGCATCAATGCAGCTGCAGCGCAGCGAGATCCAGCGCTGAGGTGCAAAGCATTGAGCTTAATCTTTGGCATGCAGGACACTCCAAAGGATCATCAATGTCAGGCGCTGGTGCAGCCTATCGAAGACTCTCGAGATACTAGGACATTCAGATTCACATCGCTGCTGACTAAGCTCAGCATCACTGGTGGCGACACTGTAGCAATGTACTGCAACCATGCAGAGACTCTCCGCTATGTGTGAGGCGAGACATGATCAATGGCACAGAGGAGCTCCTAGATGCGAGGCATGGCAGCTTGTGATCAATGTAATTTTGTTTGTTTGTTTGATTGTTTTTGTTTGTTTGTGTCTGTTTGTGTTTGTTTGTTTTGTTTGCGTTTGCTTGTCTTTGATTGACTTTGTTTGTGTTTGTTTGTGTCTGTCTGTGTTTGTTTGTGTTTGTTTTTGTTTGTTTTGATTGTTTTGATTGTTTTTGTTTGTGTTTGTTTGTGTTTGCTTGTGTTTGTTTGTGTTTGCTTGTTTTGTCTGTTTTTGTCTGTGTTTGTTTGATTTGTTTGTTTTTGGTTGTTTTTGCTTGTTTCTGGTTGTTTTTGTGGGTTTTTGATTGATTTTTGTTTGTTCGTGTTTTTGTTTGTTTGATTGTTTGTTTGCTTTTTTTTTGTTGGTTTTTGTTTGTGTTTGTTTGTTTTTGTTGGTTGTTGTTTCCGAGGGGTTTTGGTTGTTGCGTTTTTTGTTGTCTTTTTGTTGTTGTTTGTATGTTTGTTTGTTTTTGTTTGTGTTTGCTTGCTTTTGTTTGTTGTTGTTTGTTTTTCTTTGTTTTTGTTGGAGGGTGGGGGTTGCTCGAAGCGAAGTAGTTGTTTGTTTTTCATTGTTTTTGTTTGTTTTTGTTTGTTTTTAGTTGTTGTTGGTGTTTGTTGGTTGTAGTTGGCTTTTGTTGGTTTTTGTTTGTGTTTTTGGTTGTGTTCTTGCTTGTGTGTGTGTTTGTGTGTGTGTGTGTTTGTGTGTGTGTGTGTTTGTGTGTGTGTGTGTTTGTGTGTGTGTTTGTGTGTTTGTGTGTGGTTGTGTGTGGTTGTGTGGTTGTGTGGTTGTGCGGTTGTGTGGTTGCGTGTTTGTGTGCTTGTGTGCTTGTGTGTTTGTGTGGTTATGTGGTTGTGTGCTTGTGTGGTTGTGTGGTTGCGTGTTTTTGTGTTTGTGTGTTTGTGTGTGTGTGTGTTTGTGTGTGTGCGTTTGTGTGTTTGTGTTTGTGTGTTTGTGTGTTTGTGTGTCTGTGCGAGTTGCATGTTCATGGTCGTTGTTTGGGTGTGTTGGTTCATGTTGTGCGCTTAGAAAAACATGAGTTGTGATTGATTTCTGTGTTGGGCCATGGGGAGATCATGGAGTCGTTTTGCCTGAACTAGCTGAAGCGTGACCATGTTCCGAGCATATACCAACACACACACATTTGCAGAGGTATAGTGACATTGCGACATAATGTCTAAACCAGGGTTGTCATGTTCGAGCACCAAGAACCAGCAAGTTGCGAGCACATACCAAAGCATACACATGCTGTTGCATTTATGTGCAAATAGGCATGCCAGCCAGAATTTCGAGATGAATTCACACATATTCACACCCATAGCGCCCCTTGTGTTTCGCGGGGTTTCTTCAACCTCGAAGAAACCAGCAACAGGACCACCCACAAAATATGCCAAACGGGAGCCAGTTCCAACGCTTGGCACGCGCAGGCGGCTCATGGTCTGGCCCAAACTTCGCGGCAAACCCTGCAGAGCTGGCGTATATACAGCACACTGGACACTGCATTCGTGCATCGACTACCCCGAGGTGGACTTAAACCCAGAAGCGTTGATTTGGAGGGCGCTAAGCATCGCTCTTCCAAAGGGGCAAAACAAAACAGATCGAACCCTGGACCTGCCCTGCGAGCCATCACCGCCAGGCAGCTGGTCGCATTTCACCCCATCCAACATCACAGGGCCGATGGTGCTGTCGAAAATCGTCGCATTGTCACCTTCAACTTCTCTCATGCTTGCTGTCCGCACAAGTGTGCATCAAACTGGTTGCACCAACTGCCAGCAGCTGCCTGTGGCATTGGCGCTGGATGTGGTGCTGGTCATTGTGCTGGTCATAGTGGTTGATGCAGTGGAGGCCTCCGATGCTACACACATGAGTGTCCTTCGGTGCAAGGTGGCACTTGGTTCCAAATTTTGTTTCGGGCCCTGACAACTGAGTGTTGACGAGCCAGCATGTTCCTGAGGGTCTGGCAGAAGTGGAGAAGCGCATCGTGCTGGTGAAGGTCTCCAGGATTCCACCGCCGGGCCCGGGTGACACAATGACTCTTGCATTGGAAACCTGAGTTGTTGCAGGACCAACTAGCTTAATTACTGGAGTGACCCCCCTGACCTCAAAAAGCGAAGACAACGTCTCCAGCCCGGCAGTTGGCCAAGGCTCTCTGGCTTCTTCCACCCTCACGCTCTGAAGCTGGGCGCTATCCTGAAGCTCTCTGGTCAGCAACCGTCAGGTCACTGGGTGATGCTTCAAAAGGGCAAAGAAAAAAGACGCGCAAGGTGCACGAAGGACGCGCGCAAACTGGCATCCCAAATGTTGAACAATGTCATTTGCTCACTAGGGGGTGGGGCCGCGGTAGCCAGCCGCAGAACTTGCCGCAACACCGAGATCTACCCAAAGGGCTCTTGTCGAGGAGTGGTGCCCCAAAGCCCCCTCCCAAACAAACAGCTCAACACCGACCAGGCCTTGAGTGCATCAAGCCATTGCTGCGGGTCCGACAGCTGCTGGGAGATCGCTTCAGTCGCGCCTGACTTGGCTGCATCGCAGCGAGGCACGAAGGCACAAATAGGAGGCCCTGGAGCATCGCATGAGTGGCGGTTGGCTTTGGCAAAATGGAGGTGCTCCTTTGGCAGCAGCATCTGCTAACTGTGAGTGTGCGAAAGAAGGGAGGCTGAGCTGGTTCCTACAGTATACAGTATACACTTGATCTGTCCTCGAGTGCTCACCTAATAAATCCTACACGGCTCATTGCAAAGCCCAGCGTTAATCCTGCAATTTGGCCACTGGGGGGACGCACGGCGCTGGTGCCTTCGCCGAGATTTGCAAGCAAGTCCTCTGCTGCAGAGGTGTCTCCTGCCCAGGCCATGGAGGGTTCAAACAACTTGCAAGCAAGCAAGCAAGCACACAAACACGTGGACACGCAAAGCAAACAACACAAACACAAAGACACGAAGACACAAGCGCACCCACACACAAAAACACACGCACGCAAGCAGGCAGGCAGGCAGGCAGGCAGGCAGGCAGCCAGGCAGGCAGGCAGAACTGACAGGACAACACAAGACAAGAGCCTGGCGATGCGGTTGGCACGGCCACGCGAAAGTCAGCAGAAAGCGCCATCCTGGCAGTGGAAAACAGCTTCAGAATCTCAGAATCTGCCGGTCCCCCTCTCAAATCCGGCATCCCTAACGCGGCCTCTGTGTGCCCAGACGGCGGAATGTCAGGCGCCGGACAGGCAGGAAGGCCTGACAACTCACGTCCCATCACACCAACGAATACGCCTCAAAACCAAACAGAAAAACAAGAGCGCAGCATAGCGCAGCCCAATTCAAGCAAGACTCAATGCGTAGAACCTCCACCTCAGCTGGCTGAGCACTTTTGCTGGTTTTCGTGCATGCCTGGATGCATCAAGAACCCCGGGCAGGTTAAGCATCTGCCCCGTGGTTCAAACAGTGCATGCAAGGGATGATCAAGCTTCCTAGCTGAGTGCCAGTATGTGCTGCAGGTGGCATGTCACAATAATCCGGGCGGCCTGTTCTTGTCGTACACCTGGCAAAAACCATGGGAGAGAACCCAATGTGCGCGACCATTCTTCGCCTGCCTCCGCATATGGGACGTGGCATCGTGGTATCGTCTAAATGGGACCCAGGCTGTTTTTCCTTGGTTGCTACCTCAAAGCGGGTACCCTGAAAAACTACATGGCGCCCGGACGAAGAGCCCGCCTGCACTGCGGCTGATGGCCCCCTGCACAAGGCCGCGCAGGGCCTCCGCTGGCATCAAGCTGAAACACTGCCCCACCCTTTGCCCCATCGAAACTGCAATCTTTGCATTCTGGTCTGGTGCCAAGAAAGGTCCAGGCAAACTCCGTCCGAAACGAAGGACGATGAATCCAGCTGAACGTGTCTCAAAGTAGGAAAGCTGCCAAAAGGTGGTGTTTCTCTCTGAACTCCCTTTCGAAGCAAAACACAAAGGCATCCTCAAAAAAGACCCACCCTCACCCAACCACCTACCCTGACACTAGCTCTTGCTTTGCCTGCGTCAATCGCCACCGTGCCTGATCAGAGGCCAGCTCCGTCGCTGAGGTGCCGTTCAAGTCAAGAGCCACACGCATGCTCAGGCTCCCTGGTGAAGGCAAGTGATTCCGGCAGGCCACAGGCTTGTCCCATGGCGAACCCCAAACGTGTGTGGTTATTGCATTGAACCAAATGCCAGCACTTCAAGCTGCTGCCACAACTTTGTTGCAAAAGTCGCAAGCGTCTAAATGCTGAGCAGGTGCCATACACGTAGACGCTGCCATTCCACGGCTCGGACTCATTTCCTAGGAGTTGAAAACCGAGAAACAACTTTTGTCAATGGCCAAACTTCCCGTCCACGGGCAACAAGTCGCACCGCCTAGTCTGAAAGCCTCGCCCCTTTGTTGCTATCTTGTCATGGGCCTTACGCATCCTTCAGCGGCGTCCACTGGAACAAACAACAAAACACCTGAGCAGCGCTGACTCTCGAACTCCCCAAAGATCCCTTCCGGCTATGCGAGTGTCGCAAAAACCAAATCGCTGAAATGCATCCGCAAGGCCAAAGATGGTGGTGGTGGCCATGGTCGTGTTGCCATCTGTGAAGGTGTTGGTAGTGGTGAAGGCGATGGATGAGGTGGTTGTCCGGGTGAAGGTGGCGTTGCTCAAAGTTGCTGTGAGTGTGGTAAAGTGAGTTTGAGTGGTCATAGTAGTAGTAATGTTGCTACCAGTGGTGTAGCCTGTCGTATAGGTGGTGCTCGTTGTAGAACCCGTCGTCGTGCTCGTATTGTAAATAGTCTCAGCCTCGAAAGTGGATGAAAAACGGGTAGAAGTCGTCCAGCTGGTTGTACTGTTGCTTGCCATGGTGGTCGTCAGGGATGAGGATGACGTGGTGAATGTAGTGCTAGTCGTGGATGAGGTGGTGGTGTAAACTGTCAGGTTGTCAGTGCTGTCAGGCGCGGACGCGTTGGTGGATGTGGTGGTCGAGCTGGTGGTACTGTTGCTTGCTGTGGTAGTGCTCAGGGATGAGGATGACGTGGTGAATGTAGTACTAGTCGTGGATGAGGTAGTGGTGTAAACTGTCAGGTTGTCAGTGCTGTCAGGCGCGGACGCGTTGGTGGATGTGGTGGTCGAGCTGGTGGTACTGTTGCTTGCTGTGGTAGTGCTCAGGAATGAGGATGACGTGGTGAATGTAGTACTGGTCGTGGATGAGGTGGTGTAAACTGTCAGGTTGTCAGTGCTGTCAGGCGCGGACACGTTGGTGGATGCGGTGGTCCAGCTGGTGGTACTGTTGCTTGCCGTGGTAGTGATCAGGGATAAGGATGACGTGGTGAATGTAGTCGTGGATGAGGTGGTGGTGTAAACTGTCAGGTTGGCCGTGCTGTCAGGCGCGGAGGCGTTTGTGGACGTGGTGGTCCAGCTGGTTGAAGTGTTGCTTGCTGTAGAGGTCAGGGATGTAGATGATGTGAAGGTGGTGCTGGTCGTGGTTGTTGTTGTGGTGAAAATTGTCAAGTTGCCTGTGTTGTCAGCTGTGGACGTCGTGCCGCTTGAAGTTGTGGTTGTGTTGGTGGACATGGTGGTCCAGCTGGTGGAGTTGCTTGCCGTAGTGGTCAGGGATGTGAATGCTATGAAACTGGTGCTAGTTGTGGATAAGGTAGTAGTGTAAATCGTCAGGTTGCCCATGCTGTCAGGTACGGACGCATTGGTGGACGTGGTGGTCCAGCTGGTGGAAGTGTTGCTTGCTGTAGTGGTCAGGGACGTGAATGATGTGAATAATGTGAAGGTCGTGCTGGTCGTGGATGATGTCAGGTTGCCCGTGCTGTCAGGCGCGGAGGCGTTTGTGGACGTGGTGGTCCAGCTGGTTGAAGTGTTGCTTGCTGTAGAGGTCAGGGATGTGGATGATGTGAAGGTGGTGCTGGTCGTGGTTGTTGTTGTGGTGAAAATTGTCAAGTTGCCTGTGTTGTCAGGTGCGGACGTCGTGTCGCTTGAAGTTGTGGTTGTGTTGGTGGACGTGGTGGTCCAGCTGGTGGAGTTGCTTGCCGTAGTGGTCAGGGACGTGAATGCTATGTAGCTGGTGCTAGTTGTGGATAAGGTAGTAGTGTAAACTGTCAGGTTGCCCGTGCTGTCAGGCGCGGACACGTTGGTGGACGTGGTGGTCCAGCTGGTGGTAGTGTTGCTTGCTGTAGAGGTCAGGGATGTGGATGATGTGAAGGTGGTGCTGGTGGTGGTTGTTGTTGTGGTGAAAATTGTCAAGTTGCCTGTGTTGTCAGGTGCGGACGTCGTGTCGCTTGAAGTTGTGGTTGTGTTGGTGGACATGGTGGTCCAGCTGGTGGAGTTGCTTGCCGTAGTGGTCAGGGATGTGAATGCTATGAAACTGGTGCTAGTTGTGGATAAGGTAGTAGTGTAAATCGTCAGGTTGCCCATGCTGTCAGGTACGGACGCATTGGTGGACGTGGTGGTCCAGCTGGTGGAAGTGTTGCTTGCTGTAGTGGTCAGGGACGTGAATGATGTGAATAATGCGAAGGTCGTGCTGGTCGTGGATGATGTCAGGTTGCCCGTGCTGTCAGGCGCGGAGGCGTTTGTGGACGTGGTGGTCCAGCTGGTTAAAGTACTGCTTGCTGTAGAGGTCAGGGATGTGGATGATGTGAAGGTGGTGCTGGTCGTGACTGATGTTGTAGTGAAAATTGTCAGGTTGCCAGTCCTGTCAGGTCGGGACGTTGTGTCGCTTGCAGTTGTGGTTGTGTTGGTGGCTGTGGTGGTCCAGCTGGTTGAGTTGCTTGCCGTAGTCGTCAGGGATGTGAATGCAGTGAAAATGGTGCTAGTTGTGGATGTGGTGGTCCTGCTGCTTGTAGTGTTTGTCTCCGTGGTGGTTGTCGGCGATGTGGTGAAGGCACTGCTGGTTGTGGACTGGGTTGTCGTGTGGGTTGTCGTATTGGTTGTGCTGCTGCTATCCGTCCAAGTTGTAGTGTCAGTTGTGCTTCTTGACGTGTTTGTCCAGGTGGTCGTCCAGCTGCTCGATGATGTCCGGCTTGTTGTAGTGTTTGTCTCCGTGGTGGTTGTCGGCGATGTGGTGAAGGCACTGCTGGTTGTGGACCGGGTGGTCGTGTGGGTTGTTGTATTGCTTGTGCTGCTGCTATCCGTCCAAGTTGTAGTGTCAGTTGTGGTTCTTGACGTGTTTGTCCAGGTGGTCGTCCAGCTGCTCGACGTGGTCCAGCTTGTTGTAGTGTTTGTCTCCGTGGTGGTTGTCGGCGATGTGGTGAAGGCACTGCTGGTTGTGGACTGGGTTGTCGTGTGGGTTGTCGTATTGGTTGTGCTGCTGCTATCCGTCCAAGTTGTAGTGTCAGTTGTGCTTCTTGACGTGTTTGTCCAGGTGGTCGTCCAGCTGCTCGACGTGGTCCAGCTTGTTGTAGTGTTTGTCTCCGTGGTGGTTGTCGGCGATGTGGTGAGGGCACTGCTGGTTGTGGACTGGGTGGTCGTGTGAGTTGTTGTATTGCTTGTGCTGCTGCTATCCGTCCAAGTTGTAGTGTCAGTTGTGGTTCTTGACGTGTTTGTCCAGGTGGTCGTCCAGCTGCTCGACGTGGTCCAGCTTGTTGTAGTGTTTGTCTCCGTGGTGGTTGTCGGCGATGTGGTGAGGGCACTGCTGGTTGTGGACTGGGTGGTCGTGTGAGTTGTTGTATTGCTTGTGCTGCTGCTATCCGTCCAAGTTGTAGTGTCAGTTGTGGTTCTTGACGTGTTTGTCCAGGTGGTCGTCCAGCTGCTCGACGTGGTCCAGCTTGCTGTAGTGTTTGTCTCCGTGGTGGTTGTCGGCGATGTGCTGAAGGCACTGCTGGTTGTGGACTGGGTGGTCGTGTGAGTTGTTGTATTGCTTGTGCTGCTGCTATCCGTCCAAGTTGTAGTGTCAGTTGTGGTTCTTGACGTGTTTGTCCAGGTGGTCCAGCTGCTCGACGTGGTCCAGCTTGTTGTAGTGTTTGTCTCCGTGGTGGTTGTCGGCGATGTGGTGAAGGCACTGCTGGTTGTGGACTGGGTGGTCGTGTGGGTTGTCGTATTGGTTGTGCTGCTGCTATGTGTGCCAGTTGTACTGTCAGTGGTGGTGCTTGACGTATGTGTTGAGGTGGTTGTCCAGCTGCTTGTTATGGTCCACCTTTTTGTGATGGTTGTTGACGTGGCGGATGTGGTGAAGGTACTGCTGATCGTGGATGAGGTTGGTGTTCTGTCACTTGTGGTAGTTGTTGTTGCAGTGCTAGATTCTGAAAAGACCTCGGAGAAAAACACAACAACACACAACCGAGCGTGACTATCATGAGAGATGAAATCATCCTCAGGGCTGCACGCTTGTTGTAAATGTCTTCTCACTGTCCCCTTGTGCCACAACCACCTGCGCATCAGATACCTTGGCGTGTCAGCACGCACAAAGTTTGCACTTCAAAGCACCTCTCTTGCAACATCTTGCAACAGTAATTACGCTGCACCAATCAGCCATCCAGAACTCAAAAAGAAAACAACTTGAAACATCTTGCCAGGTCATTCCCAAAATCGCGCTTTGGCAGGCACTGCTCCCTTTGGCAGTCAAGGCTCGCTGGCTGCGTCCACGTTCACGCTGTCCAGGTCAGCGTCCTGCGCGGCATGATCATGCCACCATGGATGGCAGCTCAGCAAATGTGCCCAAATGGACTCGGGCAGTTTCAAGCTTCCAAGCCAGGCCTTGAATGCATCACGCCACTGTTGCGAGTCTGACAGCTGCCGCGAGATTGCTTCGCTACCGCCTGCAGGCGACGTGCCCCCGGGTTCCAAAGCGCAAACACAGCGGATATCTGAAATCGAGAAACACCATGCAAGGCGTTATGCCCTATTGTGTCTGCATGGCGCTTTGCTTGCACCTCTGCTTGCACTGGAAGAGTTCAGAGGCCCTTCCACCGCTGCACTGCCATTCCAGGCTGAGCTCTTGTTTCCCCCCCCTCCTTCGCAGGTAGCAACCGTAGTGGTGCAAAGAGCCCATAGAACACTCATAGAAAAACAGACCAAATGCCGAGCCTTGTTCGAGACTGGCAAGCAAGCTCTCTGCCGCAGAGGTGTCTCCTTGCCGCTACAAGGAAAATGGACAACCCAGAAGAAGCTGACCCAAAGACTTTCGCACGGCTCTGCCTGGTGATGCGGCGGGCACGGCCATGCGAAAGTCAGCAGAGAGCGCCATCCTGGCATGTAAAAAGAGCTTCAGAAGTGTTTCAGAATCTCTCATCAGCAAGCCTCTGCGTGCCCAGGCGGCGGTACGTCAGGCGCCGGGCCGGCAAGAAAGCCTGCAAAAGCAAACAAGTAAAGAATAGCTTCGAGGAATGCATGTGAACCCTGCAAAAAAAAAATGAATGCCAGCCGAGGCTCAATGCGAAGAATCTCGACCTCAGCTGCGTCCGCATGCCAGTGCATTGCGTGGCCAACGAGATGGCCAAACAATTCCCTACAAGCTTTTGAGATACAAAAACATCACAACCCCGAGAAAAAAGACATTGTCCCATCCTCTTGAATGCAAGCTGAAACTTATTGCCAAGCATCATGCTCCGGCGGCACACCTGCTACAAAAGGGAGCACAGCTTGTGCCAAAACGTACCCGAACAAAAGCGCGCAATGACAGAAAGCTCGCCGCTTACCGCAACACCCGCCTGTGCCGCGGCTGATGGCGCCTTGGACAAGGCTACGCAATGCCTGCGGAGCTTCGGAGCGCAGCTTGAATGTGCGTCCTGTCTCTCTCGCGTTCCATTTTGCAATCTTCGTCCAAACGATGCACTCTGCCTGGGTTGAGGCCAGCCCCAGCGAGCTGCCATTCAAGCCGAAAGCAACGCGAAGGCTCAGGCTGCCTGAGGTGCACTCAAGTGACCCTCTCTCTGCAGGACACTTCAAGCAAGTGATGCTTTCAAGCATCACTACCTGACTGCAAACAAGATGCCGAGCACGAAAACACTGGTGTTCGATGCGTCAGTCTCGTTCTCTCCTTTGGAGTCAAATAAAACACGATGTCAGGATGCTACATGCCATGCCTGTGGACAGGGGAAAATGCAGCCCCGGCAAGCACAAGCTCGAATTCAATGCTCCAATCGCAACAGATTGAAATGCAGCTAGGTGACCAATTCCCAAGCCGTTTGACGTGGTGATATTGCTGCTGCTGTCACTTGTACTGGTCGCGGATGATGTTGTACTGGTGGTAGCGTTGGTGGTTGTCCAGCTGCTTGTCGTTGTCCAGCTTCTTGTAGTGTTTGTCCCCGTGGTTGTCGACAATGTAGTGAAGGAAGTGCTGCTTGTGGACCTGGTGGTCGTGTGGGTTGTGGTGCTGTTTGTGCTGGTGCCATCTGTGCCAGTTGTACTGTCAGTTGTGCTGCTTGATGTATTTGTCCAGGTGGTTGTCCAGCTGCTCGACGTGGTCCAGCTGGTTGTAGTGTTTGTCTCCGTGCTGGTTTTCGGCGATGTGGTGAAGGCACTGCTGGTTGTGGACTGGGTGGTCGTGTGGGTTGTCGTGTTGCTTGTGCTGCTGCTATCTGTGCCAGTTGTACTGTCAGTTGTGCTGCTTGATGTATTTGTCCAGGTGGTCGTCCAACTACTTGTCGTGGTCCAGCTTGCTGTAGTGTTTGTCTCCGTGGTGGTTGTCGGCAATGTGGTGAAGGCACTGCTGGTTGCGGACCGGGTCGTCGTGTGGGTTGTCGTATTGCTTGTGCTGCTGCTATCCGTCCAAGTTGTAGTGTCAGTTGTGGTTCTTGACGTGTTTGTCCAGGTGGTCGTCCAGCTGCTCGACGTGGTCCAGCTTGTTGTAGTGTTTGTCTGCGTGGTGGTCGTCGGCAATGTAGTAAAGGCACTGCTGGTTGTGGACCGGGTGGTCGTGTGGGTTGTCGTATTGGTTGTGCTGCTGCTATCCGTCCAAGTTGTAGCGTCAGTTGTGGTTCTTGCCGTGTTTGTCCACATGGTCGTGTTTGTCTGCGTGGTGGTCGTCGGCGATGTGGTGAAGGCACTGCTGGTTGTGGACTGGGTGGTCGTGTGGGCTGTCGTATTGCTTGTTGTGCTGCTATCCGTCCAAGTTGTAGTGTCAGTTGTGGTTCTTGACGTGCTTGTCCAGGTGGTCGTCCAGCTGCTCGACGTGGTCCGGCTTGCTGTAGCGCTAGTCCCCGTGGTTGTCGGCGAGATGGTGAAGGCACTGCTGCTTGTGGACTGGGTGGTTGTGTGGGTTGTGGTGTTGTTTGTGCTGCTTCTGCCTACGCCAGTTGTACTTTCTGTTGTGGCGCTTGAGGTAGTTGTCCAGGTAGTCGTCCAGCTGCTTGCTATGGTCCAGCTTGTTGCGATAGTTGTTGACGTGGCGGATGTGGTCAAGGTACTTCTGATCGTGGATGAGGTTGGAATTCCGTCACTTGTGGTAGTTGTTGTTGCAGTGCTAGATTCTGAAAAGACCTCGGGGAAAAAGACAGCACGCAACCGACCATGACTGTCATGAGAGATGAGATCATCCTCAGGGCTGCACGCTTGTGGTAAATGTCTGCTCACCGTCCCCTTGTGCCACAACCACCTGCGCATCAGATACCTTGGCGTGTCAGCACGCACGAGATTTGCACTTCAAAGCACCTCTCTTGCAACATCTTGCAACAGTAATTACGCTGCACCAATCTGCCATCCAGAACTCAGAAAGGAAACAACTTGAAACATCTTGCCAGGTCATTCCCCAAATCGCGCTTTGAACACTGCTCCCTTTGGCAGTCAAGGTTCGCTGGCTGCGTCCACGTTCACGCTGTCCAGGTCAGCGTCCTGCGCGGCATGATCATGCCACCATGGATGGCAGCTCAGCAAATGTGCCCAAATGGACTCGGGCAGTTTCAAGTTTCCAAGCCAGGCCTTGAATGCATCACGCCACTGTTGCGAGTCTGACAGCTGCCGCGAGATTGCTTCACTACCGCCTGCAGGCACAGCGCACACTGGGAAGCGGAGACTGGAACACCATGAAAAGCGTTGTGTCCCATGGTGTCCGTGTAGCGGATTGACCATATGACACCCCGTTTGCTGGGACTGAGCAAGTTCAGAGACCCGTCGCCGCACTGCAAGCAATGAAAGAACAATGTGGCTCAAGCAATCGCCGCGGATCAGTTGAAAGGGTGAGAAAAGGAACATCGAACCGCGTGCGCCTTCTGACAGACTGGCACGCAAGTTGTCCGCTGCAGAAGTGTCCCCTGCCACCAGGCAACAATCGACAAACCGGCCCTGTCGCTAGCAGTGCAGGCAAACCTTTGCCATTGCACGGCTCTGCCTGGTGATGCGGCGGGCACGGCCATGCGAAAGTCAGCAGAGAGCGCCATCCTGGCATGTAAAAAAGGGCTTCAGAAGTGTTTCAGAATCTCTCATCAGCGAGCCTCTGCGTGCCCAGGCGGCGGTACGTCAGGCGCCGGGCCGGCAAGAAAGCCTGCAAAAGCGAACAAGCAAAGAATAGCTTCGAGGAATGCATGTGAACCCTGCAAAGAAAACAATGAATGCCAGCCGAGGCTCAATGCGAAGAATTTCGACCTCAGCTGCGTCGGCATGCCAGTGCATTGCGTGGCCAACGAGATGGCCAAACAATTCCCTACAAGCTTTTGAGATACAAAAACATCACAACCCCAAGAAAAATGACATTGTCCCATCCTCTTGAATGCAAGCTGAAACTTACTGCCAAGCATCATGCTCCAGCGGCACACCTGCTACAAAAGGGAGCACAGCTTGTGCCAAAACGTACCCGAACAAAAGCGCGCAATGACAAGAAAGCTTGCCGCTTACCGCAACACCCGCCTGTGCCGCGGCTGATGGCGCCTTGGACAAGGCTACGCAATGCCTGCGGAGCTTCGGAGCGCAGCTTGAATGTGCGTCCTGTCTCTCTCGCGTTCCATTTTGCAATCTTCGTCCAAACGATGCACTCTGCCTGGGTTGAGGCCAGCCCCAGCGAGCTGCCATTCAAGCCGAAAGCAACGCGAAGGCTCAGGCTGCCTGAGGTGCACTCAAGTGACCCTCTCTCTGCAGGACACTTCAAGCAAGTGATGCTTTCAAGCATCACTACCTGACTGCAAACAAGATGCCGAGCACGAAAACACTGGCGTTCGATGCGTCAGACTCGTTCTCTCCTTTGGAGTCAACTAAAACACGATGTCAGGATGCTACATGCCATGCCTGTGGACAGGGGAAAATGCAGCCCCGGCAAGCACAAGCTCGAATTCAATGCTCCAATCGCAACAGATTGAAATGCAGCTAGGTGACCAAATCCCAAGCCGCGCGTCGTGCTCATAGGTTGGGTTGTCGCTGTTGACGTGGTGGTGCTACTGCTGCTGGCGCTGGCAGTGGTCATCAAGCTTTCATCTGTCAAAGTTGCACTGGTTGTAGAGGTCCACATTCTCGTGGTCGAGAAGGTTGTGCTGGTGCTCGTGTTAATCGCGTTGATGGTTGCCGTGTGGGTGGCAGTGTCAGACTCTGTGCTTGTTGTATTTGTCCAAGTGTTCGTCCAGCTGCTTGTGCCAGTTGTAGTGTCAGTTGTGCTGCTTGATGTATTTGCCCAGGTTGTCGACCAACTGCTTGTCATGGTCCAGCTTGTTGTAGTGTTTGTCCCCGTGGTTGTCGGAGATGTGGGGAACGCACTGCTGCTTGTGGACTGGGTGGTCGTGGCAGTTGTGGTGCTGTTTGTGCTGCTGCTTTCTGTGCCAGTTGTGGTGTCAGTTGTGCTGCTTGATGTATTGGTCCAGGTGGTCGACCAACTGCTTGTCATGGTCCAGCTTGTTGTAGTGTTTGTCCCCGTGGTTGACGGCAACGTAGTGAAGGCACTGCTGCTTGTGGACTGGGTGGTCGTGTCGGTTGTGGTGCTGTTTGTGCTTCTGCTACCTGTGCCGCTTGTAGTATCAGTTGTGATGCTCCATGTATTTACCCATGTGGTCGTCCATCTACTTGTTGTGGTCCCGCTTGTTGTAGTGTTTGTCCCCGTGCTTGTCGGAGATGTGGGGAACGCACTGCTGCTTGTGGACTGGGTGGTGGTGTCGGTTGTGGTGCTGTTTGTGCTGCCGCTATCTGTGCCAGCTCTACTGTCAGTTGTGCTGCTTGATGTATTTGTCCAGGTGGTTGTCCAGCTGCTTGTCATTGTCCAGCTTGTCGTAGTGCTTGTCCCCGTGGTTGTCGCCAATGTGGTGAAGGCGCTGCTGCTTGTGGACTGAGTGGTCGTGGGGGTTGTGGTGCTGTTTGTTCTGCTGTTTGTGCTGCTGCTATCTGTGCCAGTTGTACTTTCTGTTGTGGTGCTTGAGGTAGCTGTCCCGGTAGTCGTCCAGCTACTTGTTGATGTGGCTGTACTGGTGGTTGTGTTGGTTGCAGTGACAATTGCAGTGATGGCTGCAGTGATTCTTGCAGGGCTGGTCTCAGTCCTGGATACAGTTGTGGAGGTTGTGCTGGTAGTTGTCTCAGTTGAGGTGGTTGTGTTGCTGCTGGTTGCACTGGCCGTAGCCCACATGCTGGCAGTCGATGAGGTTGTGCTGGTGGTCGTGTTGGTTGTGTCATTTTCCCGTCCATTGTCCAGCGTTGTGTGGGCTACGTTGGATTTTGCAAGGGCCGTCGCCCTTCTCGAGAAAAACATGCGCGTTGGCACCTCTAATTGCCCTGCAGGGCGTGATTTGCCCTCTGAGCTTCTGGCTGCCTTTGTAGCAATTCCAAAGGGCGTGTCCTGAGTGGCAAACACCACCCTGCAAGGGCTCTCTGGCACGAGTTGTTCCAAACGCCCTTTCACAAGGGTGCAGGCTTGCCCATGGAAATCAACAGGACGCAATCCCAATTGCGACTTTTGTGCCTTGCTCATTGTTTCTGATTTTGAGGCTCAGCAACCCTACGGCACCGTGAGTGACTACGGAAGATCCAAGCATCGACCCCCAAAGCCGCAAGCTTTCGCAAGCTTCTGGCAGTGGGAGCGCGCGCGTCTGACTTAGCCTCTGTGCGCCTTGGTTCTTGGTCTCATCAATGCAGGCCCAGAACCAATGTGCTTCAATCGGCAAGGATGAAAGGTTGGCGAGAGAAAAACTGCATGCAAACCCCTTGCAACCAGCGCGGGATCCAGTCGGGATCCGCCAAGAAGCACTTTGGCGCCCTCTGGCACCAGGCTTGGGTCAGACTGCAAAAGAATCAGCGATAGCCTCGGGGCTACAGTCAGGGTCTAACTCCGCACTTGCTTCTGAGGCTGTGGCTGAGGTACGTCTTTTCGACGATCTAAGCTGAGCCCTGTTCCTAGAGAACCTCAGATCCAAAGCGCGACAAGGGCAGTGTGCCAACATCGGAATTTGAACCCCCCAAAACGGATTTGGCTTTTCCTTTGGCCTCTCCTTGCGCCGACCTAAAACACATACTCACATCTGCGATCCCCTCAGCCCAGTAGCGGCAGAGCTCCTTAAGCACGCGTGAATTCGGGAAAAGCCGCTTGGCCAGGACCTGGCAGCGATCCGAATGTCCAAGCCCGTCACCCCTGCGACAAGTGACCTGAAAGAAAGTGGGATTTGGAGGGTGCCACTGAAAAGCTGGCGGGGTCGTAGCGGGTGTTTCTCCAGTGACATGGCCCGCTGACGTCCCTTGTTTCGCCAAGGGGCGCAAAAGCGGCGTGGCGCATTTCGCAACCTAGGCGTGTGATCCCGTGTGGTGCGTAGCTCCCCTGACCTGTTTAGCAGGAGGAATACATAGGGGTGGCGTGTGCAAAATTCAATCGTCCACCGCCATTGGTCGAATAATCAAAAATAACAAACAGGGCTGTCCCCCATGTTGAAACACGTTTTCGCCACTATTTGAACTCCGAGTCCCCTGAGGAAAACAAACTTGGTGGGCGGCATCCCCAATAGCACCTCGCCAGAGCCCTTCCACAACCTGCTGAGCTCAAAGGTTCAGCTTTCAGCTGTTGGGGAAAAACACTGGTCTGGCAAAACTGAAAAGGTCCAAATCCCCTTCCTATTGGGGGGGGGGGGGTGGGGGATGATGGGCTACTTGCACCAGGAGGACAAACAGAGCTCAATGCACCATACTTGCCACGTGGCCGCCCCAGCCATCGAAGCCGCCGCAAAGAGCGGCACAACGCAGCTGAGAACTGGCAGGACTCAAGCAATCATGGACACCCAGCATTGCACTGAAGCAGATGGTTCAATTCCCGGTAGGCGTCAATAAATAAGTCAAGGGGATGAGTAAACCAGAATCGAATTCGCCACGTACTGTCACCCAATGTAGTCTAGGTGATGTTGATTTATAAGGGGTGTCTCCTTAAAGAGGAAATCCCTCATGCTGTGTGGAAGGATCTCCCTAGTAATCCACCAGGTTGAGCACATGTTGCGTAAGATCGCATGCACGATAGAGGCATGCTGAGCTTGGCGCTTGGTGAGCTCGTCTCGCATCACCTGTGGAGTGCCGTCAAACGGGCGTGTCTTTCTTGGGAGGACCCCAGAATGGTGGTTTTCCTTTTGGTTCTCATTTAAAGCCACAAACAAACACCTGCACAAGGGTTTCTGGAAGACAATTTTCCTTTTGAGGGGACTCCTGTGCAAGCTCCATGTTTGTTTTTGGGAGGGTGCCCTCAAAAACAAGACCCCGGATCAAGGCCTGTGTCTGAAGCGCGGGCAGTCCATTGGCACGCGCCTGAGACATCCCTACTGGCAAGAACGTGGAGCTCCCCTTCCACACAGTTTGTCCCGGTTGGGGGTGTCAAAGCCACCGCTGCCACCGCCCCTTTGCTTCACAACGAATCCCTGGGGCCGCAGACCGCTGCGCACCGACGGCCAAGCGCCGCCTGCGAACGCCTCAGCAGGCAGTGGGTTCCTTCTAAACCAGGCAAGGGGTGCTAGTAACATCAAACAAGACATGCCCACTTGTGCGCACTCCACAACTGCTACTTTATTTCCGCGCCTCTTCGGCGCATAGAGTGAACAACCTCAGGTGGGCTGATTGCCCTTTCCGATGCGACAGCCAGCAATTCGCAGGAGCTGCCAAACCCACCACGCACAGGGTTAATGTTAATGTTAATGCCAACCCCGGTCTCCAAGGAGTGAATCACATCCACTCCTGCGTGAGAAGAACCGCAAACATCTGCACCCCTTCAGCTATCTGAAAGGAAAGATTCCGCCGCGATGTCTGTATGTGGCATGGGAATACCCGAGCTGTGGGTCGCCTTCCCTCTGACCGCCCTCTTCTCTCTCCGCTCCCTCCCCCCCATTTTAAATGGCCACATACATGGGCGTTCCTTGGTGCGAGCTGGAACCCATTTTTGTTAAAACCCATTGAGGGCCCCCTGATCAACGGAAAGCGACACAACATTGCTGAAAGTTGCCAGGAAGCCCCAGCACAAGCAGCTGGCGAATGCTCCCGCGCATACATCCGGCTAGTGCGATTCTCGCTCCATGGGAGAGTACGAGTCAGAAATGTCGATGCATGCTCTGAGTCTGAGCTTGTCATTGTGTTTTTGGGCACGCTATCATTGTGGTTTGTGTCTTGTTTACTTACTTACTTACTTACTTACTTACTTACTTACTTACTTACTTACTTACTTACTTACTTACTTACTTACTTACTTACTTACTTACTTACTTACTTATATATTTCGTTATTTATTTATTTAACTATGTATTTATCTATGTTTATTTGTTGTTTGTTTGTTTATTTATTTGGGTGGGTCTGTGCACAAAAAGCGCCGTGTTGTTGCGGGGCACGGATGCGTCGCTTGATGGCCATGCACGTTGCTACCTTGTTGGTGTGTTTCTTCCAGATCTGATGGCCGAAAATGCAAGTTGGCTCAGAAATGCACGGCTTCGACAGGCTTGCCTCGCAACAACATCGCCATAGTCTGCAAGGGACACCAACACAAACCAATCACACTGAGTCTTGCCATCCGCCTGCCCAGCCAGCGCGCTCCAAGCCCGACCCCAGTCCTGAAAGGCAGCGCGAGGGAATCACAACATATGTGGCTGCGTCTCTTTTTTTTGAGGGTAGTTGACTCAAAGGGAAACTAAAGGAAAACCACTGTGCACAGGTCCCGCACTGCTGGTTGAAGGAGGGTCCTTTCAAATCATTTCTCGAAGTGGGCTGGGAATTTTCCCTATTTATGAAAAGGAGCTGCCAAACCTGGCGGGGAGGCTTTGTTGTGGCTCCTGTCGTGGAAGAACCGCTACGTGTCGCGACACGGCCTTGTAAAACCGGACAGCCCATCTCGACCTTGAGAGGGCTTTTTAAAAGTGATCTGATCTGAGCGCAAAGCGCTTCAACGTATAGTTGGCTCGGCGCTTGTTCTCGGACCAGCAGCAGGCGCAGGGTTAGACAATGAAATAACGCAGAAAAGTATATCTCTCAGAAGACCAACCAGCCTCGTCACAATGCTAGCGTTGCTGGCTACTCACTGTGGCGCTCCTGCCGCCTGATCTTGCGCGCGCGAGGAGAAGCAGGATCCTCGAAAAGAGGGCGCGCTGTCGCCAGGCACCAAGCATGCCCGCCCCCTCACAGCAAGACCGATCACAGAATACGCTCTGTTGATTCTGTGGAGCAATACCCATTCTGTGGACACCACAGCATCCGGTTTTCGTGAAGTTCTTTAACATTGGAGCAAAGCCCATCCGCGAGGAACAGGTCCGAACGCTTAACTTCAATCAGATGCCCAAAGCTGGAGAAGCTTTGCAGCAAGCTTGCCTGGAGGCACAAGCCTGGGGGCTGAAAGTCCCAACGCAGGCCCCGCTGAAGAGCAGGCGTCTTGGGCCCCGCCAGCCAACCCGAGCAGACAGCTGCTGAGAAGGACCGCAATGAGATCACCCAGTCAAAGTCAGCTGAACAGAAGACAGGGTGGAGGACGCCCCTATGGACGAACTGGTCGTGGCGCCGGCGACAACCAACTCCGTCAGTAGCGCTACGATCCGGCCTGGAAGCGCCTGAAAAGGCAAGGTTGTCGACGCGAACGCACTAAAGACCGAGGCAGCATGTTTCCAGCCGAATATTTGTTTAGCGTGTTTGCCCCCAACAGGACCGCAAGTAATGCGTCATCGGCAACGGGGTGAACTACCCCCGCGCCATAGCATCTCACATCGCCGAGCTCGGCTTGACGCGCGCGGAGGCGGAAGTCAAAGAAGGATCGCAGCCGCGGACCCGCCCGCGTGGAGGCCCGAGGCGTGCCGAGACATGCTTGAAGCACATGCTGGCCACGCCCGCGCCCAATGTCCGCAGTCCGCGGGGCAGTGGCTGCCTGGACTACTGTGGGGACCGGTCTCGCCCGCCGCGCTGCCTGCGACGGCCGCTGTGGCGAGAACCATCGCAATGTTCTCAGCTCCGTTCAACTCAGCGCCCGTGAGAGCCTCCATGATGGGGAGCCTGTTTTCCACGAAAAGCATCGAAGAGCAGCGAGTTGCTCAGCTGATGGTTGGCTGTCTGTGCCGTGTTGCCGTGCAAGTCCGTTTCGTGCTTGCTCCCATTCCAAGAACAAAGCCGCTGGCAGCTCAGGGCAGCAAACAGCACAAATCCGATTCTTCCCATAAGCTTCATAGCCAGTTTTGAGCAACCTTGCCCATGGTTGCAGTGCTGCAGGGATCAACTCGTTGACGTCTCTTTGTGTGACTTTATCCAGGGCATCTATGTAGCGTTGCTCGACCCGGGCGGATGTTGAGCCGGGCAAATGTTTGAGCCAAATGTTGAACAGGATTAAACAGGAAGGGCAACTATCAGCCTTTCTAGCACCGAACCTTCTGACATACTGCTTCATTGTTGCGACTTCCGGCAATCGCAAGAATGCTAGGTCCCATGGAGCTTGCGGGAGCCGATGCAGGACCCTGGTTGTTCTTTGCAGGTGATGCTTGGGCTTGGAAACTTCTTGTGTGGGTCATGGCTCCCGGTAGGAGTCCTTAGAAAAGTATAAACTAATATCACTATCTGTCTGAGCTCCCCAGTGAGCCCAGCAAGAGATCCAGAGCCAGCCCCACTTGCACCAAGTCAGCACACGGCAGGCCTGCAATTCTTGGCGAACTCTGCGCAGCGAAATTCGCGCCGCGGCAACGGCTTCCAGACTTTCAGCCAAAATGCTCGGCGAACTCAGCATCTCTTTGCTACCGTGCCCACAAGACCAGGCAACCAAGGCCTAAACCTTGCATCCTGCATTTCGGCAGTGCCCTTTAGCTTTCGTGGCTCACAGTTCAGCCGCCTTTGTCGCACACGTGAGCAAGCACGCACAGTACGGGGCGCGCGGTGCTGAGGCGCACTTCAATCAGGCGCCTGTCAACCTCGGCGAGGGGGAACATTCTCAAAGCGCGGCTTGTGCAACGAACAACCCAACATTGGTGACCAGCATGCCTTTGCGCAGGCCAAGTGGCACAGGAAGCACGCTGGGCTTGCGCATGCTGGAAGAATTGCTCAAAACCTCAGCTCAGTTGGGTGTGTTGATTGGTGTCTGCTTCCCTGACCAGGAGAATCTCTGAGCCTCAGACACGCCTACCTTTGCCATCTCTTTTCTCACTCTATCTCTTCCCGCATACTCGCCCAACACACACCACAGAGTGAAGTGAGAGTGTTTTGGAAACAGTCGTTAGGATTCACATGTAGATGGGGGAGGAATGTCTTTCTTGTCATTCACCTGCTCGCTTCCTTGCTTTCTATCAGTAACTATCCGATGAAGAATGACAAACTTCACCTGGAAACGTGCTCGGAACTTGGGTTGTCTGAAGGTTGACTGAGGGTGCGGCAGGTGCGACTTCATCCGTTCGTAGGCAAAAACGCAAAGTGTGAGCCTTGCGAGGCTCAAGACTTCAAAGGCTATTTGGAAGTGCGCCCTACTGCGCCCTTGCTCACCCCCTGATAATGTTCACTTCGAATTAATCTCTTCCCCCTATGAATGAATGACCCCAATTAATAAAAAATGGAAATCCGGGGCCCGGGCCCAGAGTTCCACTCCGCACAATTGCTTTTTAATTGCGCCAATACTAAACCAATACTAAAGTCTTGGAATCCTTATTAGGGGGCACTTTTAACAAGCTTCCAGCCCCACTTTTAAGCTGCGACTGTCTCTCCCCCGTACATGCTGGCTAACCTGCCTGGCTGCAAACAAACAACCAGTAAACTGAAAAACCAAATAGAATGATACATAAAAATTCCCTATTAAACCGCTTACTCGCCGCGGACCTTACAATTCAATCCATTTCCTCCAAATCCTATGTGAACCCTCACATTGTTGGAAAAGCAAAAAAACCCAACCCCAAAAACCCCAATTAGAAAAAATACCTTTTTGGGAGGATTTATTTATAATAGGGGAGGGGGGGGGCGCGTATTTATTAATAGGGGGAAGAGATTAAACTGGAGGGCCGTGCTGATCAGGTGTGGCCTGCTTACGATGTCCTCTGACGAGCATGGTCCTTTGGATCACTACAATGTTACCAGATCACTGCGCCACATCCCAGGGCTCCATGGCACCTGGGCGTCAGCCACAGGACTCTGGCCAAAGCACCGTCCATTAGCGCTGCAGCACCTGGCACGTGACGAGCCACGTCGGTGTCCCCAAACACGCGAACATTCAAAGCCTCAAGGAACTGGGGACTGACTGCCAAGCAACATTCGGCTAGCCATTCAATACCTGCACGTGGCCATCCCATGGGTGCTAATTGCCCAAACAACAAGATCCAATAATTCATTCCTCCAGAAAGCTGAATTCTGAATCCGGGTATGTGTCAGAATACTGGAGCCCAAACAAGTGTTGTTTCCTGGTGGAAAACCCACATGAACACGAAGCCATATCCTGAGACAAACCTTCTACTGGATGCCCTGTCAAACCCGCCCTCGTGTTGCAGCAGGTGCTGCGCAGCTCCTCGGCCGCATTGCGCAGCACCACGAAAACCGCCGAGTGGCACACCACACGCCAGCAACATGTGTTTTGTTCAACCAAAAGCCTAGGCGTGATGCTTGGAATGCCCCTGACCCTGCTTCCCTCGCAAACATGTTGACCTGCTCGCAGGACTTTGGGCGCAAGCCACACCCCGTGACGAATCGAGCATTTCAAGCGCAGTGTTCAAATACAGGGCAATGCAAGGCATTGCAACATCAATTCGCAGTGTGCCACAGTGCCAAGTACTACAAGAATAGTGTGGCTTGCGGTGCATACGGGCTGTGGCGCTGTGCGGAGAGGTATGGAGTTGCACGCAAGTTGTTTGCCTCCCTTGCACGTTGCCAGGCCATGTTGCACATGTTGCTCAATATGTTTGATACGTCGCCTCATACACCCTCATTTGCTGTGACAACTAGTCATACCTCGGCGAGTTGCATCCGAGCACGCACTTTGATTGCCATGCGGTGTAGATGCAGCTTTGCTGGCCATGGAAAGACTGTTTGTCGCAACCGTCAGTGCTGCATTTCCGCTCAGATTCCGTAAGCCAAGTTGCCGAAGCCGCTGCTGTAGGGAAACATGTCCTGGCACGGCCGTGTCAACCTACTCGTGCATCCCAACACGGCCCTGACGAAAGCTACGCCTTCGAGTGCCACAAGGGCTCCGACAGGCAACGTGCCAGGGATGCTGGGTTGGCGTTGGCCACCTGGAGCCGCGTCTTCAGGACGTCCACAGGATTGGTCACCAATCCCTAGCCAAACGCTTCCGAAAATGCGACAAGAAGCAAAGCCCGTGGCCCCCGTGGCCCGGGCCGCTGCAACTCCTGCTGTTGTGCCACAGGACAGCTGCGCCACGGGATCTAGGTTGCCATTGGCATCTGCGTACCTTGGGCAAGGGCCGGCCCTGAAAACGTGGCGCTGGCGCCGGTCAAGCCCTGAACGCTCGACTGCTGGATGCTAACCAGCTCCTATTGCAAGGTAGCGGCCCTGCGTCTAGCGACATCTCCTTCAACTTCTCGTACACTGCGAAATAACCTCAGGCTGCATCCCTTGGCAGTGGTCACAAACGCAGCTGGAAGGTGGCCGCAGTAATAACAGCGTTTCAGCAAGCAGCAACCAGCGCTGCAGCCCAGCGACATCCGTTGAAGGGGATCCAGGGCACTTGATGAATTGGGAATGACCGGTACCTGGCCCAACATGAATGCCACATGTGGCTCGTGCCGAAAGAGTGGATGACTCAAGCTGGCACAGTGCTCTGCAACACTTAGCCCGGCACAATCCAACCACACCCTCCTTAACTATGCCACTTGTGCCAAGCTGCATTCAGTGGGTCATTTTGGCTCGGGCAACAAGTCTGCAAGAATTCTGCCAGGAGGCATGCTGAAGGATCTTCCTAAAGGCATCGAAGGAGCCACTGTAAGCAGTCGCAGCCTCAGACGAATTGACTGATTGGAAGCCATCAAATTGCCCCAGGGAACCCAAAATGGCAACCACCACCCATATTTGGCGAGGTGCCTTGCCATTCTTTCCAGTATATAAACCCGGCTGTCCCATGTTCATCCATTTGAGACAGCCCATCTGTCCCTGACTTGCAACATGCGGCGCCCCCTCCTCGCCTTCACTTGGCCCTCAACTTGCAGCCGCTCCTTCACCACTTCCTGAATGGGGCTGGCGCTGGTTGAAGGGCTCAACCACGTGCTTCATGTACGTTTATGCATGAAGATTCTGTATGTATATATGTAGCTTCTTTACATACATAAACAGTATTGCATTGACATACCTGTGTCTGTGTGTGTGTTCATGCTATATATATATATATATGTTGCGCATATGTTTATGTGTGAGACGATCTAGTTCTGAATCTGTGTTTGCGAGGTTGAGCCCCTTGGCCGTGCGCAAACTCACCTCGTAGCGACTTTAGGCCAGGCATATCATCCCCCACACAAATCCAAGCCCACCACGAACGCAGGACGCCCATGTGCCAAAGCACTCTTCCCTCATGGCCCATGAGTCCTCTGAGTGCGACATGCTATGGGGGCAGGTTGCTTCAAGCCTTCATTAACCGGCCAGCCATTTGCTGCATCGTGCCTCCCAAACCTTCACGAAGCCTACAACCCTTGAACCCACCCACCCCCACCCGCCCGAAAAAGCCAAACAACACACAGGAGAAAAAGAAGAGAAGCCAAACGGCACCACATGTTGCCTTCATGACAAACCACAGCTGGGGCACCCTACAACGGGCACCCAGGCCACAGAGCCAGCAAGCTGCGCCTGCGCGTGCGGAAA
Source organism: Effrenium voratum (assembly GCA_963377175.1). NCBI lineage: Eukaryota > Dinophyceae > Suessiales > Symbiodiniaceae > Effrenium > Effrenium voratum. Next base: position 289,080 of record CAUJNA010003610.1, read on the forward strand.
ACCGCCCAGCCAGGTTCCATGGTGGATGGGAGGCACATATGTAAAGGGCACTCTCCAAACACCTCAAACATTTCAATCGCCAAAACCTGGTTAGTCTGCTCAAGTGCGCAGCCACTCAGCCAGCTGTTGTCCCTGAAACAAATGATTCTGTTTGTGCCTACTCTCTTGGCTGTCGCACTATTCAGCCCAAGCGAAGCCAGCGAGGCGAAGCATGGGCAAGACACACTGTAAGGCAGCCACGCAAACTCCCGCAGCGAAGTTTCCACTGTGGCCTCAGCGAGCAACCCTTCGATTCTGGCAAACCAAATAACTGGGCTTCGCTCTTTCAATCTCTTTCACACCCAAACGGGCAGTGAAATATTTTGACCCGTTTCGGTACCGCTGGCAGACGCCGCCTTCTAAAGGGGATCCAAGAAGGATGCCTAATTTTTGACAACGCCCATATCAAGAACTGAAAAAGCGACCCCCCGCTGGCACGTCGACACTCTGACTTCGCCACGCCTCCTCCCAGGCTCTTCTTGGCAGCCTCGTAGCTGCCGAAATACAGACCCTGGCCGGGCACAGGCCAGGACTTGGGGTTGGGTCCAAACGGAATGCCACCACAAAGTTGGGCAAGTGGCAAGCCCAGGAAGGACCCCCTGGTTGATTAACGAGGGCGTCCATGTTAGAGGGAATCCTTCACTTTTGCGGGGAACACCGAAATATTCATCTGACAGGTTGATCAATCCGGGCTCAACATTGCAGAATGTGTATGCAAACATCTAGCGCGCTTTTGCGTTGGCTTCCCTGCCTGCGCCGGCGCTGCTCCAACCACGACCACCCCCAAGCCCCGATAAAGGGCAAAGGGACCTTCCTGAGAATCAAAGTGACGCATGGCACATGCGACTTCACATCTCGGGAGGCTGTAAACACCAAAACGACTCCGAACAGGTGCCCGGCATTCCTCAGAATGTGCAGCAGTGCGTGCGTGACCTTCCAGCGCGGTGACAGAGCGCGTTGTCATAGCGCGGTGTCATAGTGCGGTGTCATAGAAGAAAAAACAACATGCACCTCAAGGCGCCCCAGGTGGCGCTTGGGGTGATACCAACAAATCTGCATCCGCAGATCTCCGGTCATGCACGTGCTCACCTGCAAAACCACCCGGCATGCCCTGACACCTAAGACCTCAGTGTAGTCAGTGACGCTCGAATTCGACATTCGCGATGAAGCTCAAGTAGAATAGTCAGGCTTCAGTTTCAATGTGACCATACAGGTCTCCATCCAGCAAGTATGCCCGCCCATCCAATCTTCCCAGCTACAAGCAATTTCCGCCTGGGGCCTTTGATCTTGAATGTTGCGTTGGTTAACGGCATGTTTGTTTTGGCAAGACTTTTGGTTTCGCCCGGCAACGTCTTTCGCCAACTTCTTGTTCAGGATTCGCGGGTTTGTGTGATTCGTCCGCTGCTGTGTTCGTCTTTGGCACCATGCCCGTTTCTTCTTCGAATTCGGGGCCTGCAACTTGGAATTCATGCTAAGCGGCATGGTTTATCTTTGTGCAATGGGTGTCTTCGCCTAATGGTCATTCTGCCGCTTCACTGCTTGGATCTGAGAACTCGGCCCCTCGGTATGATACAGCCCCATGAAGACCACCGCCACTCCCCTGGCACGCGGGGGGGTTGGGGGTCGCCCCAATCCAACACCAAATTTTACATGACTTGGCAGGAAAGGAGGAACCTCAAGACTAAAGTTTACCAAAGAAACATCTCCCCGTGTCCTCTTACTTGATCCTGGCAACTGCCGCCTGGATCTGCAGGCGTGTTTTGATGGTAGAGACCGGGTGTGTGATGAAATCCTGCGGCAAAGAAGCATCGAAACGCCATAGACATCAGCCAGCCGCCAAACGGTGTGACTCTTTTTTTGACAGTGCAGTTTTCGGGGTATTGGAAACTCAAGGCAAACCACCCATGTATTTTTCCCCGTGGCGCAAACCCTTTTGACTTCTGGCGAGCCGCTGCAAAGATACCGGCCGCGCTGCCCGCCACGATCTGCATCCGGAGGGCCTTGGTGACTCCGCTCTCGTCAGCCCGGCTATGTTTAGCTCGTCTTTTTCGAGGGTGCCCTTTTGTTGGGACTGGCCAGGCACACCAAAGATCGCCAAAAGGGAAAACCGCCATTCTGGGGGTCCAAACCTATGTTCATACTATCACATACTCTCCGAAAACCAGCTCCGGCCCCCGGCTGAATCGCCCATGCCACGGTGCCATGGATCCATCTACTCGGTGACAACTGGTGCCCGCTTGAAGAAACTCGTGAGACAAATTGTTCAAAATCAAACCGGTTTCGCAGACAGCTGGCAAAGGAGCAGTGCGAGAAGGGAACACCCTTTGACATACATCACTTCTACTTGGAGGCACCCAAGAGAAAAAGGTTTCAAGAACATACGCAGCCTGGGGTGAACGGCAACGAGGCGCATTGCCAATTCAAGCAAAGCACATGGATCAGAGGCACCAAATCGATCTGAGAGGCATCCCACTCTTTGCAACCCACCGAGTTCTCATTGTCCCAAGCCAATGCGCCAACTTTTTCCGGCTTGCCCACGGCCCGTGAGGTCTGGAACCAGGCGCCAGTCAACCTTGCAAACCTCGGCACATGCTCCCGATAAAAGGAAAGCCAGTCGACGTGGGTGACGAGCCGGGCAAGTGTCTTGCTGTCTTGCACAGTCCAAGCGGCAAGTGTGGGCGCGCTTGGGCTTGCCTAATGATGCTCACAACCTCAGAAACAAAACGCGTTTCAATTCAGGTGCCGTTCCATTGACGCTTCATGTCACCTAGCACTCAGGCAGACTTGGGGCGGCGCATGTGCGACTTAATGCGCTCGTACGCAAAAACGCAGAGGGTAAGCCTAGCCAAGCCGGCCAGCTGGACTTGAAGCAATTGAAAGTCCCTCAGCTTTATCAGCACCAAAGTCTCACTCTCACCCCAAAAACTGAATGGCACCTGGGCGTCAGCCACAGGACTCTGGCCAAAGCGCCGTCCATCAGCGCTGCAGCACCTGCCACGACTCCAGTCGCTCAGGCAGCTTCGCCACATGTCTGGTGACGTGGGATGGCTCATGATGGGCCGCCACGTGTCTGAATCTGACAGAGCCTCCTCTCAACCTCGAAACCTGCATTTGTGCAAAGTATACCACAACCAGGTTTGCCCATGGCCAAAGCAGTCTGGGCAGGGCGACCCTCGTGCTGCAGCAAGTGTCGCAATGCACCTTGGTTTCGGTGCGTGCGTGCGTGCGTGCCAGCGGCATGCTATGGAGTGAGTTGCTTGTGTTTGGCTTGCTTTGCTGAGGGTGGCCATGTTGACCACTTCAGAATGGCACGCCCGCCCATCCGTTTTCTTTCAAGCCAAGTTGCCCAAGCCATTGGTGAAGGGAAACATATCCTGGCACAGCTGAGCCTCTTGAAATGCAAACAAAAACACCTCGTTCATATTTTCTGCTGCGAATCACCTCCGCCAGTCGGGAAGCATGATGACTCTGCAACCGCTAACCAGTATGCACACTTCTAAGCACAAACAGCGCGTTGATGAATTCAGAACCATCATGATGATTTTGGCAGCATGCTGGTGATTGTTACCACGGCCACGAAACACTACGCGCTGCACATAAGCACAAACAGCGTACCAATGAATTCAGCGGTCTCATGATGACTTTTACAACATCATGGTAATTATCACACGCCCACGAACCGTTTGCGCTACATTGCATATAAGCACAAAACGCTTGTTCATGAATTCAGCAGTCTCATGAGGATTTTGTCTGGTGACGATACTGCAGCCAAACAAGCACCGTCAGCAAGCGCCAACGCACCTGAAGCCACCAAACAGCATCCTGACCAGAACCCTACGCTGTTACAAACAAGAGCCGCTAAATTGCCAAGCTGTCCGTCTAAGCCACTCGAACGGTATTCGCCAGAGGTCAAAAGAAGACCAAGGTGCTCCAAGGAAAAACTCAACTTCGAGGGAGAATAAGCCTTGGTCAAATCCCAAGTCCAGCACAAGTTTCGGCTTATAGAGCCAGCTGCGCAGGACGGAGGATGCGATGCATGGAAGCAGTGACTGGACAAAGGGGTAAAATATGTTGCGGTCCTCAGGAAAAGCATCCTTGGGTTGTCATGGTTGTCTCAAAATAGATGAGATATGAAACCCCCAAAGTGGATGAGAACCTTTTGGTCGCTCCCATCCAAGGGCCGTCAAAAGACGCGCCCGAGCCGAGGGCTCCGAAAGGCAACCTGCCGGGGCTGCTGGATTGGCTCTGGCCACCTGGAGCCGCGTCTTCAGGACGTCCACGGGATTCGTCACCAGCGCCTCGCGTCGCGCGCATCCGTCTGCTCAAAATGCGCCGATGCGCGAAGCACATGGACGGTTGTCGAGAAAATATCGGGACATCGAGGCGCTTGGTTTCAGTCTGGATGTCCTTGCCGGACCTCCTATTTGAGGGACACCAAAAGCAGCGAAGCCCCTTGGATACTGTGAGGCCCGGGCTGCCACGACCCCCGCGGTGGTGCCACAGGAGACCTGGGCCACGGGCTCCAGATTGTCATTGCCATCCTCGTACCTCGCATGGCACCGCCTGTACCACAAGGTGCCAAGATGTGCCAAGTGAACCATGGGGGCCACTTTGGACCATGCAGAGGCAGTTTGCGGGTTTCATGCACAAGCGCAGGACTTGCACCAATTGCAGGGCAGCTGCCCTGCATCTATGCACATCTCTTTGAGCTTCTCGTACACCATAAAGTAACCTGGCAGCGGCACGCGCACAAACGCAGGAAGTTGCAAGAAGCCGCAAAAAGCTCTTGCCGGTCACTGGGGAGAGTTTTTTGAGGGTGGATGCACCACTTCCACACCTTCGGCAAATCCATCTACACCAGTTGCAGTCTAGAAGCAGCCATTGAAAGGAGCCCAAGTCACTTGATGAATTGGGAACGCCCTGTACCTTGCAGCCCAAGCTCCAAGGTCAGGCGACTCACATGCCAAAGCAACATACTCCAAATGTCTTGAAATGCGCTGGCTGCCGGCTTTGGAGCAATCAAGCTTCACAAAACTGAGTCCAGTGCAATCCAATCGCACCCTCCTCGTCACACATGCCCAGCCAATGCAACAAACAAACCCTGTGGCAAGCATGCAAAGGAATAGCTGTACTCAGCCTCTGGTTGTTAGAGCTGGCTCATGCGAATGCAGCCTAGAGGCGTGCTGAAGGATTTTCCTAAAGGCATCGAAGGAGCCGCTGTAAGCAGTCGCAACCTCAGATGGAAGCGGTAAAATTTCTTCCTTAAGACCGGCCCAGTGCACATGACATACTTCGAGCTGCCCTGGTGTCATCAATCATGTGTGTGTGTGTGCGGGCGCGGGCGCGGGCGCGGGCGCGGGCGCGGGCGGGCGGGCGGGCGGGCGGGCGTGCGAGCGGGCGGGCGGGCGTGCGTGGGTGGGTGGGTGGGTGGGTGGGTGGGTGGTTGGGTGGGTGGGTGCGTGTGCGCGCGCGTGCGTGCGTGCGTGCGCGTGACGTGTCACTGTTCCAAGATGCCCTCCAGCAAAAAAACTCATAGACAGCTTCTTCGCAGCTGCCCATGATGCGTTTCCAATGATAAAGCCCTCGCCTTCACCTGTCCCTCCACTTGCAGCCGCTCCTTGATCACATCCTGCGCAGTGCAGGGGCAAACTCGTGCTGAGCGGCGCATCGGCTAGTCCGAACAAAACTGCAAGCAGCTTCTGGCCCAGGCCTACACGCGCCTTGCAACAAGCTACTGCACAGCCCCGCGAAATTGACACAAAACCGAGCAAACCACGGTTGTAGTTCCATCCTGTGAAGTCAAACTGCCGGCCCCCGTGATTGTGCCAAAGCCACCCCAAAGGTCAGAGGAGGCAACCCTTGCCTTTGATACTCTAACATCTCTAACTGCCCCGGCTGAGCGGGGCACCATGGGCACCCAGGCCAGCGAGCCGCAGAGCTGTGCCTCGACGTCAGCCCAAAACGGGCGGAGAACTGGAACCCGTTCTTGGGGTGTCCGTCCATTTGGGGTCAGTGGGAAACCAAACCAAAAAGGATGGCTGCAGCCATATGTTCACTTGCATCCCTTGGCAAGGCGGCGCAGCAAGCAAAGGGTAAGGCAGCCACGCAGATTCCCGCAGCGAAGTTGCCCACGCCGCTCTGGCCTTTTTGCAAGCCACTTCCTCTTGATCGGCTGAATGTCTCTGTACGGGCTTTCCTGGAGGGAGCTGAGTAGAGGATTTGCTCCAAACATCCTCTCACCGCTCTCTTGGGGGGCCATCTAGTGAAAACCTACGCGACTGCCGGTACCGGTGCGCCATGCAAAGGAACAACGTGAGTTGCCTGTGCTTCCTTCGAAGCTTCCCCTAATTTGTGGAAGCCACCTGACCTCTCTCCAAAAAGGGCCTCTCACGTCGACTACCCTGATTGTTTTCGGGACCACTGGCAATCCCTAAACTCTTCATTACAGCAAGGCTGCAAGGTTAGGAGTATCGACAGGGCAGGCTTCATTCTAAAGCGATGCCTTCGTTTTAGGGTTTGTATCATGCAAGCATCCGTCATGCCGTAAGGCTTGCTGCGGACTCAGCCTCAGACCTCCCCCCAGGGCTGCTTTGGCAGTCTCGTAGCCGCCGAAGTACAAGCCCTGGCCGTGGGGCTTCCAACCCCAAATGGAAAAGTGGATACGTTTGAAAGAAGATTCTGGATCTGATACAACAAACTCGCAGAAACTTGCAGGTGACAATGTGACATGCTCTCCGCGTCCACTTCCCTGCCTGGGCGGGTGCTGCGCCAACCAGCACCGCCCCGAGGCCCCTGTAGAGGGCAACAGGGCCCTCCTGAGATATGGCTCGGCTTTCCAAAAGAGAACAACAACTTCCTCATGCGAGCCGACAGGGGAGTCCGTTGCCCAAACAAGGGCCCGGCATTCTTCAGGATGTGCATCATCGCGTGCGTGACCTTGACTTGAGCTAGCAGAACTGTTTGCTCCCACATGGTTCAGGTCCTACATATGCCATAATGGCGTCAACCAAGGACTAAGCGAGCAAGAAAACATCTCGGCTCAAAGTCAGCAGATTTACACTCTCTTCCCTTTGCCGGGACTCGGCTCACCCCTCCGATTCGCACGTTTGCCACCAACGACTTTCTGGACATCGGGCGCACCTGAGCCCTGGGCCCCTCGGTAGACCACGGCCCCATGAAGGCCGCCGCCACTCCCCTGTCGGCCAGCCCTCTTGGCCAAAGCACATCTAAGATTTCCTTTTTGATGGACAAAATGCGTCACTCGGTGGCCAAACCCCGGCTTTTATAGGGGTGCATGGGGCATCCATCCCAGCTGTTGCACGATTTGGTCCATCCAAAATGGTCTTTCTTGACCCAACTGCCGCCTGGATCTGCAGGCGCGTTTTGATGGTCGAGACCGGGTGCGTGATGACATCCTGAGGCATCGCTGATTGTCCCCAGCCGTGCGGCCTGTCTGTGAGGCACAACTGCAAAACTGCGAGCGAGCTGCCGCAAAGATGCCTGCAGTGCTGCCGGCCACGATCTGCGTCCGAAGCGCCTTTCACTCTCACTCGAGTCTCCCCGGCTCGGCTTGGGTCCCGAGTCCCCGGCCGATTCGCCCATGGCGCTGCAAGCCAGCGGGCTGGTTGGACAAATGGCACGGCAACTATTCTCAAAGGTGCGAGATATGGCAACCTTCTTCTGCGACAACCATTTCTCACTGGATGTGTTGGATGCATCAATCCCAGCCCGCTGCAGAGTGAAACAAACAGCTCGGGTTGCGCAGCATGCGCGGCAAGGCTCTCCCAGGCTGTTTTGCAGGAGGGCTTGGCTTCGTTCAGGAGATCTTTCCAGATTGGTTTAAAGGGCAACCAAGAAAGAACAACTCCATTTCGGGGGTCCACATCCCCATTTTGACGCAAAGGCATGCATCTTTCTGAACGCCAGCTCAGCGAGGTATGAAGGCAAGGAAAATCCTGGACTCCACGCCAAACATATCTCTCCAGTTTGCCTACTCACATCATCCTAGGCAATGCCAGCGCGCTCGTTTTCCGTCCTTTTCCGGGTTCGGCAGCATAGCAGCGGTTGGACTGGTTGTTTCATTCAACCCACAGACTGCTTGCAGCTTCCCTTTGGCGCACCGCTCCGAAAAGTGTGTCAAAACTTCAAATGCGCTGTGTCCAAACGCACGTTGTCAAAAGGCCGATGGAATCCAAGACATATTCGGTCGTAACTTCAAGCCGGAACTGCCCTCTCGGCCAAGGCCACTGTGCCATGTGCTTGCGCCTTGAAGTCTGCAAGCCGCCCCTCACAGTGCAGCGACAGGCTCCTGGCTGGCGCTCAAGTTTCTCGTGCGGCTGCCCAAGTTAGCCTGCAAGCCTGCCGCCCAGAAACGCAAGGAATGACTGCGCAGATTTATGCATGCGGGCAGCTCAACACAGCAAGCATGAGCCCACGTAGGCTCCCAATAATGGAAAAGCGTTCACTAGAGAGAACCCTTAAGCTTGCGTCCATCCAGGGTTGCCTCCCTGGGCCACGGCCAAGCTCATGAATGAACAAAACGCTAGAAATCACAAAGCAGAAGTCGATGTGTAACATGGGCGAGTGCCGATGTTTCATCTACAGAAATAAGGGTCGTGCATGTGTTGCAAATGGAACGATAAAATTGGTTGGCTTCCTGTTGGTGTTCCTTTTAAACACCCCCGAAAAAGGAACCAGGTGGAAAACAAGTCACAAGCTCACCGGCCCTTACCGGCCCTCACCGGCCCTCACCGGCCCTCACCGGCCCTCACCGGCCCTCACCGGCCCTCACCGGCCCTCACCGGCCCTCACCAGCCCCATCAGGCCCTGATCTAGGACATGCGACAGCGTTTCTTGCCCAAAAGCCTGGGGGGGGGCGGGTAGCGAAGCTTGCATGGGGCTTGACAAGCACATCAATGCCCCACCATTGGCGTTGCTGCCCAGAGGTACGCCTCTGCTCACAGGCTTTCTGTGTCTGCCAAACACAACAATTGCTCTTCCCCAGGTCCTGGCTCATTGTCCCGCCTTGCCTTGCGCGAGCCAGAGTTGAGGTTCCACGCAGGCGGAGGGTCGGAGAATGTTCACCAATGCCGCGCGAGCTTTTCTCTAGCCATCTCTTTCGGCCAGTGAGACGAGTCTCAAAACTCATGGGCCAGCTTGGAGAATGCAAAGGTAGCGCCTCACAGGGGTGAGCTGTGTTTCTGGTGATGTTGGTCCACCTCTCTCCGTGATTTTTTGTCCACTCGTGTTTTCTGTGAAGCAAGATAGCTCGCTAGCAACCAAGCAAGCAGGCAGGCAGGCAGGCAAGCAGGCAGGCAAGCAGGAAGGCAGCCAGCCAGCCAGCCAGCCAAGAAAGCAAGCGCCCTCACCCCCCCCATACCCCAAACACAAAACCACCTACCCTACACCCACCCCGAAACTATCTTAAACCTACCCTAAACCCACCCTAAGCCCACGCTAAACCAACCCCAAACCCACCTTAAACCCCCCCTGAACTCACCTAAACGCACCCCTAATCTACCCGTAACCTACCTTAAACACACCTTCAAACTACCTTGAACGTACCTTGAACCCCACAAACCCTAAACCCAACCTGGTAAACACCCTAAACCGCACCAAACCCGCCTGTATCCTCAACTTACCAACTCCAACTCCATCTGACCGACCCCACCCTAGACCCACCCTAAGCCCACCCCAATCCCACCCCAATCCCACCCCCAACGCCACCTTAAGCTATCCCAGAAACAACCCAAACCACCCCCCCTAAATCACCCTACACCCGCCCTGAACGAACCTAAACCAACTCTGAACACCCTAAACCCACCCTTAACGCGAAACCAACCCAACCAAAACTCTAAACCACCCTAAACCTACCCTTAGCCCACCACCTACCCTCCCCCAAACCCACACTAAACCTACCTTACTCCATCCCCCCAAACCCCAAATCAACCTCAAACCAACATCTACCCTCAACCCATCCTAAACCCAACCTTGAACCCCGCAAACCCTAAACCCAACCTGAATCCACCCTCACCGACGACTCCGAGGGAACAGTTGGCTGCTCGCAACTCCCAGGCTTCGCGAAAGTTCGCCTTGGTCTCGCGGCACGTCGTCGTCGGTGGGCGGACCGAAGATCAGCCACCGTGACAGGACTTCCGACAGCGACGCTTCGGGTACATCGGAACCACACCAAACCCACTACCTTAACCCTTCACTAAGCCAACCCTGCGCCAACCCAAACTCCGTCTAACCTAAACCGACCAGAACAAGCCAAAGCCTCACTCCAAGACCTTCAGATTCTCCTTCACTGCCAACCCTGCCTGCAACGCACAAGAGGTTGAAGACAAAGTGCGACGCCACAGCAATCAGGGCAAAGGAGAAGCCTGTTCAATTGCTGCGCTTTCGAAAGCTGATTGCCAGGCATTGGACCTGGACTGACTCTGACCTTTCCCGGCTTGCTATTTTTTTTTCTCTCTCTCTCTCTCGCTGGTTATCTTGCTTTCTCTCCATACCTCTTTCGGTTGAAGGGTCCAACTTTTCAAGCGCCCTACCTGAGGTTTTGTAGCTCAAGACTTCGGCCACCGGGTCCTGCAAATTCTCGGCCAGTGCTGCGAATGTGCATGCCAAATCACCCTCACATAACCCTTAAAATGGGTGTTGGAAGGGACCCCTAAGGTTGTTTGTGAGAATCCCTCGCCATGGTCCCTCCAAGCAACCCAGCGACAACGCATCCCAGTGTCCGCATCTCAGCGTCCTGCAACCATTCGAAGAAGATGGGGTGATTTGCCTGCTATCGAGCTGAGAATTAGATACTGCAAAGCTAGCATGCTTAAGAGGGGCCCTGGGTTTCAACGTGAACCTGAGCATAAGCTCTACCTGCCTTTCCTCTGGTCTTGCTGATTGACCGCTGCCACATGACTCTAGGAAGCATGCTAAGACCTCAAGATTAGTCCAGCCTTGATGTTGTAGGCGGCTTCGGCTTGCTGCACTGCAAGACGGAAGAAAGGCCTCACCCCCAATGAAACCAGTGGCAAGTTGCAAGCGACAGAATCTTAGAACGCTGACAATTTGCAAGCCTGATGGCACATCTCAACTTCAATATGACTCCTGGCCTCTGGTCGTCGCGCATCAAACGCAATCCAGCCCGGGCTTTCGGGTTGTTGTACTCGCCACAGCGGAATGCTGAAGTGGATGAACCTGTGATGCAGGCGGCACCCGCACAGCCAAATGTGCAAAAAAAGCAGCAGCACATTGTCAGCTCTGATTATTGAAATTGCCCGCGTCGTGTCAAAAAACCGCTCCTCACTCCATGGTCAATGCTTTGCAATCGGAGAACAACTACGAGCCACCACCAAGAAACACAACTCCTCGGGAATCATCCGGTCAGAACATGATGTGAATCACCAAGCATTTTTGAATTCGTGATATCTGCTGCGGCGGGGAGAAAAAGGAAAAACCGCACAACTCCGCGTATGACCGGGCTTGGGCCATCGGCTTGTTTAAGCATGCTTACAAGCCTTCTTTCCTTTGGCAGTCCCAGCGTTCGGTTGCTCAAGCATTCTTTTGCCATGCGCTTTGACGCGTTGCAGCCCAAGGCGCCGCAGCAATTCACTCCCACAGCCCAGAAGTCATAGGACGACAGCGGGGCCTCGCCGCTGATGATGGGCGCCACGCAGTACCTGAGCTGAGCGCCGAGCAACCTCTGTCCGCGTTTCCCAAAAGAAAATGCCGCAAATGGTGGCTTCGTTTTTAATTCCCATTACATCCCCCCCCCAAAACAAAAAGAAGAAGGGCCTGAATCCCTAGAAGAAACTGGAGCCCAACCACACCATCGGAGACGCCTGTCCAAATTCTTGAAGGACATGGACTTGCTGGTGTCCAACACGGTGCCATCCTCGAAGTAGACCCTGCCAGCATCCATGAGCTGCTGTCCTGCCAAGATTTAAAAAAAATCAATCCATGGTGACCAAGAGTTGATGCTACAACCACCTAGGGACGAATTGCGGCTTTTTGAGCAACGTGACTGGCAATCAAGGGAGGGGAAAACTCATGTGAAGGGTGGGACACTGTTCAACAGTGATACTGTGTGCAAAACAGTCTTTGTCCAGTCAGCATTTTCTGGTAGCACTCGGTATTTGTTTGTGTTTTCTTGCATTTGTCAGTAGTTGCACGACAAGTAACCCTGTTGAACAGGTCCCCTCCGCTTTCGTAAGAAAAGAAAGGGGCTCCCGGGTCAACTCAACTGCTCGAGTGCTGTGCTGCGCAGTGTGGGCAGCTCCTCTCTCTCGGGCAGGGCTGACATTTGGGTACGAGTTGATGCTCTCGATGTCCTTAGGCTAGGTCAATCCGAAATTTGAAACGAAGCCTTGAAGCTCAAGCAGCTGAGAGGCATAATATGGCTGCATGTTGTACCAGTAGTTCATGTCGCCTCAGGTGCCCCGGCGCCTCCGGGAACCGCAAGCGAGCACCCATCTATTCGAGGCACCGAAGAACGCAGCCAGCAAAGTGGCTGTAAGGTACCTAAGATGGCAGACCAAGTGACTGGCGACTGGGCGCTGAACCGTGAGCAAGCGGCGTGAAAATTTCTCAGGTTTGTCAAGTGGCTGAGAAGGGAACAGCACGCAAATAGTTGCTGATTTGAAATTGGGGGTGTCTCGAGCTGCTCTTGGGGGCAGCGAGAGTCGACCCTCAACTTTCCCACCAGCCAGCTGAAGCAACAAACCATGCATCATTCAGGTTTCCCTCAGTGGGCCATGGCGATTTCGCCCCTCCCTCCGACATGGAAGTGGACAGGGTTTCAGAATTTTGGCTTCCGGCCGGTGAGTTTCCATGTTTGCTGGAGGAAGGGCAGCCCTCAACTACAGACTCGCCGAGCAATTCCCTGCGAACTTCTAGAGTCGCGCGGCGCCAGAGCCGCGAAGGTGCACCACGTGGGATCCTGCTCGCGCATCCGGGTCCTGGCAAACCGAGCCAAGAAAAAAAATCCCACCCCACCTTTGTCCTCCATTACTATGTTTGGGTTGATGGGCCGACAACACTGGCTGGCAATGGGCCCAACCAAAAGGCAGGTATTGTCCAGCATCCACCAACAACACTTCTGGTTCAACACCTGTTGTGCCTGTCTTGTTTGACTTACTAAACTTTGCCAGACAATTTTGCCCATCCACTGACCAGCCGCGCCAGAATCAGAAATTTGACGTCTCTGCCTTTCCGCTTCCCTTGGCAGCAGCCTGAAAGAGGGAATCCTCCGAAAAGGGAATCCTCGAAAACATGGCTTTCCTGTTTTTGGCTTGAGATGGGAACCAACTTTAAAAACCACACACCCACCTCCCCCTCGTCGACAAATGCGTGGGCCTGTGTGCGAGAAAGGCGGCCACTGCGGCGCATAGCAGGCCCACCGCCACCGAGGACCAGGCGAAGGAGGAGCTCCAGTAATGCAGCTGGAAGGACCTTCGCAAACATCGTCAGGTGCGTGGCCCGGACACCCCCCCTCCCACAAACAATGAGGGGTGAGGGGGTCGGGGACTGTCCTGCCAGGATACCCCATACAGTCTAGCTGGCGTGCCGTTACTTGGGGCAGAAAGATGCAGTAAGTGCAAAGAAGGGGCAGGGCGGCAAAGATACCTCGGCATGTCATGCTGCCGGCCCATTCACACCGTGCGAACAGGCTACGCAAGTTCATTGTGTTGGGCTCGGCTGAGGCAAAACCAAGACTTCCGCCAGGCCGCCACAGAAAAGAGCCCATGGCGCCACCAGGTTGATGAAGATGGCGACCAGGTTAAGTCTCTTTCCTGCTTGCTTCCCAAATAGGAATTGTTGCAAAGCTCACTGCATTTGGCACGTGGGAACCACCAAGCGGAAGCATCATGGAGGCCTCCCCATCTCTCTCTTTACAAGCTGTGCATCAGCTTGGATCACGGCGCATCATGCCATGGCAAACAAATCTGAGAATGGCCAAGCTTCGTCTGCCAGGTGTGAAGCTGCTGTGCTCCTTCCTCACATAGGCGCCCTCCACGGTTCCATATGGCCGATCCTGAAGCCCCCCACAATGCAAACAAAAGCACTGCAAAAAGGCAGGAGACAAAGCAAGGCAGCGTGCTTTTCCTGAGCTGGTGCAGCCCCAGCGGCCATGACTGGCCACTTCGTTGACGGAATCCAGCTTGAGCCGGATGCTCAACCAAACCAATGTGCACCCAAGAAGGCACCCAGAAACACGTGATTCTGCAAGCATTCGCGGACGTTGCACGGAAGTGCTTCAGGGGCCCCGCTGACCTGCACCCTTACCAAAGTCTGCAGTCACCAGCTGAATGCTCGCGGGCCTTGACCACCGATCCTCTCGACAACCACCTGGCAAAGGAGCGCCAGCTTTCACTCGCACACATTGGTGCAAAGTTGTTGGTTTCAGTTGCTTGGTTTTGGGGGCACGCTTCAAACCTGCAAGCACTGACAAAGTCAAGAAACCTATGGTGCACGTGTGGACTCCCGCTTCAAAAAGGAGATGCTTTAGAACAATGTCCTCAGCGCCAATGCACTTCTTGGCTTGAATATGGGATTGCTTCAAAATGGGTAATTGATTACCTCTCCTTTGGCTTCGCTTCAAACCAACCCCAAAATGGGTACCCTCAAAACAAGACACACCCATATTCTGGAATGATGCAAGTGGAAGAGGCAAAGGCATCTGAAACCGCCTTGCAAAGCCTGGCATTGATCATCACCAAGTATTGATCATAGCCCCGCACAACCCTGATTCAGGTTCTCCCCCAAACTGCGCCCGCTTTGTCATTTGGAATCCGAAAGCTGTCAAGCTCTCATTTTACCCTGGCGCTGGGCCAACCTATTGTTGAAACATGTTCCCGGGGACCCCTGCATTGCGGTTTTCATCAACTACCAGGAGGGGCAACTCCCAAATAGAGTCAGCATTTTACTGGGTCCTGTACTACCGCACGGGGTGAGACTCCATGGGGGTGGGGGGGAGGGGTATTGGACGAGACTGCCAACTCGCGGTTGGCCGCGTTGCCGCACGGGACGCAGTCGGTGGGCAAACGTAGGGTTCCCAACGAACATGTTTAAGCCATGTGTGACTACCCGTGTTCCAATCATCTCCTTTGTCTCCCTTTGTTTTGTTCAAAGGGGACCACAGCTTAAACACATTTTGCTCCACCCAACTTCGCACAAGGTCGCGCACCTTGCTGATCAACTCCCCGTTGAGGATCCGCACAGCCGTTTTGGCCTCGGGATGGCGCAAACGATTATCGCCCTCGAAGGGGCGAATGTGTCATGACTGCGCTTGTTGGGCCAGTTCCAAGAGGTCGGGGTGGATGATGTGAACATGTCGGTCCTGTATGGTCCTGCAGGCCCCTAAATGGCACATTCCAACGTCCAGCCTGCACCCGCTGCACTTTTTTCCGGCGCCATTAGCCAGAAACGAAAGTTGGAAGGGCCACGGCCCCCATTCGCACCTGGTCGCACCTGGTTGAATGCGTTTCTTTGGCGATCCGGCTCAGGAGGTGAGTAACACCTTTCGGCCGAACACCATGTCCGCATCTAGGCGTGAGAATGCTTCAACTGGGCAAGGACAACAAAAGACATGGGTCATAATCCAAACCCGGCATCAAAATGGTCTACCCAGAACCATGTAAAAGAATTGAGAAGGCGGCCGCAGCTACTTATGGTGGGGATTGTCCCTTACTGACCTTCATCTACCCGGGTTTTGGTTGTTGCTCACACGGACTTCAGGTTAAAGGATGAAACAAGCAGCAAGGCTACATTCAACGGTTGCCTTCGCAGCCATCTGGCCGAAGCGAACTCAGAACTCCACCGGGGCCAAGACCTCGGCTTGTCTCAGAACCTACGACCCCGTGTCCTGCACGCCATGAATCCACAGAAACGGTCTGGTTGCCACATCTTGGGTGCAAACATGGCAGGGGTGTCCAAAGACTGGCAAATGTGCAGTGAAACGGCGTGCCTTTCTCTGGCCACCGGTATGATCTTGCACAACCATGCCCAGCGGCTACCGGCACGCAGAATGTGAAGCAGAGCGAGCGCCAGTCTCTGGCAGGACCTGCCACGGCAACTCTAGGGGTCCGCCGCGCACCTTCCCAACTAGGCACGAAATGCGAAATGCAAAACCAAGGGCCTGGAGAGACTGAAACCCGCGCCCGTTCGAACGCCGGAGCGCCCCTCGGCCTGCGAGACCATGGCGCCCGGCGGGAGGTCCAGGGTGTTGTTCCGTGACATGGACTTGAAGCGCCGACGGTTGACAGAGCTGCCAGGCGTGTTCCTGAGGGACACCCAGCCACAAGCCCGTGCCAATTAGGGAAATATCGTGCTTGGGACTCAAAGGGGGAACTGCGCGTTGAGGAGTCCCTCACTTGGCGACACTGCCAAGCGCTCACTGCGGATTTTCAATGGCGTAAGCCGGCGTTGGCGCCCTGTATCCCAGCACAGCTGCTCTGCCAACCCACACAGAAACCATCCTGCCGTGCACCTTTAGCTCTGAGTGGTTTGTTTAGAGCACCCAAAGGCAGAAGCCTCAGGAACCCACCACTTCCTGGCCGCTTGGACAAGGCTCCGCACAACAAACTGCCCGACGGAGATAGAGGCTGATGGGTCCGCTTGCCCATTGAGGCTTCCGAAGTTCTTTGGGCCTCGCTGGGCTCCGCTCGAAAGAAATCCCACGAAGCGGCGAACAACAACCCTTCTTGCTGAGCTTGACGATGCCTGGGGAGTCAACAAAATCAAAACGATGGTCCAAGCAGATTGATTGACATGGTGGGAAATACACGAGGTTGACAATGAACAGGACATACACCACAAGCACAGCTTGCCAAGGTCGAGACCCTCTTCGTTCGTCATGGTGTGCCACTGCGCTTCGCTGGAGAGAGGGGGGAAAAGCATCTCCTGCAGCACACGGAGTTCTATTGCAAAATTGTTTAGCTGCAATGGCTTCAAATAAACCAATGCAAATCATCCAGCACAAAGGCACAACAGCACACAATGGGCAAAGCGATAACTTGCGAAAACAGTCCAGGTTCTTCTTCAAAGCTACTCGCTTCTGCGGATCGCGCCACCTGGATGTCAGCTAGCTCGCTGCACATGCGCAATGTGTAAGACCTGTGGAGGGTACAAAAGACTTGATGCTTCCAAGGGCACACCAGATCAAGGGGCTGCTGTTTACAACATACTTCGACAAGTCGTAGTTGCCAAATGGCCCATGGTAATTTATTTCGCGCAAGATCTTCAAAAGTTTGCCAGGCGGCTGGTAGTGCCTGCTTGTCAGCAAGTGGCACATGAAACGGCCCATGTCTTCCACATCCTCCGCTGTAAATTCCTGCCAGTTCGAAACGGGAACAGGCTCCAAAATGAGCACATCCAGCCTCCTTTGACCACGGGGGAGGGGCTGGCAGAGGAATCGGGGTCCCCTTGGTTGTGCATTGCACGCCCAAGACCGTGAGATCTGAGAGGCGTCAAGCTCCAATTGGGCCACGCTGCAATGCTCATGATTCGGGCTCGCTTGCCTAGACTGCGAGCATGCGAGCCAGAGAAAGACTCCATCGTATCAAGTGAATCAAGTGTGCATCGTTAAAGGCAGTGTTCTCTTTTCCTTCTTCTTCTCCTTCTCTTTCTCCTTCTCCTTCTTCTTCTTCTTCTTCTTCTTCTTCTTCTTCTGTGGGGGGGGGTCATGCTGCGGGCTGCGATTCTATCTGACCTGCCCATCGTGAGCCAAGCTTCTGAAGGACGATCTCAGACTGTAAAGAACCGCGCTGCCAATCAGAGCTGCCACCGCAGCACAGGCATAGGGGTCGCGTGGGTCCCTGCTAAACCTTGAGGCAAGCAAAAACACAAGTGGGCGTGGGATGAGGCATCCACAAAAATAGTAACTCGTTGGGCATCACTTTGCTGCGAAACACAGTAGAAAGACCTGGAAAGTGCAGCATCAAAAAAACTGCGTAGGCATCAAAAACTAAATTGTCGGGCATGGCTGGGGCTGCTTTGTTTAGAGTTTGTTAGTGCGGGTTGGGTGGTTGAGGTGGCTTTTGGGCAGGTTTGGGGTGGGTTTACGGTGGGTTTGTGGCGGGTTTCAGATGGGCCACCCCAAACCCACCATACATCGACCCTAAACACACGCTCCCCGAACCGACCCTAAGCCAAACAACCCAACCCACTGTGAACCCACCCCCAGCAAGCTCTCACAGTTTCCGGGCGGCTTACTGCGTTTTGCAGCAGAATGGTGCCCCATGAGTTAGTTGATTGTTGATGCCTAATCCGCGCTTCTTTATTTTTAGAGATAAGTTCTCCGCACGTGCGCACCCGAGTGGAGCTAGCACAAACAACCACATCAGGCAATCCTTCCTGCCCTCCTTACTCGCTTCCTCACTTCTTTTCTTCCTTGAATCCTTCCTTCCTCCCTGCCTTCCCTCCTTCCTTCCTTCCTTTGCAGAAAATTGTTTCTTTTGTTTCTGACGCTTAATAGGCTGTTTTGATACCTATCCCGTGGGTGTAGCTCAGGACCCACGGAGGCTGCAAACCCCGCAGATGTTTCTTCCTTTCCCCACAATAATTAATCGTGCACTCGCCACAGCCACATGTCCCACACAGGTCACATCCGCATGCTGAGGGAACGGCAGGAAGCTCAACACCACAGGGCCAAAGACCCGGCCCAAGGCTTGCGCCATCTGCTGCATTGACATGACCTGTCGATGGGGTCAATCTGATCGAGCCAGAATTTGGCCGCAAGCGGATGACTTGATTCATGTAGGTGTCTGCGTGTCTGCGTGTCTGCGTGTCTGCGTGTCTGCGTGTCTGCGTGTCTGCGTGTCTGCGTGTCTGCGTGTCTGCGTGTCTGCGTGTCTGCGTGTCTGCGTGTCTGCGTGTCTGCGTGTCTGCGTGTCTGCGTGTCTGCGTGTCTGCGTGTCTGCGTGTCTGCGTGTCTGCGTGTCTGCGTGTCTGCGTGTCTGCGTGTCTGCGTGTCTGCGTGTCTGCGTGGTCTGCGTGTCTGCGGGTCTGCGGGTCTGCGGGTCTGCGGGTCTGCGGGTCTGCGGGTCTGCGGGTCTGCGGGTCTGCGGGTCTGCGGGTCTGCGGGTCTGCGGGTCTGCGGGTCTGCGGGTCTGCGGGTCTGCGGGTCTGCGGGTCTGCGTGTCTGCGTGTCTGCG